>JAOEGL010000014.1:19592647-19930525 GCA_034509955.1 Urosaurus nigricauda | reverse complement strand
CAAGCAGCGAAGAACTCGTTCTTTGCTGCTCGTATCGCGTCCGCGGAGTCGCGTCCAGCAGAGCTGTTCAGGGTAGTGAGGGAGCTAACTCAGCTCCCCCCTGCCCCGAACCAGATCCTTGAACCAACCAAGGCCTGCTGTGACCAATTTAACAACTTCTTCGCGGATAAAATCTCTCGGATAAACGAAGGTCTGGACGCCAGAGTTGAAGCAGAACCCAGAATAGAGGCGTCTAGAGCTTCCGTGGACTCTGTTGTACTGGATCAGTTTGAGTCTGTCGGTACCGAGGATGTGGACAAGATCCTTAGAAGTGTCCGGAAGACAACCTGCTCTCTCAATCCCTGCCCCTCGTGGCTAGTGGCCCAGGGGTGAATGGCGGTAACCTTGTTGTTACGCCAAATTATTAATACATCTCTGAGGGAGGGTCAATTTCCTGACCACCTTAAATTGGCCATTGTAAGACCGTTACTAAAAAAGCCCTCCCTCGACCCCCTGGCTCATAATAATTATCGGCCAGTCTCGCTGCTGCCATTTCTGGGGAAGGTGATCGAGAGGGCGGTTGCACTCCAAGTTCAATCGATCTTGGATGAAACGGATTTTCTAGATCCATTTCAAACCGGTTTTCGGGCGGGCTATGGGGTTGAGACTGCCATGGTCGCCCTGGTCGATGATCTCCGTCTGGGCATCGACAGGGGTAGCGTGTCCCTGTTGGTGCTCTTGGACATCTCAGCGGCTTTCGATACCATCGACCATGGTATCCTTCTGGAGCGCCTGGCAGAGGTGGGAATCGGGGGCACTGCGCTCCAGTGGTTCCGGTCCTACCTCTCTGGGAGGTTCCAGATGGTGCAGCTGGGGGACGTTTGCTCCGACAAGAGGGCCGTTACATCTGGGGTCCCTCAAGGAGCCATTCTGTCCCCCATGCTCTTTAACATTTACATGAAACCGCTGGGAGAGATCATCCGGAGGCATGGGGCGCGGTGTTATCAGTACGCTGATGACACCCAAATAGTTTTCTCTATGTCTCCGACTGATGCAGTGACCAGGGATGGCGTCGCTCCTCTCGTGGCCTGTCTGGAATCGGTAATGGACTGGATGAGGGAAAACAGACTCAGCCTGAATCCAGAGAAAACGGAAGTACTGGTGATAGGTTCTCCCGGTCCAGGGATGGAGGTGGTTCCACCCGTCCTGAACGGGGTCACGCTCCCCGTGAAGGACACAGTACGCAGTCTGGGGGTGCTCCTTGACTCGTCGCTCCATCTGACTTCTCAGGTGGACGCGACGGTCAGGAGCGTCTGTTATCAGCTTCGGCTGATTCGCCAGCTGCGTCCCTACCTGGACCGGAGGGACCTTGAAACCGTAGTACATGCTCTAGTAACCTCTCGGTTGGACTTCTGCAATGCGCTCTACATGGGGCAGCCTTTGTATCACACTCGGAAGCTACAACTGGTACAAAATATGGCAGCGCGGGTGGTCACTGGCGCTCCCAGGGCCACCCATATAACACCAATACTAAAAGATCTACATTGGCTGCCGATTCGCTTCCGGGCTCAGTACAAAGTGCTGGTCGTCACTTATAAAGCCCTAAATGGCTTAGGTCCAGGGTACCTAATGGACCGCCTCTCCCCACACAATCCGCCCCGCACACTCAGATCTACTGGGCAACAGCTATTGAGAGTTCCAGAGGCTAAACTATCAACAACTTCAAAAAGAGCCTTTTCCACCTCGGCCCCTAGCCTCTGGAACTCCCTGCCCACCGAGCTCCGTCTGGCCGCCTCCCTTGATGTATTCAAAAGGGGTTTAAAAACACATCTGTTTAATCAAGCATACCCCTGACACTCTCCCACATCTGATCCCCCTTCCCATATTGGTTCTATACCCTGACTGACCGCTACTATAACTCCTACACTGTTTTAACATTGTTTTAATGTTGTAATATAGTTGATTGTTTTTATTGTTTACTTTTATGCTGTACACCGCCCTGATCGCAGGAAGGGCGGTATACAAATAAACTTTATTATTATTATTATTATTAACATTAGGAGGAACTTCCTGACAGTAAGGGCTGTTCGACAGTGGAACACACTCCCTCGGAGTGTGGTGGAGTCTCCGTCCTTGGAGGTCTTTAAGCAGAGGCTGGATGGCCATTTGTCAGGGATGCTTTGATTGGGAGTTCTTGCATGGCAGGGGGTTGGACTGGATGGCCCTTGTGGTCTTTTCCAACTCTATGATTCTGTTATTCTATGGTGAGCTTTTGGCTTCCATCAGGCTGGATGACACAACATTTAGGAACTGAAGAAAGAAATTTAAGTTCAAAAATCTGTCTAGATCTAGTAGCCAATTAGCTGTAGTCTCTGTAGGCTTTAGTCGGTATTCAAGCTTCGTACCACTTGCCTTCCCTGGGTTTGCATGTAATTTGTTGTCACAATTTTGAGGCAGTTCAGCTTGGTTCTGTTGCAGTGCATCCCGTGGCAGAACATTGGGAGTGTGAGCAGCAAGAGTCATTATTAGCTCAGAAAGGGCATTGGGGACATCACTCCCTCAAGTGACAAGGGAAGCCACACAGTGTTCCATAGCTGTCATTCTGCGTATTGGCTTGTAAACCAACAGGCAAGATGGCTCATCCCTGGATCCAGTCTCATGACAACTACAACCTTATTGTGCAGACTGTAACCAATAAAAGTTGTAGCCTCATTTGCTCCACTCATCTGTCCTGCTTAGCATGCTTTTCAGTGGGCAGCAGAGCAAGGATTGCCCATTGGATTTGCAAGCTCAGAGTAAATCAGCAGCCCGTGTCAACCTTCATAAATGTGAAAGCATCAGAGACTACCTATAAACGTAATAACATTTACATTTTGTTTCAAAGGTTGTGACCTGTCTTTTCCTGGCAACAAACTAGTGTCCGGAGATCACTGTAAAATAATCGTGGATGAAGATTCTGGTCAAGTGTCACTAGAGGATACCAGGTTAGCATCCCTTGAATCCTTACCTGTTTAGTTCATGGAAGAGAATGTTTCTTTAAGTTTTTAGAGGAAGCTTTCTAGTCAGTCCTCTTTTGACTTCAAGATGATTGCTTTCTTCATTTTTATTCTCTTGGGTTGTACATGCATTGCACCCTTGAAACTAGTTTTATTGTCCCTGTCTAGAACCATGGAAATGATATATTTAATGGTATTAACAATTCCATTAACAGATCCTTAAAATGGTTGCCTGAGGTGCAATTGTTAAGAATTTGTGGGGGCAGAGAGGTATGTCAGCCAGTATCGCTCATACTATAAGATGTTTGGAACCTCTGAGGTCAATATTATACTCCCTCATTTTACGAATTTTACCATTCCTTTCTGTCCCCACAGGAGGGTTTTGTGTGTTCACTTGTCCTCATTGGGAGAGGTGGTCTATGGTTTTTAAACAGAAAACTTTTTCCCCTGAATACTTAGTGAATTTCCTGAATATGTAGAAGCCTTACCCTGTCTGGGGCTGGAAACAATATGTTGTTGTACTGGTTGGCACAAGGCCACAATGCTGACTTTTAGAAGCAACACTATAAGATGAAGCCGTAACAGTTTGTGCAAAACGGCCAATACTGTAACATTTCTTTTCCAGATTTAATTGCAATCAGAATCAGATTACTTTTCTGGCAGATTCAACTGCTCTTTGGTTTGACTTGCAGTGGTTTTCTCTGTAACAGGAAAAGCAATTATGGGGCGAAACAGATGGGCAGGAAAAAGTGGCTTGAAGTTGCCTTTTCTAAAGCCACATTGAAACCCCACCAACCACACCACTGGCTCCCAAGGCAGCTGGAGTGCTCATGTCATGACCACATGACATGGCCTCAAGCCAGGAAGCAGAAAAAAGCTGCTTCTTTTTGAAATGGCATAAGGCGCCTAGAGGGCACTTTCCTGCTGGCTTCAAGGCATGTGTCATCTAAATGCCATACCTTCAAGCCAGCCTGAAAGCACTTCTTTTTGCCTATCTGTTTAGCCCCTATTTTTACTTTTCACAGTAATTACCGTTTAATTATGACCACCCACTTCGATCTGTAGTTTAACATTTTCATTTTGAATCTTAGAATTTTTTTAGAGAGCTACAGTTTAGCTCATGTCAATGGGGGGAAACACACAGGCAAAATAAAGTAGCTTCCAGCCACTTTGAAGGTGGGGCGTTTAGACAATGCATGAGGTGAAAGCGGTGGAAAGTGGAACAAGGCCGTGCTCTGGAGCTAAAAAACACAGCAAAAACAAAAAGGCCCGATACTCCAAGTTGACCCAGCAAATGCACATCTTTGAAGAAGCTGTTGGATATCGAAGACCAGATACTGCTTTCCCTTTTCACAGCTGCCCATAGGCTTTGTGCGTTCAGGATCTTGCCCATGCCTTTTAATGTTATTATGTCCCCAGTCAAAGGGGCAGGTGGAGTTTTCCACCCAGTAGTTCAGTGGGTTCTTTTGCTCATGCAACTGGAAAAATGTCTGAAGAGTGTTACTTGTATTGGTATTCGCCAACCATGACATCCTCCTGTGAGATTACAGCACACATCATACTTATTCAGCATAACCTGATAGTTTTGGCTGGGGAATATGGGTTGTAGTCTTACAACAGGGACGACCTGCTCAGTGGGGTGCAAGTGGTGGGATCCTTAGGTGGGAGTGATCAAGTTCTCTGGAGCTTGTTATACATTGGAAAGGAGAAGCCAGGCATAGTCACACGCATTATAGATTTTAGGAGAGCTGATTTTAGTAAACTTAGGGAAATACTGGGAGCGATCCCATGGTCAGGTATACTAAAAGAGAAAGGAGTTCAAGGTGGATGGGAGCTGCTCAAGGCACAAATTAAAACAGTTCCAATGAGGAGGAAAATGGGAGGAGTCTCAAGAAACAAAGATGGATGACTAATGAACTTTCAATTGAGCTAAGTTTTAAACAGAACATGTATAAGAAATGGAAAAATGGGGAAATCACCAAAGAGGAATTCAAACAAATAGCTAGTACAGTGGTCCCCCGATTTACGAATCCCCCGGGGTACGAATCCCCCGGGGTACGAAACCGGCGGGACCGCTAAAGTATCCCCCGGGATCCGGGAAAAAAGCCGCGCGGCCCCTTTAAATCGGCCGCGCGGTCCGTTGAAAATAGCGGACCCCCGGGAAAGAAATGCTTCCGGGATATGAAGGTAATCCCGGAACGGATTACCTTCGTAACCCGGGGGACCACTGTACTGTACATGTAGGGATAAAGTGAGAAAAGCTAAAATGCAGAATGAACTCAAGCTTGCTAGAGAGGTTAAGAACAATAAAAATGGCTTTTTGGGGGTATGTTCACAGCAAAAGGAAGAAGGAGGAAATGGTAAGGGCACTGTGTGGAGAAGATGGCAAAATTTGAAGAGGGGGCAGAGAAAAGGCAGAATTACTCAACACATTCTTTGCTTCAGTCTTCTCAGAAAAGGCAAAGGGTGCTCAACCTGAGGATATTGGAGCAGAGGACAGAATAGGGGAATTTCAGCACAGAATAAGTACAAGAATACCTTGTTAAACTAAATGATTATAAGTCTGCAGGACCAGATGAACTACATTCAAGAGTATTAAAAGAACTGGCAAATGTAGTAGCGGAACCATTGGCAATAATCTCTGAGAACTCCTGGAGAACAGGAGAAGTCCCAGCAGACTGGAGGAGGGCAAACATTGTCCCCATCTTCAAAGGGGGGGGGGGGGATCCAAACAATTATTGTCCAATTAGTGTGATATCAATACCAGGAAAGATTCTAGAGCAGATCATTAAACAGAGAGTCTGTGAACATTTTAGAAGGCAAAGCCATAATCACAAAAAGCCACCATGGGTTTCAGAGAAACAAGTCATGCCAGACAAATCTGATTTCTTTTTTGATAAAATTACCAACTTAGTAGATGAAGGGAATGCTGTGGATATAGTATATCTTGATTTCAGTAAGGCCTTTGACAAGGTTCCCCATGACATTCTTGCAAACAAGCTTGTAAAATGTGGGCTAGACAAAGTAACTGTTACATGGATTTGTAATTGGCTGACTGGCCGCCCCCAAAGGGTGCTCAACAATGGCTCCTTTTCATCCTGGAAAGAAGTGACCAGTGGGGTCCCACAGGGTTTTGTCCTATGAGGGAATATTTAGGGAGCTAAATCACCCCCAAATCCATTCCTAGTGTTCCCCCAAAGTGTTATTTTTTCAGAAACCTAATTTGAGGGTTTAAGAGCTTTTTTGTTATTCATTATTTTCATTATTTGGGAGCTTCAGTTAAGCAGCTGGGACCATTCTTGAACTTATGTTAATCACCCAGGAATCTATTAGCAGATGCCAAACCTAACTTTTGCCAACCCATTTTAGAAGGCAAATGTGACTATTAATTGAGAACTTTAATTTACCAAAACAATCCAAGCTTTGTGGCTTACTTCAGAGTAAAATATTGCTTTTATCAGCAGCCAAAATGGTCTGTGAAATAAATATTTTCCTGACTTCATACCATTTTTAAAGTGAGCACCCCCAAATGAGCAGAATCTCTCTCTCTCTCTTCTACAAAGATATGTACACTTCAAAGCTCAGTGGCAAATCTAGTTTGCATCTTGTTATATAATTTTTAAAAAAGGTTAACATTGATGTTTTCCTGCCCTGCCATATGTCCCAATTATTAGAATTTTTCTGTTAAGAAACTCTGGGCTTCTTGGGGTAGGATTAATCCAGCTGTTTGGAATGAAAACTCAGAATAGTCAGAAAAAGAGCAGAAGTGTAAATGGTGATGAACAAAAGGATTAGGAGACAAGTATTTGTAGCTGCACTGTTGAAAACAGTGAGTCAGAAGCTCATTAAGCAGCTTACCCTTACCCAGAGGTAATTGTTACTTGCTATTTAGGGTGGTGGGGATTATGTTGTTTTTCCATGAGGAATGTGAACCCGACACCTACATCCAGTAGTTGCATATCATAGTGGCAGCCTAGCATGTGTGTTGACATTTTATGTGCGTAGATGGTCTGGTTGTATCATAATTCATTTTTTCTCTGCACTGCCATGCATTGATGCACAAATCCAAGAAAGGGTAGATTTTTCAAACACATGCAGAGAAGGCTGTCCTGTAAAATACCAACTTTATTCTTTTCTTTTCTTTTTGATAGAAATACCTATTTTTGTCTTTTTAATATAAAAATCTTTATTTTAAAGAGAAGAAACGTGAAACAAACAGAACAAACAAAACCAAATGAACAAATACAAAAACTTACATCCCAATAGCTATACTAATTCTATCCCCTTACCCCCTGTTATGTTTGTAAAACATCAAAAAACAAAATACAGTATAAATGTTAGAATTTGACATCCCCTTCTTTTTAACTGTTTTTTTAAATTAATACAATAATTTCTTCTCTCTAATCTTCGAACATTCTTCACTTCTTTACTACTCATTAACAAATATGTTACATATTCCTTTCCTAATCATAGATCGATTTGTCTGTCTGTGTCTGTCTGTCTGTCTGTCTGTCTATCTATCTATTACAATTCAAATCCTGCACTACTGATATCTCCTCTTTTCTGATTAATATATCTTATAAATGGATCTTGTGTTTTCTTAAATATTTCCACTGAGTTATTTCAGGCTGTATCATAATTCATTTTTTCTCTGCACTGCTTTGCATTGATGCACAAATCCAAGGGGAAAAGTAGATTTTTCAAACACATGCAGAGAAGGCTGTCCTGTAAAGTGCCAACTAGCTACATGATTTTAAAAAGTCATACATTATGCATTAGATTTGTCCATATGCACCCTGATTCACAGTTGTGAAGAAAGAGCATATGAACATCTTAAAGACTAACTTGGTTTTATTGGGCACCATCTCTTCTACCTAATAAAACTTGTTCGGTGCTGAAGATACCGCTAGACTTGTGGTTGTTTCTGCACCATGGAAATATTATATAGTTTTAGTGTAATTTGTTACCCTGCTTATGATGTGAGTTCAAATCTAGCTTACCTAATTGCTGAAAACAAGGTAGTGGAAATATGAAAAAAATATATAAGTGAACGCTAAAGTTAAGATAGTCCATACCATAGTACAGTTGGCCCTCCTTATCCATGGATTTTTTATCCACGGATTTGAGCATACACGGCTTTAAAATATTCCCCAAAAAGTATAAATTCCAAATAGCAAACCTTGATTTTCCATTTTATATATGAGACACCATTTTGTTGTGCCATTATATTTAATAGGACTTGAGCATACACGGATTTTGTTAATCACGGAGGGTCCTGGAACTAAACCCCAGTGGATAACAAGGGCCTACTGAACTCCCCATTTCTATGTATGGGTATGAAAGCTGGACAGTGAAGAAAGTGGACAGAAGAAAATAAACTAATTTGAAATGTGGAGGAGGGTTCTACAGATACCATGGACTGCTAAAAAGATAAATGAATGGGTCCTATAGCAAATCAAGCCTGAATTCTCCCTAGAAACCAAGATCACTCAACAGAAGCTGTCCTATTTTGGCCATATCATGAGAAGAAAGGACTCACTAGAAGAGACAATAATACTTGATAAAGTTGAGGGCAATAGGAATAGAGGAAGAGTGCAGCCACAGCCATGAATCTGCAGAGTGTTGAGGATAGGTTGACTTCGAATTGTCTCATTTATAGGGTAGCCATGGGTCAAAGTCAACTTGAGCACAGCTAACAACAACAAAACCAAATTGTTACCACATTGTTATCTGAGCCAGCATAGTGGTTTGAATGCTGGACTGCAGTTCTGGACCAGGGTTCGAATCTCGGCTCAGCCATAGAAGCCCACTGGGCAACCTTGGACAAGCCAACTCTCTCAGGCTGAGAGGTGGCAGTGTCAAACCCGTTCTGAAAAAAGATGGTAAGAAAACCCCATGGCAGGTGCACCTTAGGGTTGCCATAAGTTGGAAACTTTTTCTGAAACCCATGTTGGCTTTTTGTGATTATGGCATTGGCTTCTAAATGTTCACAGACTCTCTGCTTAATGATCTGCTCTAGAATCTTTCCTGGTATAAACTACTGTAGGGCACACAACAAATACGTCATTACGAATGTACTGACCATACCTTGCTAAAATGTATTTCTTGCTAAGCTAATGCCATTTTCATGCCACTTAGGAACAGTTCTTCCTCTGTTTCAAATCCTATCACTTTTATTTTAGTTGGACAGCTTGATATCACTGTTCTCCTTTGTGTGAGTGTGCAGAATTCACCCACCAGATGGCAGCAATGACATTTTATGTCTTAAGGATGCTCCATAATCTAATCTTAGATATCAATTGTGTGCATGTGTTGAAAGATGTAGAGGCTGCAGTTTGGCATTTTCTTCCACCTGAAAGTAAACAATATTATTTATGCTTTTATCTTGCTCCATTAGAGGTCTTTAAGCAGAGTCTGGATGGCCATCTGTCAGGGATGCTTTGATTGGGAGTTCCTGCATGGCAGGGGGTTGGACTGGATGGCCCTTGTGGTCTCTTCTGTGATTCTATTATTCTAACTGCTTCTAATTCTGTTGATAGTTTAATTATAATTTAAACTTTTGTATGATGTGTATTTTTTGTTGCTTGTAGTTAGCAGCCCATGAGTTAACCTTGACCCATAGCAACCTTGTGGATGAGACATCTCCCAGACCTCTATCCTCCACTACTCTGCTTAGGTCTTGGAGATTCATGTGGCCTCCCTGATTGAGTCTTTCCATGTGGAGTGCAGTTTTCAATCCTTATACTGCCTTCTACCTTTCCTGCCATTATTGTCTTCTCTAATGAGTTGTGTCTTCTCATGATGTGTACAACAGCCTCAATTTACCCATCTCAGCTTCCAGGGAGAGTTCAGGCTTGATCTGGTCTAGGACCCACTTGTTTGTCTTTTTGACCATCCATGGTATTCTCAGCACTCTTCTCCAGCACCACATCTCAAATGAGTTTATTTTCTTTTTATCCGTTTTCTTCCCTGTCCACCTCTCACATCTGTACATGGTGATGGGGAATACAATGGATTGGACCAGTGTATCTTTAGTGCTCAGTTGTATATCTTTGCACTTTAGGATCTTGTCTACTTCTTTCATGGCTGCCCATCCCATTTCTAGTCATCTTCTGATTTCTTGACTGCAGTTTTCTTTCTGATCAATGTTTGATCCAAGGTATGGGAAATCTTTAGCTATTTCAATTTCCTCATTATCTAGGCTGAATGTAGATCCTCTGTGGTTACTATTTTTTTTCTTTATTTTCATCCACAATTCTGCCTTTGAACTTTCTTCCTTAACCTTCCTTAATAATAGTTCAAAGTCTGTGATGTTTGTAGTATGGTGGCATTCACATATCTTAGATTGTCGATGCTCCTTCCTCCCATCTTTACACCTCCTCCTCCTTCTGAATCTAAACTTGCTCTTCACATGATATTTTCTGCATACAAGTTGAACACATAGGGTGATAATATGCAGCCTTATCTGGTCCTGTTGCCAGTTGAGAACCATTCTGTTTCTCCATATTCTGTTCTAACCATTGTCCTAAGTACAGATTTCTTATCAGGACCACCAACTGTAGTGGCACTCCCATGTCTTTAAGAGAATCCCATAGTTTTTCATGACCTGTGCAGTCAAAGGCTTTGCTATAATCCATAAAGCACATGCTGACTTTCTTTTGGAATTACTTGGTGCATTCCATTAACAGTGGTTGGCAATGTGGTCCCTAGTGCCTCTGCCTTTACTGAATCTCACTTGCACCTCTGAGATTTCTCACTCCATATATGATTAGAGTCTATGTTGCAGAATTTTAAGCATAATTTTGCTTGTGTGGAATGTTAGTGCTATGGTCCTATAGTTGCTGCAGTCTTTTGTGTCTCATGGGGATTAATATTGAAAGTTTCCAGTCTGTTGGGCACAGTTTTGTTTTTTTATATTTGTTGCCATGTTTTAGTTAACACTGGAGTTGATACTATCTGTGCTGATTGTATCTGTTCAAGTGGAATATCAGCTGTTCCTGGTGATTTATTCTTCCTAATTTCTCTTGCTGTCTCTATTTCAACTTTTATGAGTTGCCCTGAATCCCAGACTGGTAAAAAAGTGGGATATAAATAAATACAATAACAGTAGTAGTAGTGGGAAATGGCAGTTTTATCAGGAAAGGGTGTGCTGGGTTAATATCCCACAATTGTGACATTTTCCCAAATGCAGTTATGAACTCTATGAAGCTATACCACTTCCCTAATTAATTTAGGTTATTTATTACCCATTTTATTGCTTTATATTTGATTATAAAAATAAGAACAAAGTGCGATATAATACCAATAAAGATTGTACAATAATATCATATATTAATAAATGATAATATGATTTTCAAAAAGCTAGTAACAATGAAAGAATAATCTCCAAACTTCAGTCTTGTTAACTGTAATTATGTCTCACTTCTTCTTGCAGCTCTAATGGAACTCTTATTAATAAACAAAAGGTGGTGAAGAAACAGATTTGTCCTTTGCAGACTGGAGATGTGATCTATGTTGTTTACAGGAAAAATGAACCGGAAAACAGTAAGTGTTGTTTTTATTCAACTCTTACCATCGGCAGGGAAAGTGGGGAGTTGGAGCAGCTTCCCACAGGCTGGTATGCTGTGTGGCACACCAGTGAGAAGGCTGTCTTAGGATGTATCTTAAGTTATCAGTGATCAGAAGAACATTCAGTCTTTTGTGAAATCTAAATAAGGTGGGATACATCTGCTTGTACTAACCCTTTTCAAAGATTCACATTATTAGACAGGTGCAGACAAAATAATGATTGTTGTCTCTGTATTCTTTATTGATTTATTTTTAGTCCCATACTATCTGCAAGGAGTGCTCTCTCCTTTTTTATTCCCTGTCAGCCATGATAGGCTGAGAGAGTGAGTGATCCAAGTTCATCAACCATTACTTCCCAAGGATTTTAGTCCGGATCTCTCTGGTTCTGGTCCATGCTGTAACTATTATACTTTTAGTCGTTTTCACCACTACCAACTGACATAAGTGAAGCACACAGCTGTTAGAATGATACTGGCTAGAAGGAGCAAGGAAATGGGCTGGCATTCTGGATGCTCTCTAAATTGATGATACATTGGACATTGAAGAATCTGTCAGATGGGGATTTATGGCAAATTTGCATGTTGAAATTGTGTAAATGGATTCACTCAACCCTCTCCACTTGGACCAAACATGGAAACAGATGCCATTTGAAGTTGAAAATCAATACATTTGCATGGCTGGCAATTAGATCTATGAAAGAAAAAAAAATGTATTTGACAACATATCCCCATTTCAAAAATATACCAAATATGCTTTAGTTCAGGGGTGGGCAATTTCTGAAGGTCCCAGGGCCACCTATGATGTTCTGTCAACCTTCAGAATCTGATTGCCATATGATCCCACCTAATACCAGGAAAAGGATGTGTTCTCTAAAGTGGCAAATCAGACCCCTTCCCCCCTGAATTGTTTAAGGAATTTGTCCTCTAAATTTAGTTTCCTTCCTCAGGCTGTTTTTGGCTAAAAGAACAGTTCCCCTTTTTAGCCCCCCCCCCCCAAAGCTTGGGGTACGGTCAGAATGGCAAATGCCCCCTGAGGCTCAGTTTACCATCTAGAGGAGGGTTCCAAATGGTGTAAAGAGATCAAAAGAGGCCTGTGGGACCCAGGAGCTGCATGTAGTGAATAGGCAGCACTTTGCCCAACCCCAGTTTTAGTCAGTGTGGGATGTATTTATCAATGCAGCCATTTGAAAAACACACATAGAAATATGTATAGATTTTTTCCCCATTAACAAAAAGCTCTAAAGTGAACCAATGGGGACCAGATTTGGAGATTTAGAAAGTCCACAGAAATAGACTTGAGAGATCTGCAATGCGGGGAAGAAGTTAGTGCCTCCCTTGGGAACTTTATATGAGAAAGCCCATCTTGCCTCTTGTGAACCATGGGCTTATATCACATTCTCTTCTTTCAGATGTTGCATATCTTTATGAATCCTTAAACCCCAAACAGGACCGAACTAATGAGCCAATAGGTAAGTAAAATGATTAATTCAAGACTGGCAGGGGGTGGGGAGAGTGAGCCATTAGGATTACTTTCATCATCTCCCAGACTGCCTGTCTGTGCAAAGAATCCTGGCTTCTCTAAAACCTGAATTCTTCATGTAACACTACAGAAACATTATTTCCACTTATTCCCTCCATAGAACCCAACGTTGAAAGTATGTGTCATGTGACCAAAGATACCTCAAGTACCAGACAAAGTGATGACATGACCTCAGTGGCATCACTGGGACCAGCTTGTCAGACTAACTATGATGAACCACAGCCATCCACTTCTACATCAGACCTCTTTAATGCTGCTTCTACCTCTCTTACTGAGTCCATAGCCACTGAACTGGATAACCCCTCAACATCTTGTAAAGGTGTGGCTTTCTTAGGCACCTCTCTAATCTTTTGTTACCCATGGTATTACTGAAACAGGCGAGCCCTAGATGTTTTATGGCTTGAGGCTGGGCAGCAGATATTGTTCTTGCTTCATATCCTACATCAAGCTGAATAGTCATCTTGGTGGTCCACTGGGTGCTTTTTGCAGTTGATGCCATATATATATCTATAAGTACAGAGTGAGAGAGAGCCTGTCTGCCTGACAGCAAAGTTCAGTAATAATAAATTATGTAACAATGTTGTTTTTTTTCCTGATATCTAAAATCTGCTGCCTGAGGCAGCTGCCTCACTGCCCAATGGCAGGGCTTAGTCCTGTACTGAAGCTACTTATTCAAGCGTGGGGATTAATAAGCTAGCAAGTATTTGTTAGAGGAGCGGTGAGCAGATTTTTTTTTTAGGTGACCTTCACCTCTCAAGAAATATGTACATTATAATTATTCATACTGAGTATTTTTTTTTTTTAAAAAAAGCTGTGCCTGATGCTTGCTTGCATTGGGCATTGCAGAGCTTTTGCACTTATGCACCATGCTTTACGATTTTTGCAGGGCTGCAATCTATCACCTTAGTTGCTGCATCCACTTTGCCTACCTTCATACCATCTGGTCCTGAAGCATCACTTGAACATAAGCAGCCAAAACGTTCTGGCACTTCTTCAGGGGATAAAGAGAAAATGCTGTTGGCTGTAACCAAGCTTAAAAGCAGGGATGAAAGGGACTTTGAGCCTGCCAGGAAGAAAATAAAAGGAGGTTGGTTAGCAACAACTTTTTAAGAGATCAGCAGCCAAAGACTTGACTAATTTTCTTCTCCTCCCAGCTTGCCATCCTTACAATTGCACATAGGAGCTGGCAATGTCCTGTCCCTCAGTCTGAACATTTAGTGGGTGGGCATTTAGAAGCCCTTTTCTGAATGCTAAGCTTCCTGGAACATAGGAAGATGCCTTATGCTTAATAACATGTTTCATCTAGCTGATTTCGTATTTCCATATCTGACCAGCAGTGACTCTAGTGTTTCAGGCAGGATTGTTTCCTAGCCTTGCCTAGAGTTTCCTGTTAGTTCCTGATATTCTCCAACAAATTAAGTTCAGAGCCTCATTATGAGAGGCATCTAACTAAAAAAAAACCTCACTAATTTTCAAGTTTTTTATACTTACTGTAATAAATATGTTTTGGGAATGCTATAGAGTTTCTTAAGCATCACATATCTTAGGATCTGAACATGATTTAATCCAGTCTTGCTTGGCTTCCATCTGATGCCATTTCTGAAGGAGAGAAAGACACTGTCCCTTCCACACATGCGTAGCTCCATGTATGGGGAGGGAAGTATCATGCATTCTGTTGGTTGAGCAAAAATGTATTGTGTCTGTGTGTGACTTTCTCTTGCTCTGATGACTGCAACTCCCTTGCAGATGGTGATACCAACTCATATCCTCAGGTGACTCCTCCAAATGAATGTGTAATTAAAATGGCGCCTGAAGACACCAAGTCAGCAAATGTGAAGCCAGACAAAATGGAAGAAACACTCACCTGCATCATTTGCCAAGAACTGCTGCACGACTGTGTCAGGTATGACTGGTTGGAGGCCAAACAAGGTGTGATGGCAACACATCAATGCTACTTGATCCTTTGCTAGATTCATATGGCATGTGAGAGAATGTTTGATATGTGGCACAGGATTCAGTTCACAGTAGAGGCAAGTGGAAAGGCGATGCTGAACTTCTCAATTACTTTCACTCCACTATTTTTCTCCTAGTGGAGCTACAAGCAAAAGTAAAATGTCCCAGGATTTAAAAATGGGAAGCATGCACATCCATGTATGGATTTGGTACAATCCAGAGAGGATTCAATTTTGCTGCTTCCAAGGACCTTGTTCTATGAGTATGTTGCTCTTGAACTGAGAGCCTGTAGCCCAAAAACTGGTAGATTAATTCATCCAAGTATGTGGAATTAACTTGTGTGTGTGCACACATGTACGCACGCAGTCAGCAGTCTCTCTTTGGGGATACTTTTGGACCACTGAGTTTCTGGAATATAGTGTTATAGTGACAGTAGAAGCCACAATGGATTTCCCTGGGGTTTGGACTCCAAACCTAGTACTTTGTGTGACCTAGGCACTCCCTCCTTCCTGGTCGCTTTTGTCTTTCAAACTCTGTGTGTGGTTTTGCCCTGATTCCACATTTTGCTTGACTCTTTCTTTTCTTCAGTTCCATAGCTGCAACATGTATTATTTTTCTTTGGTTCCAGCCTCTTCACCCACTCTCTCTAGCCACTCTGATGCATCTGATGAAGTGGGCTGCAGTCCTTGAAAGTTTATACCAGATAAACCCTAAAGTCTTTAAGGTGTCACTAGACTCTTCATTGTTTTTACTTCTATCCATCCCCCTGAGCTTTTAACCATTCTGTTTCCTAACCACCACCACCTTTCCTTTTCCCTCCATTTGAGCAATCAGTCATTCCTTTGCTGTGCTTTCCCTTTAGAAAAAATAAAGTCCCCTCTCAGATTAGTTCCCTGTTGCATCAGATCCTGGAGCCACTGGACATTTCAAGCCACCATAGCAGCTTGACAGCAGTTTCACTGCCAGGCAAGTGGTATAGTGCAGAGGCCTATTTAAACTCCAAATTAGATGTGAGGAAGGCAGTCACATGTGCTGTTCATGTATAGATCCCTTTCAGAGGGGTGAGATTTAGAGTCCGATTTTAATATCAAAAAGAGAGTGGGTGGGCAAGTGGGAATGAAGTTGCCCTGTTCTCTCTCTCCTTATCTCATAATGATCTGTCACTTCAGATGCTTTTCTTCGCACCCCAGTTCACTACTACTATTTGAGCAAGGCTGTAGAAGAAATGTCTCAAGAAAATTATGAGAGTCAAGGTGGGGCAAAGAACTCAGCGCCTCTCATCCCCATGCACCTTTGGTGTGGAAATTAAATGAGACCCTACCTGCTACCTTCTTGATACATGAATGGGGCAGCAGACATGGTCTCGCACCTGTTGCTCTATCTATTTGGGCAGATTGCATGTATGACCAGTGATGCAGCAATGTCAATAACTAGATTAAAAAGTCCAATAAAGTTGTTGCTCTTTTTAAGACAGTTGGAGTGTGTCTTTGTTCCTTGTTTGAATTTTCAAGATGTGGACAAAAGCACATAGATTGATCCCAGTCATCCAAATCCTAGCTTGGAGTATCAGATATGTCTCAATGTAAAAAGTGATGTTCACAATTCTGATCCTGTACTAGGTTTCACCATTCCTTCTGTGTTCATGTGTACATCTTACCGGTAATTAATAAATTCCTAGCTTATTTGAGCCACAGTTTGCTGTACCAAATCAATAAACCATGGTTTGAGTGAGCACTCCAAGCTACTGTTTCAAAGCATAGGGCTTGTTTCTGTCTCAGCACATTATAGTGTGCAAGATCGGAAATGTCATAATTCATTGTAGATAAATCTCTACCTTTTCAGTCCTAGATTCAAAGATATTTTAATCTTTTAATCTTCTTTCTCTAGCTTGCAGCCTTGCATGCACACTTTCTGTGCTGCTTGTTACTCAGGATGGATGGAACGCTCCTCTCTGTGTCCAACGTGCCGTTGTCCAGTGGAACGTATCTGTAAAAATCATATTTTGAATAATTTGGTGGAAGCTTATCTCATCCAACACCCAGGCAAGTGGGAAATGTTTGTCTGCAAGGACTTATATTTAATTTAGTATCATTTCTATAATCTATGGTATCATTTCTACATGGTGTTGTACAGAGAATGAGAGTATCATGTTTTCTTCCAGTATCTGGAGAAAAGAGCTTGGAATCTGCACTGTGGTATTTCATGGCAGAGAAAAGATTAATAGTAGTGTGCCCTAGTGTCCTATGTTGTAATTGTATCTTTATATCCATTATAAAGGTAGGGATAGCTACATGAAGCTTATAGCCCTCCTTGTTGCAGCAGCTCTACAGATTTGGGGGCCGATATGGGCCTATATGGCTTGGATCCAGGCTATCCTGTATGAGCCTAGCAAGGCTCTAAGATCTTCAAGGGGGCCCTTTTCAGTCCCATGAACTTCCCAGGCATGCTTGGTGGGAACAAGGGGGAAGGGATTCTCAGTGGCTACTCGCAGGCTTTGAAACTCCCTCCGTAAGATGCCTAGGATGGTTCCCTCCTTGCTGTCCTTCCACCAACCAGGGAAAACATCTTTGTTCCTTTTAGGAATTGACTACAACGGGCTTTTAATGGCATGCTGTTTTATTGATTTCTGCCATCTGTCTTTTAATGGATGTATTAATTTTACGTTTTGTAAGTCACCTTGAGTCGCAATATTTGCGGGGGGGGGGGCAGGATATAAAATCAAAATAATAGTAACAATAACAACAACAGCAACATGACAGTCTAGAAGGATCTGTGCTGTTTCTTTTAAAGTCCTGCAGTTGTATGAATAAGATGGTTTTTAGAATGGTTTTTAGAATGATTTAGAACAGTTGGTATGGAGACTAGCCAAACATCTTTACCACATAGTAGTCAGTGACTTCTGGTTTTAGATAAGTGCCGTAACGAAGAGGATATAAAAAGCATGGATGCTCGGAATAAGATCACTCAAGACATGCTTCAGCCAAAGGTGCGAAGGTCCTTTTCAGATGAAGAAGGAAGTTCTGAAGATCTACTGGAACTCTCAGATGTAGATAGTGAATCCTCTGATATTAGGTGAGTGCAGTAATGACAATGTGCTTAATTTAGCAGAAGATGCAGGCTTATAACTTGGATCCATGAACTTTATTAAGAAATCTGTAATTTTCTGAATGGGCATATCCTTACTCAAAAAACTGATTGTGGTCAGTGGGGAGGTGTTGGATTGGGCCAATCCAAGGTTCTCTTACAGAACCATGAAGTTGCAGGTAGTCCCAGGGATAAAAGAAACTGAGTGCCTTCCCACTTAATTTCTTCCATTTTGTACAAGTAATAACACCACATGTAGTAGATGAGGCAGGGACTGTAAACTAAGAGCAATAAAAATGTTAATTAAACAAATGACCAAAGGAAGGGCGTTTTCTGACACATTGAATTATTTTGCGTTCCAGCTGAAGATAACCAGATATACTCGTTTCATTCTAGTTCTTGCAGTGAAATGTATATTGATTGAGAATATTTTTATTCCACCTTTTCTTCTATACAAACATTTTTCAAAGGTGGCTGGCAAGAAAAGAAAATAAGCGCACTTCAGGAGAATCCGGAATTAATTTGACCAACAGTCAGTCTAGTTCAGGACAGTGGCCATCCAAAGGTTGTTGGATTAAAAACCCCATCTTACTGGAACATTGGCTTGCTACCTGGGGATGATGGGAAATGGAGACCAGCAACATCTGGAGAATCACATGTTTTATACCCTGATCTATGCCAGCAGCGTAGACCCTCAAGTGATGAAACAGATAGCTTATGGCAAAGATGAGCAAAGTATCATCATCTCTAGCTCTCTTTGCAGCTTTTAGGCTCCCTGTATGTTGCTGGGCAAAAAGAGTTGAATTCATCTCCTGAAAGTATCCCTGCACTGTTTAACATTTTTAAAAACTTCTGTTTCAAAACCAGAAGTGGGCTTCTGTCTCCTTCCATTGTTTGGCTTGTTTGTTGGCAATCCACACCCTGCCAAATGTCTTGGGGTGAAAAAGCAATCCCTGGACCTCTGCAATCACACACTTCTGGCCTGTCTGTAAACAGGGTATAAAAACAAGAATCCTCTCTCATGTTCTTTCCCACCTACTGGTATTCCATATTGACAGACTGCTTAACAGTTGGTATTCAGAAGTATATTTGATTCATATAATCATAGAGTTGGAAGGGGCCATATGAGCCATGAGATCCAACCCCTAGCTCAATGCAGGATCTCCAGCTAAAGCATCTCCACCACTTCTTGAAGACATCCAGTGAAGGACACGCCACCACTATCTAGGCAAATGGTTCTGTTGTTGAACTGCTCTCACTGTCAAGAAGTTCCTTCTGATGTTCAGTTGAAATCTACCCTCCTGTAACTTGAAACCATTAGACCTAGTCCAGTCCCTGGGGGCAGTGGAGCACAAGCCAGCACCTTCATCTTTAAACCTGAAAGTTTGTTTTAGAGATGATGAGACACCAATTTGTCTATTTCCTCCTTGAATCCACCTGCCAGTGGCAATCACATTTTGTGGCAGCAAATTCCACAAAGTAATTACATTCTGAGTGTATTGTATGACATGGCAAAGCACAGATTTTCAGGATCTCTGTCTTATCATGAATGAACAGCATACTGCTCTGCTTGATTGATTCCACTTCCACTGGGAGTGGCTAAATGAATCACTGCGCTCACCCCACAGTTGGTTTATTGTGTCATCTGGCAGCAAGCAGCTTCCCTTTTCTGGTTGGTTCTCCCTGAACTAACAGCAGCAAAAGAAGCCAAGAGCAATTCCTGGATTCTTTCACTCATAGTGCAGAAAGAACAAACAAGAGAAGCTGCCTGATGCCTGCTGCCAAAGACAAATAAAGCAATCATCGAATGAAGCACTATTGTTCGTTCAGCCCATCTGATCCTGCAGAAAGTGGGATCAATTAAGAAGCATGCTCTACCACACTGTTCATTAGACTCTGGTTTGTCATCTTGTGCAAATGTACCCAACGTGTGAAGGACTTCCTTTTGCCAGTCCTGAGTCTCTCGCTGATTAGTTTCATTTGAGGACCATAAGTTCTAGTATTATTATTATTTCATTTGAGGACCACAAGTTCCGAGGTACTCGCCACAGGGAACCCTTATCCAGGTTTGGAGATATGCCAACCAGTTCTGAACAGGGTCACATTTCCCCTAAAGGACTACATTCACAGCTTGGGGGTGCTCCTGGACTTGTTGCTCCACTTGTCAACTCAGATAGATGCAATGGCCAGGAGTGCCTGTTACCAGCTTCGGTTGATACGCCAGCTGTGACCCTACCTGGAGCCGAGGGGACATACTGTATGATGCTTCTTGGAACTGAAGCCTAAGTGTAGGGAGAGAGTTTTCCACTCCTGTTGTAAATTCTGCCATAGCTGCTCTTTAAAGCAGAGGTGGGCAAAGTGTGGGCCTCTAGATGTTAGTGGCTACAATTCCCAAAATGTCTCATTATTTACAATGCTAGCTATGGCTGCTGGGAGTTACCTTTAAACACCACTGGAAGTCTACACTGTACCCACCCCCAATTCCACAACTGCTATGGGGATTATGACCCTTTTTAATGCTGGGATATAGTCATCTTTGTTTACAAGTTATTTCTTTGCCTACCTGAAACTGAATTCTTTAACATTTGGTTCATAAGCTGTTGTCTATTCAGGTGTGCTATTTCCTTGCCTTGCTTATATGCAGCCTTCCCAAGGTCACAGTCTGAGATAGGATGGAGGACTCTTAGTTCAGTCCTATGGGGCTCTTGCATTCTTATATATGGAAACAAATGTCTGATTTGAATTAATTTCAGCTTTTAAACTCTGCTTCCAATGACTTAACTGTGTCCTTCTTTCCAGTCAGCCATACATTGTGTGCCGACAGTGTCCGGGATATTGTCGGCAACCCATTCAGCCCCTTTCCTCCCCACGCCAAGAGGGAGAAATGGAAGCAGTGCAGACATTGGGAGATGTACCTTCTACCTCTGCCAGTTTTCCAGCAGGTAAGTGTGATGAGAGATTTTACTTAGGGTCTGACAACATGAGGCCTGCATAGCATAGCTGGCTTGTAGGTGTTCAGTCTATATTCAAACCATATCCACATAAACTAGGATAGCTAGCTGGGCAGGGGTGGATTGATTAACCAGATAAGGGGATGTTTGTCTTGCACTACTTACCTGGATTTTTTTTTCATTTTCATTTATTTTATTATTTTGCTACCTATATGCACCCTCTCTAAAGCTTGGAAAACTGTCCATTTTTGTTACATTTTGGAACGATCAAGTTCAGACCATAGTACACCCATATAATTTATTGGCAATTTTGTAATATAGAAAGAGAACACATTGAAGCAAGGGTAAGTTTATATTTTCCAGAGGAGGAGTGCAGGGGATGATGCACACCATTCCATGCATAGTGTAAGGAAAGGTAGGTCTGGACAAGTAGTTATAGTGATATCTCAGCCATCTCCCACACTATTTTGTCTTTGAAATTCACTTTTTGGGTGCTCATTTAGAATCATAGAGTTGGGAGGGGCCTCATGGACCATCATGTCCAACCCCCTGCTTAGTGTTGGATCTCCAGCTAAAGAATCTCCAGTAGGTAGCACTCTTTCTGAAGCTATCCAAAGAAGGAGACCCCACCACCTTTCTAGGCAATTGGTTACATTGATGAACCACTGTCAAGAAGTTCCTGCTAATATTCAGTTGAAATCGACCCTCCTGTAACTTAAAACCATTAGACAAGGTTCTACCCTATGGGAAGCAGAGAACAGACATATCCCCTTCTCTCTATGACAGCCCTTGAGGTATTTAAAGAGTACAGTCATATCACCACTTATTCTTTTCTTCACCATTCCCAGGTCCTTCAACCTCTCCTCATAGATTTGATTCTCCATACCTCTTACTATCTTTGTTGCCCTTCTCTGAATTGGCTCCAGCTAGTCTATAACCTTAAAATTAGGAGCCAGGAACTAATCACAGTACTCCAGATGAGGCTTGACTAGTGCAGAGTATAGTGGGACCGTTACTTCCCTCAACTTGGAAAGTATACTTCTATTACTGCAGGCTAAGATAGCACTTGCCTTGTGCTTTGAGGTCTACAGATACGTTGTTTTTAGGTGTGAGCCTTCAAGTCATTTCCAACTTATAGCAACCCTAAGGCAAACCTATCACAGAGTTCCAAAGTTCTAGAGTGTATAGAGTTCCAAATAAGGACAGTCTTCTTTTCACATCATATTCTTAGGCAAATATCCTATAAATCAGTATATGTATACTGTGGGACATAAAAGCCCCTAAAGCCATGCCATGAGGATAATCCAGAATAATGCCACTGGGATTTTATATATCTCACTTTTCTAATATGTTTAAAAAAAACCATTTTAAAAATGCAGAGATTAAAAACAAACTGCTAATAAAATCTCATAATTAGCCTTATGGGTAATGACTGCAATCCTGTGCGGTACCCTGAGACCATGGTGTAAAGGTTTGAGAGTTGACTACAACTACAACTCTTGAGACCAGAGTTCGGATCCCTGCTGAGCCATAGAAGCCTGCTGGGTGGTCTTGGGCAAGTCAAACACTCTCAGCCTCAGAGGAAGACAAAAGCAAAAACCCCTGAACACATCCTTCCAAGAAAACCCTGTGATAGGTTTGCCTTAGAGTCACCATAAATCAGGAACAACTTGAAGACACATAACAGCAAAACACTGTGAAACTCAGTGGTGTGTGTATGTTCCCCACCCCCACCCCATGTTATATAAGTTCAGCTTGTAAAACACATTTGGCTTTAACAAAAGGTCTTCAGATAGCCGAAATTCAGCCTTTTCATTGAGCTGCCCTGACAGGCAAGGTATTAGAAAGATCTGCAGTGCCTTTCTAACATCTTGCATCTACTTCTGCTTGCCTTCTGAACATTTGCTTTGTTCATTTACCCCATCCTTAACTGAGGCTGTGTCTAGAACAGCTGCATGGTGGAAGTTACAATTTTGATGGCTATGAAATCTTTCCAGTGCTTTTTCACCAGTCTGGAGCCATTTCAAACAAATGTTTCAGGTGCATCTTTGTTTCTTGACATGTCTGAAAGAGATGCTGAGCAACAGGTGTCACACTATGCTTTGATTCTTACCAAAGACAGACACAGCAGTGGTGTTATCCAAGCATCTTGGTACTTTTACTTTGGCTTTCTTGTAACATTAGGAGTTTTAATCTTTAAGTGTCTGCCTCCTTAGCTGACTTTCCTGTCAAGAGGAAAGTAGTAGAAATACTTCCTGACTTTGCATTTAGATTTAATTTTCAAATTTTATACGTGTACTTCTCACCTGTGGAAGTATCAAATACAGAATAGGATTTGCAAAAGCAAAGCTATCCATGATAAATTGGACAGGATGATGGACTGAACACAATTCAAAGGAGAACATCAGGATTCTGCAGGAAAATCTGTTGCAGTTCCTCTAGACCCAAGTGTGTTCAGCCCAGAAACATAAGACCTTAACTTCAGAATAATGTCGTGGCATATAGTGTCTAGATCAAAGTGTCTATAGTGTCTATAGTGTCTAGATCAAAGGAAGTAATAGTGCCGCTCTATTCTGCTTTGGTCAGGCCCCACCTAGAATACTGTGTCCAGTTCTGGGCACCACAATTCAAAAAGGATGTGGAGAAACTGGAGCGTGTCCAAAGGAGGGCGACTAAAATGGTGAAGGGCCTGGAAACCATGCCCTATGAGGAACGACTTAGAGAGCTGGGGGTGTTTAGCCTGGAGAAGAGAAGGTTAAGAGGTGATATGATAGCCCTGTTCAAATATTTGAAGGGATGTCATATTGAGGAGGGAGCAAGCTTGTTTTCTGCTGCTGCAGAGACTAGAACGCAGAACAATGGATGCAAGCTGCAGGAAAAGAGATTCCACCTCAACATTAGGAGGAACTTCCTCACAGTAAGGGCTGTTCGATGGTGGAACACACTCCCTCGGAGTGTGGTGGAGTCTCTGTCCTTGGAGGTCTTTAAGCAGAGGCTGGATGGCCATCTGTCGGGGATGCTTTGACTGGGAGTTCCTGCATGGCAGGGGGTTGGACTGGATGGCCCTTGTGGTCTCTTCCAACTCTATAATTCTATGATTCTATGTGAGTCAGGTTAGATGAAAACGTATAACAAATGATTATTTATGATGAACTGTTTATTTTAAAATCTATTTAAAATTCAGTAAAAGTGGGTTAGGATAGACTAGCTAAAAGAATTAGTTGTTAAAGTCCCACTGTTGAAAAGTCTGGAAACCATGCCCTGTGAGGAGTATCTTGGGGAGCTGGGTGGATTTAGACTGGGGAAGGGAAGGTTAAGGGGTGACATGACAACCATGTTTAAAAATTTGAAGGGAGGTTGGCATTGAGGTTGGCACAAGTTTTTTTTCTCCTGCTCCAGCAACTAAGACACAGAGCAATGGGCTCAAACTACAGGAAAACATCAGGAAGAACTTGTCAAGGATGATGGGAGTTGTAGCTAGTCTTATTCTTGCTTTAACTCACCACCTCGTTGTGCAGCAGAGCAGACCCGCTTTGATCAGTGGTTATTGCTTTGGTCTAAGCATGCAGAGCTTCAGAGAATAGGCTGAAGACCTTGACAAACTCTCTCAGCCTTCTCACTCCTCTTTCAGAGATGTCTCCAAACGTCTCCTTGGTTCTGGTGGCTCTTGTATCTTCTCTTTCTCAAGACACCAGGCAACACAGTAGACTTGTATAAAAGACCTACTTTATTTAACTATATATACTAAATGCCCTTCACCACACAATCTTTGCTTTATTTCATTATCTACTCTACTCTATACAATGCTCAACTCAGCTATTCTCTACTCCACACAAACCATTGGCATACATTGTTATTATTATAGCCACTTGTGGGTGTTTACACTCATTCTGATTGGTTCACATTGTTCAACCCATATTTAAGTCCAACCCAAGTATTTCATCATATTACCTTGTACACTTTTTGATTCTCAGGTGTTTCCAATCTGTATTCTATAATTCTGTCCTTGTTATTTGTCCTTGGCTCCCAGGACTTCTAAATTACATTAGCCTTTTCACCTGTGTAGCTTCTTAATTGCTTTTGCTTAGTCAATGTGACTTTCACATACATATTTTATTTCTTCCACTGTATGTCCCATGTTGCATTTTCCTTAACAGAACTAATGGTGAGAGCTGTTCAGCAATGGAAGACACTACCTTGGAGGGTGGTGGAGACTCCTACATTGGAGGTCTTTAAATAGAGGCTGGATGGTCATCTGTTGAGAATGCTTTAACTGTGTCTTCCTGCATGGCAGAAGGGGGTTGAACTGGATGACCCTTGGGGTCTCTTCCAACTGTGATTCTGAAGACCAATAGAGTTGGAGGGAATTGCAAAGGCTGTCTAGTCCAATCCCCTGCTGCGGAGCAATACACAACTAAAGCACTCCTTTAAAAAGCTCATCCAACCTCTGTTTAAAACCCTCACTGTCTGTGGCAGTCTGTTCCACTGTTGAACAGCTCTTACAGTCAATAAGTTCTTCCTAATGTTTAGTTGGAATCTCTTTGCTCGTCATTTGAATCCATCAGTCCTTGTTCTAGTCTCTGGAGCAGCAGAAAACAAACTGGCTTCATTTTCAACATGACATCTATTTAGATGTTGAAAGATAGCAAAAGTTTCACTCTTCTCTGTACTTAACATGCTCAGCCCCCTCAGTTGTTCCTCATAAGGCTTGGTTTTCAGGCTTTTGATCATCTTGAACTCCCTTCTCTGAACAAGTTCCAGCTTGTCAATATTCTTCTTGAACTAGAGACATATTCCAGATGAGGCCTGACCAAAAGAGAACCAAGTGGTACTATTACTTATTTTGATCCAGACTCTGTGCTTCAGCCTAGAATTGTATTGAATTTTTTGGCCACTGCATCACATTGTTGACTCAAGTTTAGCTTGTAATCTAGTAAGATGCCTGGCTCCTTTTCACATGTACTACTTTCAAGCCAAGTGCCACACATTCTGTATTGGTGCATGTCATTTTTTCCTAAATAGAATACCTTACACTTCTCCCTGTTGAAATTAATTTCATTAGCTTTGGCCTAGCTCTCCAATTTGTCAAGGTTATTTTGAATTCTTGGGGCTCTATACAAACGGGCGGCTCTGTGTCGCCTGTTTTTGCCCCACATCGGTGCTGCAGTATCCGCATGCTTCAGCACAGATGTGTCCTCCAAAAGGAGCCGCTCTAGGTGGCTCCTTTTTTTGTGGTGTCATAAGGGCTGCAATTCAGCACTATGACGCCTCTTCCTGGCAGAGACGTGCAGACACTGCGCATCGCGTATGTCATCGTGGCGGCCCCCATGTGGACCGGAAGCCGCGATTATGGCGACACCTGTACTTACTAGGGTCCTGGAGTGTGTGGTTGCTGTGCACTCCAGAAACCTAGAATCCATGCCGGCACACCACTTCCCACCTGTCTACACCAGGCCCGTATCTTGTTTGCTGAGGTATATTTGCTACTCTCTCCCTAATTTGGTGTTATCTGCAAAGTTCATAAGTTCACTTCCTATTGCATCATCTAAGTTATTTATAATGATATTAAACACACCAGAGGCACCCCACTAATTACTTCACCCCAGCAACCATTGGTGAGCACTCTGGATTTGGTTTCTCAATAAATTAAAAATTAACCTCATTGTAGCACTGTCTAGCCTACAGTGCATAAGCTTGCCTACAAGAATACCATGACGGACTTACCAAAAGCCTGACAGAAACCAAGATATACTACATCCACAGCACTTCCCTGATCTACCAAGCTTGTAATTCTGTTTAGAGAGAGAGAGAAGATAGTTTGACCTGACTTAATTTTAAGAAACAAATACTGGCACTTAGTAATCAAAGCATTCATTTCTAAGGATACATAGACTGCTTATTAAGCCTCCTGCAAACTACAGTGGTTGTTCTCCCCAGGACTACCTCCCATGCCCCATACATTAAAATTGAAAGAAAAAGGAAAAGTAGTCAGAAAATAGGCTAAAATGAAACAAGAAGTGATGTGACATCACTTTCAGTCATGTCAGGTGCACTACCATAGCCCATGGTGGAGGGGAGAGGGTTCAGGGACAAAAGGTGTCCTCTACCCCTTCTGCAGTTACCCATCTCTGCCATAGACCCTTTAACCAAGGGTATACATTCTTTTTTATTCTTTTTAAAAATTATTGTAACTAAACAACTATGTACAAAACATGTCACAAGAATAAAGCAAAATAAAGGCATACATTCTTAAGAAGGAAGCATACCAACAAATGCTGGCAACAGGAAGAAGGCTTCTCGGCTAATGGAGATTGAGATAGGATACATCAGAGAGATGAGGCAGTCCTGTACTGCAACTGCTGCTGTTGTAGCTGAGTCCATCATGCGAGCATACTTGTGATGGGCTGCTACTGGGGAAATCTAAGAGGAGCTTGTGTGCCACCACCCTCATGAAGCTTGCCTCTTCAGGTTGAAGCATGTTTCTTTACATTTATATGAATTTTGAATATTTTGAATAAGAGTGTAAAGATTAAAGATATATGATAGGAATTTATAAGCTTTACCTATTATAGACTGAATAAATAAGTACTGTAAGTAAAAAAAACTACTCTTGCAGTGGGCATGTAGTTAGAACAATCTTGCCTTCTTCTTTGCATACTTGCTGCTTTGCTATTCATTTATGTATGCAGTTCATTGATAATTGATTTGAAGGTAAGGGAATGCCTGATTAAACCCTGATTAGATTTTTAAAGGTGAAGAAGGGGCATCTCAGAGATTTTGAAGTTTGTGAAACCCTGAATCAGGCGGGCTGGGGCTAACCATTGCTTGAGAATACTGTCCAACTTGTTTTGTTTCACTGTTTGTTTCCCTGTACTAGCTGTCCAGGAATATGTGTGTCCTTCTCAAGGAAGCCATGTGATATGTACTTGCTGCTTCCAGCCAATGCCAGACCGCAGAGCAGAGCGTGAACAAAATCCACATATTGCCCCTCAGCAGTGTGAGTTGGTGGCTGTTTCATGGAATGTAGATTGCAGTCACATTTCTTGCTGTAGTTACTTTCATCAAAGCAAAGTGTCCAAAGCCAGTAAGCCAAGTGTTACTAGGCATAGGAAGCTGCTATCTGTTGGGGGGTTTTCAGCTGGCAAAAAGTTCAAAAGTTTTCATTGTTTACTTTGTATGTGAAGGCTCCCCCCACTCCTTTTTATGTCTGTTTTAATCTGTACCCTCCCCAAGCCTTTACAAGAGGAAAATCTATAACATAATTAAATACATATTGCCCCCACTTCTTTTCCTTTGGAAACTAGTAGATGAATCCCTTTAGGTTTAGATGGTGGGTGGCTTGATTCTTGTGAGTAAAACTATTCGAAGGCAGTTGAGGGTGTATACAATTTAGAGAACTGCAAAGAAGACAGTTATTTTACAAATGGAGCCAGTTATTTTGGAGGTGAGGGAGGGAGTATAACGCATACTTCAGTTCCTGCTGCAGGTAGCCATTGTGCAACACTGCCCCAGCATTTGAAGGAAGATATATTTCTGTGTTTTTTTCTGATCCTGTGTCTCTCCTCTTTCCATTTCTGATCATCTTAGGAGATTTTGAGCATTTCCTTCCTGGCTGACCAGGAAGTGATACCATGAGAGGTTAGGTCTACCTTTCTGCTTACACCTGACTTTCTGTAAGCAGCAGTTTTCCTTGTTCAGGTGTGTGGGAGAGAAAGGGATGAGGGACCCACCAAACTGTACACAAAGGAAATTTCAGGGAAATGTATGCATTGATGCCTTTCATTTACAGTTTCCTACTTGGTATGCTGAGTGACTGATGCCATTTCCCCCCTCCCTCTTCCTTTGTGTTTGCAGGCACTGTCTGTCTCCAACCCTACTGTCACTTGTACTGGGGCTGCACTCGGGTGGCATGTTTTGGCTGCTTGGCACCATTCTGTGGTAGGATGGAAGTAGAGTTTTCTGTCAAGTATTTTGCCTTTGATAGCTTTGAGAAAACTAATCCTCTTGAGAGTCTTTGGAGAACTGACCATTAACATACAAAGGGAGTAGGCATGTAACTTAATATCAGCGAGCATATAACATCTCATTTTAGTTAAGCTTGCTTAGTGTTGGCCTTGAGAAATATAACTACCCAAGGTGACCTTGGGATATCATAGAACAGGCTCCGGATGACTTAGTAACCTTTTAATGACTCTTGCTAGTCTGAGAAGTCTCCTGTCCTGGGGGCTGCTATTTCTGACAAGTTATGGCTATCTGTCTTATGGTGAGGGAAGAACAGTGTAAGGAAGCGTGGGAAGAGGTATTTCAGCCATTTGCACTTCCCACCACACAGCAAAAGTGGGATCCTTCCTCCCTGGGAACCTACTGGGCTCTCAGTACATCTTGGCAGAATCCTGGATTCACAACTCCAGCATGAACTCTCCCCACCGGCAGCATTAAAATTACTGGATGTTTTCCCTGGAAAAACCTATAAATCAAGATGGACTCATAATTGGTTGGAAACCCATGCTGCAGAGTTCTGTCTGTTGCTCAAACCACTACACCAGGCTGGCTCTTTTTCACTAGGCATCTTCAAAAGGAGGCTAGAGTGCTACCTTCTAGGGATGCTCTAGCTGGATTTCCAGCATTATGTGAGGAATTAGATTCAGTGGCCTATGGGGCTCCTTCCAACTCTTCAATCCTTTGATTTTCATGCAATCCAAACCACGTCCTTTTCTGCTATAACAAAGGAGCACCCTTCCCATGGACCATCATAGCTCCCTCAAATTGCCAGCTAGTTTTCCTCTTTGAAAGGTGATTAAAATACATCCATCTTAATGTAGATATTAATAGTTCTCATTGCATTGCAACCAACTTCCAGTACTGTCATTTTGAAATTGTAAAATAATGGCCAAATACAACTTTACTCCCAACTAAAAAGATGCATTAATATGCATGAGAATTGTTAGTTACCACTTACTTGAATCCTGTTGAGGCTGCTGTAGTTGTAAATAATGATTGGTGTAATCCTATGCATTTCCAACATAACAAAAATATCAAAGGCTCTTAGAAATTTCTGATTACAAACACATGTGTTTTCTTTTTTATTTTCAGAAATAAACCTTGGTGACAAGTGTTTAGATGGAGTCCTTAATGGCAATAACTATGAATCGGATATTCTAAAGGTATGTTCAGTTCTAAACATCATCTTTTAAGAATATACTAAGGTTGATCTTGAAAATATTAGGGTGAGCCTCCACCCTCAAGATTTCACCAGGCCCACAGTGCACAAGCTGGATATTTTGTGACTGTGCACAAGACAGCATATTTTTCCCCAAATATTTTTATTTAACAACAAAAAAGACAATACAAAAAACTACACAAAATGAGAAAATAATGAAGTAAGAATACACATTAAAATTACAGTTCACTAAACCCTGGGGCTTTTTACATTGGCAAGAAAGTGTGACATGAAGTTGCACTTTCCTTAATGCTTAGCAGCTAGACAGCAAGCCCCAGGTGTGCATTTAAAAAGTACAGGGCAGCTAGACTGAGGTTTTTTCTGTGGCTCAGCAACTACATGGGAAGCTGTCAAAACGCTACAAACACAGGTGGAGCAGCTACATGGGCGGCAAGGAACGTGGCTTTTAGCCGCGCTTTAAACATTTTTTTCCCTTGCTGGCTGCGAATTGCGCAATTGCGCAGGTACACCATACAGTCGGAGCTTATCACATGGGGGAGTACAGGACCATTCCGAAAGAGGGAGAAAGTGAGGTCAGTTCGGAAATGCACATGATTACGCACAAGCTCATCACACACAAAACAAGAGAGCATCTACACAAAAAGAAAATGCAGAGTCAATACGAAAGAATTCATCACATGTGAACATACTGGTCGGCTTTCTGTTGCAAATTAAGGCATCTTGGGAAATGGTAGCAAAGGCTCATGGGAGTTGTAGTCTGTGTTCTGTCAGAGCATTATATTGAGTTGTCTTGAGGTTTCAGCCCTCTGTCCAGGAGGGATTGCCATATGTCCTCCATTCTTGAGCAGAGGCCCCCCTTTTCCAAGTTGACCAGGCATGTCCTCCTTTGCCAGGACACGTCCTACTTTTCCAGCCTTCTTTTTGAAGAGGAAGCAGGAGGGCCAGGCGTGCTCTGGCCAGGCTCTGGGGGTCTCTTCCTGGCTCCTTCCCTCCCTCCCTCCTTCCCCGCTGCCTTCCTCCTCCCTTTGGCTGAGAGAGTGTGACTTGCAGGGAGGAAGGGCAGCGGTGGTGCTCCAGGTCCTCCTGATGCTGGGCCAGGGCAAGCTGGAAACAGGAGGAGGAGGAGGAGGAGGAGAGGGACATGGGGCCCCTCTGCTGCCCTGCCTCCCTGCAAGTCACACTCTCTCAGCCAAAGGGAGGAGGAAGGCAGCCAGGAGAGAGCCATGGAGCCTGGCCAGAGTGTGCCTGGGCCTGCCTTCTCCTCCCCCCTTCGGCTGAGAGAGTGTGACTTGCAGGGAAGCAGGGCAGCGGAGGTGCTCCAGGTCCCTCCCCTTCTCCTCCTCCTCTTGCCAGCTTGCCCTGATCTGGCTGAGCGCCTCCAGTGCCCTGCTGTCTCCCTAGAAGTCACACTCTCTCAACCAAAGGGAGGAGGTGAAGGAAGGTGCAGGCGCACTCTGGCCGGGCTCTGAAGGTCTCTTCTTGTCTTGGCACCTTCCCTCCCTCCGCACTTGTATCGCTGCCTTTAAATGGGCGCTTTAAAGATACAGAGCCCCATTTAACCGTTCAACTACACAATAGGGGTGCTTTTTACATTGGCTAAAAGGGGCGGTCCAAACTCGCCCCTTCTAGCGGCGAGATGAGGCCTAGGCTGCCACACGGGCAGCCCCAGAGGCCTCATCCCGCCGCAACGACCCGCCGCAAAAAAGAGCTCCGGGATCGAGCTCTTTTTTTGTGGTGCGGGAAGGGCGCGATTGGCGCCCTCCCGCGCCGCCAGAGCGTCAAAACGTGCGCAGCGCGTCAAAATGCTGCGCACGTGATGACGCTTGTACGGCGCCACCGTGTAGACGCCGCCATCTTTAAATGGCGGCGTCCATGCGTTTTAGGCTTAGGGAGGGTGTAAAGGCTACGCCTCCCTAACCCTAAATGCGGGCTTTTTAGCCCTAAAAGCGCCTTTTTTTGCCTGTGTAAAACGGGCCAGCAATGCTGCACCCTTTTTAAAAAAGTAGTGGGGAAATCAAACTACTTTTTAAAGGCACTTCTTCTCCCTTAAAACTCCAAAATAGTGTTTTCATGGCACACTTTCCCTTTTTCTCATCTAAAGGCTGGGCTTTCATGCAGCCTTCAACACACCTCTTTTTGCCAATGTAAAACGGACCCCTGTATTACATTTCTACTCATCTCAAAACACTTACCTAATAATCTTACTTTTAATTATAAGTGTTTTTAAAATGATAATAAATTTATTTCTCATATTAAAAATGACTATTTATATTTTGCTCTGACACACATTTCCTGCCTAGTGGACAAGACAGTCTAGAGGCCATTTAGCCATAAAATATCTTTATCTGGATGCCTGTTTTTGGGGAGAGAATGCAAAATATAACATTTTTAAAGGTAATTAAATTTGTAATACTTCTCTTTCTGAGGGAGAGGGTCAAAAGCATGCACAAAACTCTGCTTTAAGCTTCAGAGGCTACTTTTCTCCTATTACAGGCTTACCTGGCATCCAGGGGTTTGACATGGAAAAACATATTGAATGAAAGTCTCCTAGCTCTTCAAAGAGGAATTTTTATTTTGCCAGGTAAAACCCGTCTCTTCTGTCCTTAAAAATATTTCTGAAAACATCCTGTTTCATTTGTGATTCTGTTAGTTAGTAGGCTTCAGCTCTCAGACCCATGACTCAGTTTTTAAGCTGCCTAAAATAGGGGTCAATTACTTATTTATTTGCCATGTGTGCTCATCTTCCTATTTTAGGAGCTAGGAATAAAGTTCTGTATGTTTTAGCATACAATCCTATATGCACTTATTTGGGGGTAAACTCCATTGAAATTTAACAGGACCTGTTTCTGAATGGATATCTAGGACTGCCTGGTCAGGGTCATACAACAGAGGGGTTTCTTGTTGGTGCAGCCTTAGGCAACAATGAAGAAGCGACTCTGCTAAACTGCCCTCTTCCCACTTTGTCCTCTATTGTTTGGTTATTTTTTCTTCTTCTGTTTGTTCATATCTTTTTCCTTTCTCTGCCCTTTTCTCTTACAAACCCGTTTTAAGAGCTAAGGAGAAGGGGTTTAGTTTGGTAGGTAGGGCACCTGTATTCAAATGTTCCAAGGACTGATCGATTAATTAAGCAATGACTTTGTACACTGCCTTTTTCCCAAGACTGGAACTCAATCAGTCTACAGTTAACAAGAAATATAAGTAAAAAAGACAAGATTAAATTGTTTGTGAAAGTAAAACCATTTAAAACATTAAAATCATACAATAACAGTAGTACAGCTCACTAAAATAGCAAGTGCTTAGCATGTAAAACAGTCAGTTCCCATACACATGCTGGAACAGAAAGGTCTTCACCTACTAATGAAAGGACAGCAAGCAGTAAGCCAAACTAGCTTCTCTGGGAAAGTCATTCCAAAGTCTGGGGACAGCCATGGAGAAGGCCTTCTCCCATGTTCTCGCCAAATATGCCTGGGAAGGTGATGGGATCAAGAGAATCATCACCACCAAACATTTTAAAGATTGAGCTGTCATCTAGAGCTTGAGCTGGGTATGTTTAGCCTGGAGAAGAGAAGGTTAAGAGGTGATATGATAGCCCTTTTTAAATATTTTAAGGGATGTCATATTGAGGAGGGAGCAAGCTTGTTTCTGCTGCTCCAGAGACTAGGACCCAGAACAATGGATGGAAAATACAGGAAAAGAGATTCCACTTAGACATTAGAAGGACCTTCCTGACAGTAAGGGCTGTTCAACAGTGGAACACACTCCTTCAGAGTATGGTGGAGTCTCCTTCCTTGGAGGTCTTTAAGCAGAGGCTGGATGGCCATCTGTTGGGAATGCTTTGATGGGGAGGTCCTACATGGCAGGGGGTTGGACTGGATGGCCCTTGGAGTTTCTTCCAACTCTACGGTTCTATGATTCTATAGGAAGATTGCCTTGACCCATGCCATACAGGGCTTTATAAAGTCATAAAGAAGACTTTGAATTGTGCTTGGAAATGGACCAGTATCCAGTGAAGCTGTTTCAGCGAGGGAGTTGCATTCTCTAACCAACCCTGGTCAGCAATATAGCCACAATATTTTGCAGCAGCTGAAGTTTCCAAACAGTTTCCAAAGGCTAAAACAGTGCCTGCAAGTGCCATCTCAGCAAGGCAGTCCAGAAAGATACCATGGTTAATGGTATCAAATGTTGCTGAGAGGTCTAGCAGAATTAACAGGGACACACTGCCCTTGTTTGATTCCCAGCATAGATCTTCTAACTAAGGAAAAGAAAGGCCTGAAGTGAGAATGAAATGGGTCTAACTAATCTATATCATAAAGGAGCCCCTGGGGTTGAGCAGTCACCATATGTTCTAATACCATTGGAACATTGGGCCAGTAATTATCCAAAAAAGTAGTATTCAGGAAAGTTTTTTAGCTGTGGTCCTACAACTGACCCTTTTAGTCAGGTCGCAATCCTACCTTGCTAGAGAGGGGCATAAATTACTCCCATTAGCCCACAGCAAGTCCCCCTGTGGCCTTTTTAATAATAAGTCAGGGATGGCAAAGATCTAGTTTATATGGGGTAGCTCTTCCTTCTCCAAGGAGTCTGTCCACACCTCAAATGGAAAAATACCCATTAACATTGGACACATTACACCCAGTGGACCTGTATTCTATAGTATCCAAGGGAGAGTGGGTCCAAGTTATTTTACCTGCAAAGCAATTACCAAATTAGTTTTTTGTAGGGCTTTTGGGCTATGTGGCCATGTTCTGACGTTTCACCAGCATCTGTGGCTGGCATTTTCAGGGAATGATAGCCTGGAAAAGGATTGGATATATATATCCTGTGTGACCCTGGGAAGGGAGGAGTGATTTGCAAATGTATTGTTCTGTTGCTAATGGCAGTCCTCAGAGTGGGAGGATGTGCAAAAATGACTGTGGGATAAGGCATGTAGTCAGGGATGTTGTTTAGCCATTCACCAATCTGGCATTCACTAGGCAGATTCCCAGCTCTCCAATTAAAGGGAAAAGTTAAAAGCAGATGGCAAGACCTCTCTATTCCCTCAGACACACAGGGAAACTGCTGTCAGTGAGAGCAGACGATAATGAGCAGGAGAAAAAAAAATAGCCTGATTTGATTCCTGTATTTTTAAAATTCCAGTGGGACCACTGTTGCAACTATTTTGGTTCATGGTGCAGTCTGCCTATATGTTTGCCAGCTTCAGCATCTCCAGAATCTGTGACCTGCTTATCACCACAAAATGATGAGGCTATATCTGTCTCACATAACAGACCCACCATGTGTTCCTGATATTTTTCCATCATGGGAATCCAAAGGCTGAACAGGCTTTTAGATGTCACAGCAGAGATTGGGAACCTTTAGCTCCAGATGTTGATGAACTATTATTCCCATCATTGCTCACCATTAGTCGTACTTGCAGCAGATGATAGAAAATGGATTGCAATGTCTTCTGAGAAAGAGGCAGACAGCATTTCTACTCAGTTTTTGCAGTCTTTTATTAAATTATTTTTTCACCCTTGACCGTCTGCAACCCTGATTTATTTTCCTCAGATTATCGAATTACTGGAGAAACAGTGCTCTGTTACTGCTGTGGCCTCCGCAGCTTCCGAGAGCTGGCTTATCAATACAGGCAGAATATTCCTGTTACTGAATTGCCAGGTATAAAAAAAGACATCTTTAAATAATAGACTGCAATCTTAGTTGGCCATGATCACAATAGTAATGGTCTGTTTGTCCTATATATCACCTTACTTCTGCATAGCGAGAACATTGTTGTTGTTCACACAAATTGGGTGCTGCTTGTTTAATTCTACTTTTTAATTCTGCATTTTTATTCATTTCTTGAAACCCTTGCAAATCATTTTGTCCAATGGCAATAAAGACTAAAGAAATGCCTAAGCTAAAAGGCAGAAGTTGGGGGGGGGGGGTAAATTCTAATCTTTCTAAAAGTATAGCCATCATACATGCAGAGCTGTCTCTTTCTTTCTGCAGAAATTGGGAACTGCCAACTGCCAATTTTGACATGGGAATTAACAACAGTGTTGTTGCAACTGCAGAGCAACCTATGACAAGTAGAAGTTGTAAAACTTTTTGTATAAACAGTGGGCAAGAGAGCTGAAGAAAGTTCTGTGGAGCTAGGGAGGGGGTGCACATATATAGCTTTCATCCCACTTTGAGACTGACATGCTAGCTCCTTGGTTTCAGCCATTTTTCCTCTCCCGTATCAAAGAGCTAAAAAGCAACGCAAAACTAAAAACAGGTGTTCAACATGCCATTCAATTATTATTATTATTATTAATTTTATTTATATAGCATTGTAAGTTTATACAGTGCTGTACATACAGTCTTATAGTTAGACGGTTCCCTACCCACAGGGAATTCTATTTCAGCTACTTTTTTGCAGATTTTTAAGATACGGGGCAGCCTTGGCAAGTTGGCAGAGAGAAAAAACACTTCATTTTGTAGTAGTTTTGAGTCATGTGGGGGTTGGAGTAAAAAAAAATCACCTGGAATTTTTTTGGGGGGGGGGTCTGGTTTTGGAGGACCTTTTTTTACCACTATCAGAACAGAGAAGAAGTAAGGAAGGACTTTACAATATACAGTTACTGCAGCAAGAATACTTTATGCCCAAAAATGAAAGGATACTGCTATTCCAACACAAGACTGGAAGACAATTGAACTTGCTGAATGGATAAATTGACAATGTTAATTAAGGAGAAATCACTGAATAACTTTAAGAAAGATTGGAAGTTCTTCATTACTTTTTTGCTGTCCCCTTGGGGTCATATATCAGTCCCAGGTATTGTAATTTAAATAGGATCTGTATGAAGTAGAAGCATAAATGTATTATCATATAACGGAAGTATAGTAAACAGGGTAATATATTCATCAGTGGGGTGAGAAGTCAGTAGTGTAGATACTATTTTTGTTTAGTAGTAGTAATTTATTAAACATAAAAACAACCACACACATTATCCATATATCTAAAATACACTTATAATTGTGTTGTTTGTGTATGCATATTTTAGATATATGGATAACATATGTGTGTGGTTGTTTTTATGTTTAATACAAAATATATTTTTAAATGAGGATATCCACCATCCACTGCTGAAAAGCAACATGTGATTGCAAGAACTAAGGTTCCTTTTTTGTTTTGGTGGGTGGGTGTTCTTAAAATTATCTCTGTGTGAATGTAATATTACAAGTAAATATGTGCATTGGCTGTGACTTGGCATCCTCCATAGTAGCATGTATTATGTATGTATAATTCAAAACACACACATTTTTGATACTTCAGACTGATAATAATATAGTTTTCTTTACCAACTAGTTTTAATAAATCTCAGTTGTGCATCAAGTATCTGTCTGTTTTTTCTTGCAGTGACTGTCACATCACGTCCTGATTGTTATTGGGGGCGCAACTGTCGGACTCAGGTCAAAGCACACCATGCTATGTGAGTTATCCCTCAGCTCCCACTCCTTTAGACCTTTTATTTAAAACTATCTAACTGTCTGCTTTGCTCACTCCTGCACTCAGGTCAGAACAATTAATAGTTTTGGATATAGTGGGTGATAATAGTTGTTACTACCTTTTGACCATGACTTTTCATAGACATTGCTTTGTATGAGCACTGCCACATAATGCAGGGAGCAGCCATAACTATAGCAGTTCACTTGGGTGTATTAAGAGTACGAATGGTCCGGACGCATGTCAAGAAACTCTACGTGGGGGGTTATCAGTACAAATGGGGTGGTGATGACTGCAGATATTTAACAGCTCACCTGGTAGCTATAGGTGACTTGAAATTCCATGTTGATGATTGAGTTAACCAAAGACTGGAATTCTCCTCCACTTAATTTCCATTCTTGCTGCAAAGGAAGAGAGACATAGCTTTCATTTCTGTTCTCCCTTTAGAAGACTGTTTGTTTACTAACTAGATAATAATTCTTTATGTTTCCATGGGGTAGAAGGTTTGCTTGAGAATCAGCGTGGCTTTGGAGACAAGGGTTTAAATCCCCATTTGGCCCTGGAAACCCACTGGGTTACACTCTCTCAGCCTCAGACAGGGGCTATGGCAAATCCCCTCTGAACAAATCTCACCACCATGTTCAGCCATGGTGGACACTATGGTAGGTTCACCTTAGGGTCGCCATAAGTCAGAAACAACCTGAAGGCACAAAACAATAACGAAGAAGGTTTCCACTGCTTTGGCTTGGAGAGAAACACAGCTGACATGGAAACAAGCCTTTGCATCGGAATAGGTTTTTTTTTAAGTGTAGGCTAATAACTTCTATAGTCTCATTTACAAGGTTGTATTTTGTTGCTATTTATGATAATTATTTTAAATTCAACATTCTAATAATAGGAGATTTTAATTAAAAAAAATGATTCCAGCACTTACAATTACTAAGATGGCATTTAAAATACATTTAACAGTATATTTTTAGAGAGATCTCTGATGTGTTTGTGGGGTCAGTGTTGTCTGAACTGAACTTCTTGGGGTCTGGACTTTGTGCTGATCCATGCAACATACAGTTGTCCCTCCACATTCACTAGGGTTAGGGGTGAAGGACCCCTGTGAATGTGGAAAAACTGCAAATAAAAAACCACTGTTCTTTTTGTGAAGTCAAAGGCTTTCATGGCCAGAATCCATAGTTTTTTGTGGGGTTTTCAGGCTATATGGCCATGTTCTGGAAGAGTTTATTCCTGACGTTTCGCCAGCATCTGTGGCTGGCATCTTCTGAAAGATGCCAGCCACAGATGCTGGTGAAGCATCAGGAATAAACTCTTCCAGAACACAGCAACATAGCCCAAAACCGCCACAAAAACTATTCTTTTTTATTTGAGAGATCACCTCTCTAGGAATCTCCAGGTCCTCCAGTGCAACTCTGTGGTCAACATCTGCCAGAAGTTGATCACAGAATCATGCTGGATGACCTACAAATACCTAGAGAAATGTTTTCTCTAGGAACGTCGAGGTTCTCCAACACAACTCTATGCTTAACTTCTTGCAGAGTTGCGCTGGAGGACCTAGAGATTTCTAGAGAGGACGTATTAATCAAAACCGCAAATGATCAAATTCGCAAAAGTCAAAGTCACAGATGTGGAGGGCCAACTATTCTAAAACTGATTTCAGTCTTAGAAAAATGAGGTAAAATATGAATGATACTTCTGAGTGTTGTGCAACTGCCAGTTTTTGAACTGAAGTCTCTTTTTATGTTGCCTTTTATGCCCATCTTAACTTCCTGTTTCTTGCTTTTTCTGTTCTTTTCTCTTTTTTTCCTTTTTGTTGTTTGCTTTGCAGGAAGTTCAATCACATTTGTGAGCAAACACGGTTCAAAAACTGAAGGTGTTGTGCCAAACTGATCTGTGTGGAGTTAAAACCGAAACGCTGACTCAACAGTAATCATTGTCATGGTTCCCTCATAGCAGGGAGTTGGTAACTCTTTACATCAGGTACTCTGATGTGATATTTTTTTAATTTGGTGAAGTTTTGCAGCTTGTAAGAAAGGTGGAGCTTCTGCTGTTCTCTGTTCTGTTTTGTTTCTTCTTTTTTTAAAAGAGAATTGAACAAGTGATCCTGATTCTTTCATGTTTCAGCATGTTTGACAGCATCCATGGACTGAAGGGTACTTACAGCATTGATTAAATTTAGGGGGATTTACACTGGATGGAAGAAACTGGATTGTTCTGTATGTGAAAACAGACTGACAACTATTGTTTGTGGAATAAAATATGAAGTGGGTTTACCAATAAGCATGTGATACAGAAAATCATCGGCAGGTAAAACTACTCGACCATCTAATTTAGGGATGGGTAACTTTAACAGGTTCTGGGGGCCAGTCCCCTGCCCACTCGTGCCATGGGGCTCACAGCCCCTTGTGTCCTACAAGTCTCTTTCTGAGGGGATGGATTGCACAATCCTAGTCTGTCACAAATGAATATCTGTCAAAAGATCATTGCTGGACTTGGCATGGGTTATCCAGTTACTATATGAAACCTCCTAGGGTCCTCCTCTGCCCTACAACACTTTGCACATGCCTTTTCTGAGTGCTGTAATACCCTTTTTTCCCTGCCTTCGTTTATGGTGGTTGGAAAAAGCTTGGAATTTTTTATTTTATTTTTCAGTTACATCTTTTTGCTTCCCTAGAACTCCTCTGTCCTCTTCCCCCTCTTCATTAAATAACATTGTTTCTGAGACAAATTGAGTTTCTGAGATAAATTATCCACATTCTTGATTGCATATCCACTGTATTTGTGGGAATTTCTTTACAGTCAGTTTGAGATCTCTGCTCTACAGTAACTCTGGGCTTTCTTTTACTAAGCAAGGCAGTTCACAAGACATTAAAAGAGAAGTTGCAGCTGTGTTTTAGAACAACTGTACCTTTTTTACTTTTACATTATTAGCATTTGTTTTCCCTTACAGCTGCCCTGGAAATCCTTCCTTTTTCCCCTTTTATCTTCACCAGACAACAAAGCAACTGACATGATCCAGTCAGTCGTTAGCCATCAATAGGATTTAAAACTGCTTGGCTGTGACTGGATCTAGTCTGTCCATATTGTCATATTAACTGATTTTTCCCCCTGCATAAATAAAGGAGCACGATTTTTCATCTGCTCAGCATGGTGGCAATCGTTTTGTAATGTATCCATTTGACTTGAGGTTAAGTAGCACAAATAATTTCATAAATAGAAATTGCCTTTGAAATCATCTGTGAACCAATACATTTTTGCTTTATTAATTGTTGGACAGATTGTAAAACAAAAGACAGCAGCCTTGGGGAACTTAGAGGTAGCATGTAAAATAAGCCCCCACTTTATGGAATTAATTATTGCTAAATTAGCAAATGTTCAGCAATAAATTAAATAAGGCTTCTCTATATTTTTACAACATTGATTAAGAATTGTTTTGAAAAAATGCTGGCTGATACCTTGCCAGGATCTCTGTCTTCCTTTATACTTAATAATGGTGACAGTCCATCCCATTAGGCACCTTGGACATTTTTCCCATTAAAATCATTGGGATTTTACACGCCAAAGTTATTAATCCAACCTGCATTACATTTTTAGACATGGGAATGGTTTTGGAGCATGCTTCCATATCCTGAAATAGTAATATGAGACCTGACTCAAAGAGGAAACCAGCAAGCTAATGCAGGCTCTTATGTCCGATTCCAGTGTACTTTTAAGGTTCGGGTTGAAGGATTGGTCACTTTAAACTCTGCAGAGTTCATTCTATCCCTCCTGGCTTAAAAAAAAATAGAGCTTCCAAAGTGGATGTAACGTGTTTACCAACTGTGCTCAAACCAGTGGCTCCTGACAGATGTGTTTAAAGAAAAGAAAAACTAAGCAGCTGCTCACTGTATTTGTTGACAATTTTAAATGGAGTGCACTTCCGTCTTCAGGCCCATCTGTGTTTGAGCACCCGGACTGTATCCGAAACATGGTTTAGTAGGACTGAATCTCAGCTCACAGTCTGATTCAATTAATGTTTCTTATAAGCCCTAGTCAGGTGTTTTAGGAAGACGTTAAAAACAGAAAGAAGGGAACATACTAACCCCTCTACTTCCTTGATCACTTTGGTTGTGTAAAAAGAAACAATTCTGAAGAGCCTGAATTTGGAATTTCCAGATTTCTGCCTTTGGTGGGGACCCTTCACCCATAGGAGAGGCCCTCTTTTTCAGAACCATTGCTTTTCACACTATCAAAGCAAGGAATGAAGAGTTAGGTTAGCACACTCCATTTGTGATGCCTGAATAGGCCTTCAGTTGTGTGGGAGTTATTTTCCTAGATCTGCTTCATCCACCACTCCGATGACATTGAAATGGATGAGGTAGGAGGCAAAACTGTACAAATGCCATATCAAGCCTTCCTAGGTGATTTAACACACACACACCGCACATCACACACATTTCTGCCACTTGAATATAGGGAACAACTATGAAGGAAGTGGCTCCTGTACTGCTACGTTCAAATATGATGTCAAGATGTATAAACAGTGATATTACCTTCTGAAAGAATGTTAACTGCAGACGTGTGAGAACTGTTACCTTTTGGAAAATTAAAATTACATCTGGACGGGGGGGGGGGGAGTGAAAATTTGTCATGTGTAAACAGAACTAAAATGTTATTAGCTAGTTAGAGCTTATTGTCATGTTGTAGTCTTTAAATGGATCTCTTAAACGTTTCACTTAAATAAACACTGTTGTTGCACTGGACATTAAATCTGGCAACTATTGAAGCTGTAGCTTTGAAAAGTTATTTTTTAAACTCCAGAATCCCCCAACCAGCATGAATACTGGCGTACAATTGTAGTAAGTTTCTAAGCTGTTCTGTGAGCATATAAACAGAATGCCATTTGAGGAGGAAGGGTAGGAAATACTTTTCCCCCTCACTGTGCATACAATTGTTTTTACAGTACTGGCTTAAATTCCCAACTTAAACTCTGTAACCTCCTAAACATTATGCAGGAAAGTGATAAGCAGGGAAAGACAACAAAATTAAGGGTAAGTTTATTAAACTCTCTCAGTCCAAGCTGGTAATGCTGTTCCTGACTTGTACTATTTCCACTTTCAGCAGTTGATTTGCATTTCTGACTATTTTCCCCAAACTCAACACTAGCATGTTAGCCAGTGGGATTTAGCCTAGCTCTTCCAGATATTTTAGCTTTCTATAGAAAGGGATGTTTGTGTGTTGAGGAGAACGTTTGACCATACAGCCTTCTCACTTCTTTTCAGGTCTTGTCTTATTTTCTTAATCTTGCCAAGTAACCTTCAGTCCCCTTGAAAGAAAACATTACCCCCGATATTTAGGCCCAGGGTGAGGAACACATAACCCTCCAGATGACATTGGGTCACAACTCCCATCACTTCTCCCAAACGTGGCAATGGTGAGGGATTATGAGAATTGCAGTCCTGGAGGGCTAGATGCTCACCTCTGGCATAGCCGAACAGCATCTGCTTAAACATGATGTGGTAACAAGATTTACTTGGAGCAATGTACAACAAAAACCAAATTCCACAAAATAATGATACCTTTATTGGCCAACCACAATGTTGAAAACATCATGCAAGCTTTCAGAGCTTCGTTGACCTCTTCAGCAAGCCTACATTTTGTCTCAGATCTTACATCTGTTGTCAGTTAAGATGGTCTGGAGGGATCGCAGTGCCGTGAGAAGCTGCTTATTGTCTTGGCTGTGTGAGGACTAGGAACAAAAAACAATGAAAAAAAATTCAACTTCATTAGCAACAGAAAAGTAGCCTATTTTGAGATCCAGGCTGCCCTTGTCCTTTGTGAAGCTAAGTGCCCCTTTCTTAGGCAGAGAACATTGGATTTCCCAAGTCCTTGTACTGTTGACCTGAGGGAAACTTGTCGATACTGTATAGGTAAAGATTTTCCAAAATGTTTTTGCAAAATGTATTTTCTCCAGTATCCCTCTTTTTTTGGATTTTGTTGTATCTTGCTGCAGGGCCACCACGGCTACCCTGAATGTGTGTTTTGGAGCTACGTGTAAATTCTCAAATATAGCATTCATGTATGAATTACTGACGTTCAGGGAGAAGAACATGCTGTTAGGTACCTGTTTGTTTTAAACTTAGGACTGTAAAGGTTTGCACCAAGTATGGATGAGCATGACTTTAAAATACCTGTTATACTGTACAAAATAAATACTATGGAATACTGTTGTTTTCTAGTTACCCTTTTGCACAGAAAATGCTATTCTGGAGTAATTATTCAACTTTTTGACTGCTGAAAATTTATACTCAGGTCTAGGTTGAGTTACTTATGCTACCTAGAGGAGACCCATTGAATTAATGAGATTTACACAAGTGTTGATTTCCTGTTCGGTGGATCTACTATTTGTGACTAAAGAGCTTATCAGACGATGGAATTTGGAAGTATAATCTAATGGCAATCCGAATGCAATCATGGGGTTTCATGTTTTTGCGTATTAAAGTATCTCACGCAATTTTGGGCAAAAGGGAAGTCATTCCGAACGCAATCATGGGTTTTACGTTATTTCATATTAAAGCTTCTTCTTAGTGGTCTCTGCGAATCATACAAATGGGTTCTCTGCGCCTGCGCAGTCGAATTCGGAACTCTCTGGAATCACTGGGCAGAAAAGCGGCTTGCAACTTTTTGCAACTTTTTGGTGGTAGCCCCGCCCCTCCTCTATATAAGCCTTGTTCCCGCTCTTTTCCCCAGTTCCTTTTTTCCCGCCGCGTAGGCTACTCGAAAGGAACAGTGTTGGAATCGCTTGGCTTGTCTCTCTTGGTATTTTGATCTTCGGCTTGTTTTTTGACCACTCTCCCTCGTCTGTGACTCGGCTTTGTTCTGACCTCTCGGCTTGCTTGACCTTGATTTTGGATTCTGATTTGGACTTGATGTCTCCGGCTCCATTTAAGCACTGCGTTGTTTGTGGGGCCAAGGTCCCTCACACGGACCCCCACAGCAAGTGCCTGATCTGCCTGGGCGAGGCTCACGACACCCAGAGCTGTGCCCTTTGCAGATCCCTGACTCTGCAGGCGAGGAAGAACCATGCTTCCTGGTTGAAATCTTATCTCCTGGACCGAGCCTTGGCCCCCCAGGAGATCCTGCCTTCGACCTCCGTTCCGGCTTCGACCTCCAAGGCATCCGTTCCGGCTCCGAAGATGTCCCAGGAGAAGGTGACTGTTGATTCCCCTGTTGGTCCCTCCAAATCCCCCCCGGGATGCAGAGGCTCACCCCGCCGAGAAATCGGCTAAGAAGGCGGGTGAAAAGTCCAAGTCCTCCAAAAAGGACTCTAAGGACAAGCCCAGGTCGGCAAGGACCACAGGGATGAGGGTCGGAGAAAGAAGGTTAAAATTCCTTCTCAGGGCGTGCAGATGGCTCTTCCTGTCTGAAGGAATCCAGCTCGAAAGCCTCTGCTAAGAGGAAGCATTCCACCGAGGGCGAGTCCCTCCAGAAAAAGCGCTCCTCTGAGGGTGAAACCCTCCGGAAAAAGGCCCGCTCCGACTCGGGAACCGAGCTGCCACGTGCGTCGACACCGGCGCAGACTCCCGCCAACGAGTTGCCGCGTGTGTCGACACCAAAGCGGTTTCCCACTACCAAAGGTGCCGCCTCCGTATCGACTGCCTCCGTCCCGAGGGAGGTGTCTCCTCAGGTCCAACCCACTCGCCGGGAGACCTCCGTTCCGCATAGCTTGACCCCCGCACAGCACTCGCCTCAACGGAGCCACAGGTCTCAGAGGTCACCGATCCCGATGGCTGAGTCTGAGGAGGACGCTGAATACTTCTACAACAGCGAGTCAGGAAGGTATTTCGTGGCCGTGGACCCGTCGACACTGGACAAACCTCGGGGGAAATGGCACCCGTTGGACGTGTTTGCCACGGTTGGTCGAGAGGTTGTGGAAGCGGCCGCGGAACAGGAGGAGGCCCATCGGGGAGATACCGCGACTCAAACGGCTTATTCCCCTTCCAGCTCGGTGCTCTGCCTGGGAGCCGACTCCGATTCAGACCAGGAGTTCGTGGAACAGGAGGGCTCGGTACCGTCGCCCCTCGAATCCGAAGGTGAGGAGGACAGGCCTGGGCCTCGCCATGGCTTCTATCAGCCTGGCCCAGTCTCCCCCATGGACAATGTGGTCAACTTTGGGGAGCATTTAATCAAAATGGCCAACGTCCTTGAGCTGGAGGTCACCCGCTCGGAGCAGGAGGCGCTTGACCCGGTGGAACGCCGTGTACAAGGGACTGCACCTAACCTGGCATCGATTCCTTTCCTCCCTTCTATGGAAAAGATCGCCAAGAGGTCTTGGCAGAACCCGGCGTCTGTGCCCTCGACCTCGAGGAAAATCGACGCTCTGTACCATGTCTCCTCTCCTTCGGCGGAGTGGCTCCACTCGCATCCGCCTCAGAATTTGGCCATCGTCGAAGGCTCCCAGAAGTCGTTCACACCCAGACTTCTCCCTCGCCCTCTGATTGGGACTCTAAAAAGGTGGATGGATTGGCTAAGAAGACCTTTGAGGCGTCAGCGTTGTGTCTTCGGGTCTCCAACTACAACGCGTGCATGGGGGCCTACGTCCAGTACCTTATGGAAAGAATGTCCCCCTTGCTGTCGGACCTGCCCGAGGACAAGAGCCCAGCGGCCCTCCAACTGAGGAATGAGGCCCATGCAGTGGCGGGTCTCATGATCACCTCCGCCAGGCACACAGCGGACTGCTCGGCGAAATCCATGGCCTCCGCGATTGCCCTCCGGCGACACGCCTGGCTCTGTGCATCGGACCTGAATCCACAGGCGAAGGTGGCAATCGAGGACATGCCATTTGACAGCGAAGGGCTCTTTGCTATGGACACTGATGAGCTGCTGAACTTCAAATACCATATGAAGTCAGCCGCTCGGAAGCATGGCATGTCCACCTCGCAGCCCTCATTCTCCAGAAGGCGCTTCAGAGGCTTCAGGTCCCCTACTGGAGAAGCTCAGAGACCCTTCGGTCAGGAGAGACAGTTTTGGCCTTCTTCTCCCGGTACTTCACGGTACCGAAGCCGGATGGAGGACTTCGGCCCATCCTAGACCTCCCGAACCTGAACTCCTTCTTGTCTTACAAGAAGTTTCGGATGGTGACTCTTGCCTGCATTTTGCCTCTTTTGCATCAGGGCCTGTGGTTTGCCACGATAGACCTCAGGAACGGCTATTTCCAGGTCGTCATTCTGGAGGGACACAGAAGATTTCTCTCCTTTGTCGTTGGGACGGAGATGTTCCACTACAACGTCTTACCCTTTGGCCTGACCACAGCACCGAGGGTCTTCACCAAGTGCGTGGCTCCGGTGGTCGCCTTCCTGCACCAGCGAGGGTTGAGAGTCTTTTCCTACTTAGACGACTGGCTCTTCGCGGCAGACTCCAAAGAAGGCCTCTGCCAAGACATCTCCTTCGCCGTCTCCTTTCTGCAGTCTCTCGGTCTGGTGTTGAACCTCGAGAAGTCCCACTTGACCCCGGTCACAAGGATCAAGTTCATCGGGGCTATCCTCGACTCCGACACTTGTGTCGCATACCTGCTGGAGGACCGTTTCCAGTCCCTCTCCAAGGCCGTCCGACGTTGCAGCTCCAACAGGAGGGTGCGGGCCCAGGACGTCCAGGTGGCTCTCGGTCACATGGCCTTGACCACCTTCGTCACTCCATGGTCAAGGCTTCGGTTTCGACCTCTGCAGTCCTGGTTCCTCTCCGTCTTCGACCCGTTGGTCGACCCTCCAAGCAAGTGGCTCACGGTACCGAGGCCAGTCTCTCTGTCCCTATTGTGGTGGCTGGATTCCCGGAACGTCTGCGCAGGCATGCCGTTCATCTCGCCGGATCCACAGGTGGTCCTCACCACGGACGCATCCATGGACGGTTGGGGAGCCCACACTATGGGTCTCACCATAAAGGACAAATGGCAGCTGTGTCATCAGGATCTCCACATCAACGCTCTGGAGATGCTGGCGGTCGAGAAGGCTCTGAAGGCCTTCGAACCCGAGCTCAGCGTGAAGGTAGTGCAGCTCCTGACGGACAACAACACCATTATGTACTACCTGAACAAGCAGGGTGGGACCAGATTGCCAACCCTGCTGAACATAACCCTGTGGATTTGGCACTGGTGCATCCTGAGAAATATCTTCCTCTAGGCAGTTCATCTCCCCGGATAAGAGAACGTCTTGGCAGACCAGCTCAGCAGGTCAGATTCGCAGTGCCACGAGTGGACTCTCCATCCCGAGGCGGTCGTGGACCTGTTCTCAAGATGGGGCACCCCGCAGATAGACCTCTTTGCGTCGGAGGCCAACACACAGTGCAGCCGATTTTGCTCCCGAGACCGGTCCCACTGCTCTCTGGGGGATGCCTTCCTTCACAGCTGGACGGGGGAATTCCTGTATGCCTTTCCACCGTTCCCACTCATCACGAGGGTCGTCTCCAAGATGTCGAGGGACCGGACGGGCGCCATCCTGATCACCCCTTGGTGGCCCAGGCAGCCGTGGTTTCCGTCCCTGCTGCATCTGTCTTGGAACCGGTTCCTGAGAATCGAGCCGAGGCCAGATCTGCTCACTCTTCAGGAGGGTCGAGTTCGGCATCCGGACATCGAGGACCTTCCTCTCGTGGCGTGGAGACTCCGGCCTTAGCGAACCTTCCGGCGGCGGTGAGGCATGTGATCCTGGCGGCCCACAAGCCTGCAACCAAGAGGTCCTACTCCTGCAAGTGGCAGAGGTTTCTCCGGTTCCTTGATTCAAGGGGGCTCTCTCCATCCAGGGTGTCGACACCGACGTTGCTGGAGTTCCTGATGACACTGGTGGAGTCGGGGCTGTGCCTCAACTCCATCAAGTGTTATTTGTCTGCGATTTGTTCCCATTTTCAGTTTGATGGGAAACCTTCCTTTTTCAAAGACCCCTTGGTGAAGGGGTTCCTGAAGGGCTTTCTGAAGGGCTTTAACAACCTCCATCCCCCGGCCTCGGTACCGGCACCGGCTTGGAGCCTTGAGGTTGTTTTATCTTGTCTTGGTACCAAGCCCTTTGAGCTCATGGCTACTGCTGACCTAAGACAGCCTTTTTGGTGGCCATCACTTCTGCCCGCCGTGCAGGCGAGCTTTGTGCCTTGCGGAGGGACCAGCCTTTCCTTCGGTTCCATAAGGATAAGGTGGTCCTCCGTACCGACATTACCTTCTTGCCTAAGGTAGTGTCTGCATTCCATATGTGCCAAGACATTGTGCTCCCGACCCTGGCCCCGAACCCGACCACCGATACCAAGCGCCGTTTGCACTCGTTGGATGTTAGGAGGGCTCTGACCTTCTATTTGGACAGGACTTCGGGTTCGAGACGCTCTGACAGACTGTTCCAGTGCTATTCAGAGCCAAAGAAGGGACTACCTGTGACTGCTTAGAGGTTTTCCAAATGGGTGGCTGGTACCATCCACCTCTGCTATGAACTGTCGAGTAGAACTCTTCCTGCCAGGGTCAGGGAACATGCAACTAGGGCGGTAGCAACATCCTCCGCTTTTCTGACTGGTGTCCCGCTGGAGGATGTCTGTAAGGCTGCTGTCTGGTCCCAACCAATGACTTTCATAAAGCATTACCGGTTGGACACCAGGGCAAGGACCGATGCAGCCTTTGGCAGGGCAGTGTTATTGTCTGGGTTACACATTGCATTGTTTTGTTGCTTTGACACATTGCATCTTATTGCACTGTTCTGCCTGTTTTATTTGACATTGCTGGCATCCAGCATTGGGTGCTTCCAGGGTGCATTTCTGTATATCCATGCACAGTGTATATAGTTACTCTTTGAGTATGTGCTTCTGTTCTGCTCTGTGAGCAATATTGCACTATTGTTGTTGTTGCTTTATGCTTAAAGAAACAAGAAACACACATGGGTTAGTTCAATTTGACAATTTTTATTGTGGACCAATAAACACTCTTTGGTTCATCTTACAACTGTTGTCATGACACTCCCTCCGCCGGTTACCTAAGCTTGCTAGTCTAACCCATTTGTATGATTCGCAGAGACCACGAAGAAGGAGGACAGGTTGCTTACCTGTAACAGTATTTCTTTGAGTGGTCATCTGCGAATACATACAAATCCCGCCCTTCCTCCCCTCAGTGTCCTGCTCAATATTGTTCTGCTCCTTCATCGCTTCCAGCGGAAAAATTTCAGAACTGGGGAAAAGAGCAGGAACAGGGCTTATAAGGGGCGGGGCTACCGCCAAAAAGTTGCAAGCCGCTTTTCTGCCCAGTGATTCCAGAGAGTTCTGAATTCGACTGCGCAGGCGCAGAGAACCCATTTGTATGTATTCGCAGATGACCACTCAAAGAAATACTGTTACAGGTAAGCAACCTGTCCATCTCACACAATTTCGGACAATGGGCAGTCAGTTTCGGGCAATAAGAAGTCATTCTGAACGCGTTCTGGTCGCAATTGGAATTCACGTAAATTCGCTAAACTAGCGAATTCACGTGAATTCGAATTGGCTCCATTTGAAATAAAGAGAATTTCCTCCCATCTGATAAACTCCTAAGACATTTAAGACTAGGCTTCGTTCGTACAGTCCCGGTTCCGTCTGAGCTTTTTTTTAGTTCTTAAAGTGTTGGAAAATATCTCAAATGCACACAGTTGTATTCTCTCAGGCAAACTATTTACAGCTGCTTGGTCTCTGTTTTCATCTCAGGCCATGTGCGTAAGCAGATTCTTTGCATATGTGGAAAAAGGAGCCCTTTGCCCAATATGTCCAGGGATATGTTTTGCCTTCCCTGTTACTTCTTCCTCTGTTCCACATTGGCTTCCAGTGGAGACTTCCCACTTGATGGCAAACAGGTTGGAATTTATGGGCAAATTTGTGAAAATGTGCTTTATACTTATAATGGTTCGTACTGAGCACTGCATATATGCCTGCTCTGCGCTTCAATACTGTATTATGAATAAAAGGAAACAATTGGAAGCTACCTGTACATCAGAGGGCTGTGAATTTCCTTTGATAACTCCTCTCCTTTATTAAAATAAAATCTATATCTTCTTTTCTGTATATTAGGAGATTGAAGTAGTGCAATGGAATGAAACGTGGTTTTTCCTCATGCATATGTTGTACCTTTTTTAAAAAAGTGAAAATTTTACAAATGTCAGGGTGAAGTGACCTTTAATCTTTTTGCTTTTTAAGTAACGAAGAGCACCACTGTTGATGGGTATTACATACTCTTACGTGTTTCAGTCCATCTTTAAATTAAAATAAAAGTGTGCCAGCTAATATCAGCCAGCTAATATTTTGTTAATGTAAGAAGTTCATAAACGTGATGTTTAGGAACTGTAAACTATTTGGCTTACTGTAACCATTCTAAAGCACAGGCTTTGTCCTTCCCTCTATGCAAAAGACAAACCCTGAGGGTTTTGGATGCCCTGTTTTTAGAACAGGTCTTGTGGGAAACCTGTTAGTGAATAAGGCCTAGTCACCTTCTCAAGCAATTTCTTCTGTAAAGAAGGTGGCGCACAGTTCTTCCAACTTTTCGGAGTGATTTCAAAAATTAAAAAGTTTACTCATGGAAATGCTTCCTTTTTTCTTTTTGCTCTGATTCTCTGATATGGGCTTGAATTCTGAGCCAGATAAAGCACCCCAAAATTCTGCGCTTGGAATACTGTATTCCATTTAAACACAGGTGTCGAGTTTGCATTGTCCTATTTTTGTATGACTCTTGGCATCTTTTTGACACATACTTTTGCTGCCAGGGTGGGATGAAAGCAACAGAGTTTGCCTACTGGTTCAAGCATAGTGTGAGGAGTTGGCATTGTTGAAGTAACTAGGACAGTGTTTCTCAAACTTTAATCGTCCAGATGTTTTGGACATCATCTCCCAGAATTTCTGAGTGTTGGCTAAACTGGCTAGGGCTTCTGAGTGTTGAAGTCTAAAACCACCTAGAGGACCAAAGTTTGGAGGAACACCAATTTAGGAGATTGGCCCATACCTTCGCAGCCACCCTCACCTGGTTGCTGTCTTCGTCATTGTTCCAAGGGCTCTTCAGCCTTCTTTTACACTGGCCCTGACAATAATGTTGATGGGGAAAGGGAGCAGCTACTTCGTCCTTGCTCACCATTTTCCTTTATGGTAAAGGAGCAGGAAAAGTTGGCAGCAAGGCTCAATGGGAAAATGGACTTACTAAAGGAGGGCACCACATGAAGGAGCTCTTTCCTCAAACAAATTGCACTGCCTCTGGCCTAGCTCTGTGAGCCCCAAACTTTGGTTCTCCAGATGTTTGGGGACTTCAGCTCCCAGAACTCCTGACAGTTGGCCAACCTGGCTGGAGCTTCTGGGGGCTAAAGTCCTGGAGGACCAAAATTTGGGAACCACTGGAGCCAATTCCTGCTGCCTTTTCACCTCTTCTCTGCAAGCTGTGGCAGAAGAAAGGCCAAGGAGCAGCAGTATCTGTGTGTCTACTTGGTGGCAATGTTGGGCCCATGGTAGGGGTTGCCATACGACCTGGTTGGCTATGTGGAGTCGAAGGCTTTCGTGGCCGGCATCCATAGTTTTTTGTGAAGATTTTGGTCTATGTGGCCATGTCTAGATGAGTTCCTTTCTGACGTTTCACCAGCATCTGTGGCTGGCATCCAAGCTATCATTCTCTGAAGATGCCAGCCATAGATGCTGGCAAAACGTCAGAAAGGAACTCTTCCTAAAACATGGCCACATAGCCCGAAAGCCCCAGAAAAAAACTGGTTGGCTATGTTTTACCCAGATCTGAAGCCTGCTACCTAGTGCTCATTTGGACCAAGTTTTCCTTACTAAAAAACGAAACACACGCAAACCCTATTGTTTTGTGAGAAGTGAGCCTATTTGGCATAGGGTTTTGAGGGCGGTTCTAACCCCAGCTTTCCTGGTGCTTTTGAGGGGATGGAGAGGGGTGCCAGATGTCTCCCTATAGCAACTGTGAAAGGGATGAACCATGAGGCACAAATAGCTGGGCCCTCTTGAGTGGAGGGAACAGTGCAGTTCACCAGTCCTGGTGTCTTGCTGCTTGAGGCGGTCCCCTCCAATTGCCCAGTGAGAAGGTCAGCCCTGTTCATGGACTGCAGCACAGTTCAGATGCAGGGAGCGTGACCTCAGATGGCCGATTCTCGGACACATTCTTGGATAGAGGAGAACCAGTGAAGTGTGAGGGAATTGAAATGCAAAACAAACAACGATCATTAGCTGGACCCTGGTCATTAACCAACAGTAACTGGGTGGTTGCCCATTCAGCCTAGCATACATGAGCTGATTAACAATGCTTTTATTGTGACAAAAACCTCAGCAAAGCAAAGAATGTTAAACTAGTCTCTTTTTCCAGTTAAAGGAAAATACTGAATCAGTATCTCTGATGGAAACCACACTTTGTTTTCTCCCAGCAATTCCTGTTTTTGCTCTGTTTAGGTTTTTCCTCCGGTGAATCAGGGCTCATCTGCACTGCAGAAATAATGCAGCTGGACACCGTTTTGACTGCCATGGCTCAGTGCTATGGAATTCTGGGGATTGTAGTTTTATGAGATAATTTCTGTCAGAGCTCTGGAGCCCCACTAAACTAGAAATCCCAGGATTTCATTGGGTGGAGTCATGGCAGTTAAAGTGATGTCATACTGCATTATTTTAACAATGTAGGTGCAGCCAGACACAACAGCCATGCTCTTCCTGTGGTCTTCTCATTTTTAGAAAACTGATGGCAAAACCCTACAACGATGCCACAAGAACCTCCAGTGGAAGACAAAATGCCAGGAGGATTAGTCTGGACTGCACCAGTACCAAAAATGTATTGGGGGGGGGGGGGCAGAAGCAGGTATTGTGGAAGAGGGTGGACCTCAGTCCTCCTGGAGGATAAATGTGACTCCCTAGTCAACTACAGTTGGCCACAAAAGGCTTTTACCTTTTGGTATGAAAAGATTCCAAGGTCTACACAATCCAGGTGTAATGTACTCAATGCACTGTGAATTGCTCTGGGCTTAAATCTAGCTCTGCAAATACAGTTAGCCTTCCATATCCACACATTTTTTTATCCTCGGATTCAAGCATCCACGACTTGAAAATATTTTTTAGAAATATACGAATTCCCAAAAGCAAACTTTTGATTTTGCCATTTTGTATAAGTGACACCATTTTACTATCCTGGGCCCAGTGCTATTCAATATCTTTATTAATGACTTGGATGAAATTATTGAGGGCCTAGTTATCAAATTTGCAGATGACACCAAATTAGGAGGAGTAGACAATACCCCAGAGGACAGGATCAAAATTCAAAATGACCTGAATAGACTAGAAAGCTGGGCCAAAGCTAACAAAATGAAATTCAACACAGACAAATGTAAGGTTCTTCACTTAGGGAGGAAAAATGAAATGCACAGATATAGGATGGGGGATATCTGGCTGAATGAAACTATGTGGGAAAGGGATCTAGGAGTCCAAGTGGACCACAAGTTGAACATGAGTCAACAGTGCGATGCAGCAGCTAAAAAGGCCAATGCTATTTTAGGCTGCATCAATAGAGGTATAGTGTCTAGATCAAGGGAAGTAATAGTGCCACTCTATTCTGCTTTGGTCAGGCCCCACCTGGAATACTGTGTCCAGTTCTGGGCACCAAAATTCAAAAAGGATGTGGAGAAACTGGAGCCATGTGTCCAAAGGAGGGTGGCTAAAATGGTGAAGGGTCTGAAAGCCATTCCCTATGAGGAAAGCCTTAGGGAGCTGGGAATGTTTAGCCTGGAGAAGAGAAGGTTAAGAGTTGATATGATAGCCCTGTTTAAATACTTGAAGGGATGTCACATTGAGAAGGGAGCAAGCCTGTTTTCTGCTGCTCCAGAGAACAGGACCCGGAACAATGGATGCAAGCTCCAGGAAAAGAGACTCCACCTCAACATTAGGAGGAACTTCCTGACAGTAAGGGCTGTTCGACAGTGGAACACACTCCCTCGGAGTGTGGTGGAGTCTCCTTCCTTGGAGGTCTTTAAGCAGAGGCTGGATGGCCATCTGTCGGGGATGCTTTGATGGAAAGTTCCTGCATGGCAGGGGGTTGGACTGGATGGCCCTTGGGGTCTCTTCCAACTCTGTGATTCTATGATTCTATGTACAGAACATGACTTGAGCACCCACGGATTTTGGTATCCACAGTGGGTCCTGGAACCAAAGCCCAGTCAATATCAAGAGGCTTCTGTGCTAAAAACAGTTGTTCAGCTGAGGCCTGTTTATAAATGCTTGGTATCCTTCCTGCTTCCCCTCACCTGCCAGCAGTCCCTTTGGGATTTGCAAATGTTTGGGGCTTAACTTTACCATTGATTTTTAAAAGTGAAATACAAAATACATGATCATGCAGCTGGAATGTCTGAAAAACGGAGACAGTCATTTTACAAGCTGACAAAATAAACTCCTTTTATTTCTTTGATGCAACTTTTTACAGAGCAATAAAATATTAATATTAAACTAACCCCTTCCATACATTGCCTTGCAACAACAAGAAAAAGCTAAAAGCTACAGCTGGCTTCTTCTCCTTGAAGACGTAAAGAGGCTATCTAGCAAGCATGAAGATTATGGTGAAAGAAGAAAAGGCACTGTAAGCTTTGCTCATACTTTCACTTCATACTTTCAGATGAAGAAAAACTATCGCTCGTGTTTTTATACACAAAATACATCATATAAAACATAGACACAGCCTCAGTGATTCCACAAGTGCATTTAACACTGTTGAGAGAGAGCAGATAGGAGCTTCAAGAACAGGTGAAACTCTAAAATAAAATAAAATAAATCTGGGCAGAATAAGAGCTATTTTAGGATCCAGACTTAAGATGCCCATTTATGGATAGTGAAGGCAAGATTTGTTTCGATTCCTCCTCTGGTACCAGTTTTGCAATAGATATGTGGAGGTCATCGTCTTCATCTGGTCCAGATGCAGTCACTTAACCCTTTTGAACAAAGGGTTAAGTACTTCTTCAAAATATCTCCTCTTGGGTTACCAAGCTGAGGGAACTATTCCTTGTATTCAGACTACTAGTCTTTCCTTTGGTACAGAATTAAAATATCTACTGTCCACTTCACATAATCGGAATTGCACAGTGACCAGAGGCCACAAGCTTCCCTATTTTGCTTGCATGGATAAACTGGGCTGCTGGTGACCGAAAGGCACTACTTGGCAATGGGAAGAAAAAATGACTAAACAACCAGTTGGCATTCCTCAGCATGGACTAGTTGCAGAATATTTACTGCAAGGATTAGAAACAAAATACTCATTACATGCCAAATATCATGTCCAGGGCAACTTGCCAATGCTATATGCATGCTTAGTCAAAAAAAAGGGTGCAGCCTTGAAAATAAGCCCACCAACAATATTAGCCTGTAGAAATCTTCCCAGTTTGCTGGGGACTGACAGAGAAGGGACTGATAAGAATCTTACATCCAGAAGGCTGCTCCTGCTTTTCCATGGCTGCCCCCTACCCTATGGATGTCATCGTCTTTTGGGTCACAGGGCAAGGGGCGGTGGCGGTGGCAGCTGACCCGTAGGGATGGGAGGCACCCAGGGGAGGTTAACCCAAGAGCCTTATCACATTATTAAACATACTCAGCAGGCAAACGAAAAGACGTGGGTTTTTTTTCTCCCTCCACATGACTCCCGTTCTCTTCAGGTTGTAAAACCATGGGAGTGTAAAACCATGAGTTGTTTTTTAAAAACCTCACACACATACCCTAGTGACACCACTGTGCTTCACTGGATGTTCACCCCCTCTGTGTCACCCAGTGTGGTCCCCACCCTCACCCCCACGTGATTAATCTTCCAATGCTCCCCCCCCCCCCCCCGATACAGGGTCAGAATGGCTTTTCTGCTTCCTTTTGGACCATGCTTCCCACCAGTGGGAATGACAGTGGAAGGAGACGTAAGAGATTACTCAAGAGGGCTACAAAATAGCCCTTTGTGCACCACCCGAAATAGAAACACACATGTGCGTAAGCCACATTTACATCTTTCCCTATTGCTAAGAGGATTCTGGCCTCTCTCTCCCTCACAACGGCAGCCCACTGCTTCTACTTTCTGGCAATGCTCTTGGTTTTTGTGCTGAGATCCATGGAGCAATGGTTTGTTCACTCCTTTCTCTGCTCATGTGCACATACGGAGTTCCACAACTCCACTGCATACAATTCCTTGTCACCTATGGCTACCAGGCTAGGGCTTAAATGGCCCAGCTGGACTGATCATGGCTGTCCTTTCAAGGGAATCATCAAAGAATCTGAGAGGGCAGTGACTTTCTGGACAACCATGGCCAAACAAGCTCAAAGCTACAACTCCCAACACCCTCAAGATGCACAGGCAAATCAATTTACGTTTGATTACAAATTACATTACCTCAATAAGCCAGTTCCATAAAAAGGGGGGGGGGGCTGTTTAATACAGTAATATTCACAGTAACCCATGGAAGGCAATGGAAGAACATAGACTTTAACACTGGTGGAAGGTATTTTTTTAAAAGGTGCAACATAGCAATTTAATTTATTGGCTGCAAGAATGTGTGCATGCAATGCATTCCTGAAAACAGTAACGCAGAGCAGGGATCAAATCGGCTCAGTTCTAGAGATTTATTCACAATTTATACACCAAGCCTGTTTATCATATATATGTGTGTGTGTGTGTGCTGGTTTTAGTAGGAGTAAGAAACAAAAGGGGGATAGGAACATACTAAGAACCATGGATGCAATAGTACAACAGCTAGTGCATAAAGATAAAGAAAACTATGGGCTGATCTAGACTGGCAAAAAGGGGTGTGTTCATGCCTGCATGAAAGTTTAGCCTTTAGATGACCCACACTGAAAGTTTGGCATGAACGCACTTCTTTTGCATTTTAGTGGGGGAAAAGCAGCTTTAAAAAGGAGCTGTTTTTCCCAGCTTCTTTTTAAAAAGGGTGTAACAGTGCAGCTGCGACTAAATGCTGCAGTGCAACTGTGCAGTTTTTTAAAGCTCCCAAACCCTAGCTCCAGCTCTAATCCGAACCCTAGACATGCACAGTAGGGACTCTGGGATGCTGTAACTGTTACGCAACTGTGCATAAAATGTCAATTCATTCATAAAATAAAGAAGTTTATTCATAAACTTAAATTGTAATAGATTTAATATCTTTTTAAGGGGGGAGGGATGCAGTTTGTTTTATTGATGTAATAGTATTTTAATGTGTAAGCCACCTCAATTGATCTCAAAGGGGTGGGGTATTAATAATAATAATAATAATTATTATTATTATAATAAAATAAAGGGGTTCATTCATGGTGCACCGATGCAACTGCGCACTTAAAAAAGGGAAGCAAAACCACAATAGTAATTTGACAGATCTTCATAACTGCACAGTTCATGTGTGATGTACCTGCACAACTGCGCAGTTCGCAGCTGGCAATACAATTGCCTGTATGATGTAGTGGTGCAACTGCGCAGTTCGCAGCCGGCAAACAAATAATAATAATAATAATAATAATAATGGTTCAGTGTGGCCAAAAGCTCCATTCATGTCCACCCATGCAGCTGCTCCGCCTGTGTTTCTAGAATCCTGACAGCTTCCAATGTAGTTGCTGAGCAACAGAAAAGACTTCAGATAAGTTGTCCCCACACCTCCTCAGTGTAGCTGCCCTATGCCTTTTTATTACACACCTGGGGCTTGCAGTGTAGCTGCTAAACATTAAGGAAAAGGCAACTTCATCTCCCTTTCCTGCCAATCTAGAAAGCCCCTATGACAATGACCAATGCAGAGAAACAGAAAACAACAACAACAACAAAAACGAACAAGAGACCTGTTCCACAAGAGTCATGAAATGAAAGGAAACAGCAAGATGGAAGCTGCAATAAGAGAAATGGCAAAAAATGAATCACCTGGAACATAGAATCATAGAGTTGGAAGAAACCACAAGAGCCATCCAGTCCAACTTCCCTGCCATGCAGGAACTCCCAATCAAAGCATCCCCGACAGATGGCTATCCAGCCTCTGCTTAAAGACTTCTAAGTAAGGAGGCTCCACCACTCTTTGAGAGAACTGCTGCAATCCACAATAAAAGAGTCAACTCTAGTGCTAACCAAGATATGTCAACAGATATGGAAAACAAAACCGTGGCCAACAGATTGGAAATGGTCAATATATATCCCCATCCACAAAAAAGGAGACCCAAAAGACTGGAGCAACTATAAGACTATAGCACTAATATCCCACACAAGCAAAATTATGCTCAAAGTTCTGCAACATAGACTCCAGCCATACATGGAGAGAGAAATACCAGAGGTCCAAGCAGAATTCAGGAAACGAAGAGGCACAAAGGGACCACATTGCAAATATATGATGGCTAATGGAGTACACCAGGGAATTTCAAAAGAAAATCAGCATGTGCTTTATAGACTACAGCAAAGCCTTTGACTGCATAGATCATGAAAGGCAATGAGTATTCCCTGTTACCATGTATAGATGCAAGAGATGAACAGTGAGGAAAGCAGATAGGAGGAAAGTCAATGCATTTGAGATGTGGTGCTGGAGAAGAGTGCAAAGGATCCCATGGACAGCCAAAAAGACAGACAAATGGGTCCTGGAGCAGATCAAGGCAGAAATCTCCCTGGAAGCCAAAATGACAAAACTTAGGCTGTTGTATTTTGGACACATCATGGGAAGCCACAAGTCATTAGAAAAAACAAGAATGCTGGGAAAGGTAGAGGAAAGTAAAAGAGAGGAAGATCACGTGCTAGATGGATGGACTCTATTAAGGAGACCACAAGTATGAGTTTGCAGGAACTAAGCAGAGTAGTGGAGGACAGGGGGTCTTGGAGATGCCTCATCCTCACAGGGTTGCCATGGGTCGAGATCAATTCAAAGACAGCTAACAACAAACAACATACCGTAAAATGTGAAATATTTTATGAATGTGTCCCAGGGAACTCTCAGCCAACTAGAATTTTCCATGAGCTCTTCTCCAATTTTTATTAAATGTACCTCCACACTTTTTAGATGTGACAAAAATGTTTGTCATGGAGCGTTGAACAATATTTTGTATTTTGTGTTACTGAAATGAAAGGTGGCACACATTGTGACACGCAAGTTTATTGTATCTGCTGTGAATCACCCTTACCAGCAGGTTCTCTGGTCTGATGAAATGTGAATTTCTTAGAAGTTCCTTAAAACTTCTTTCAGCAATGTGTGATGACAATGTATGTTTCCCTGGAAGGCGCATTCATATTTCCAAAGCACATGGGTTATTTATTCAGTTGCCACAGCTCTTCACAGCCTTGCTGTTCAACATGTGGCATGTTGAGAAGACTCCTAACCCAAATGCCAGAGCCTAGCAAAGGGACTGGCCCTCTGCAGGTGATAAGAAATAAACCCTCCCCTTAAAAGGGAGTTCATATGAGTAGCAAAACCATTGCTTCTACCTAAATAAAGTGATAAACCAATCAAGAATGCTTGGCACAGTATATTAGCTTACTGTTTACCCCTTTGGATTTTCTCCTGTTAGAGATCGCCACCTCACTGTGTTGTGCAATTGTCCCCAACTGTGGCTAGAATTTGGTTGAACTCAAAACATCATGCCCCTTTTAATTGGTGTTTGCATAAGGTGCAATTTAAGGCGAGAGGTGAAAGTGCAACAACGCACAACTTCATACAAGAGTGTGCCGATAAAGAGTCAAGACTGCCTCAGCACACTCCCCTCCTGTGTTGATTATCCAGGTCGCATTCCAGTTTGTCTATATTGCATTCAGATCCGTAATTCTGAATATTCAATGTCAGTTTGGATGCCGTATTTGGAAGACTTATTGAACTGAGGTTTGCCACAATTTATGAGACGCTAACGAATCATATTTTTGATGAGTGCTGATTGTAGCAGTGCCAGTATCTGAAACAGGCACATAGCTTTGGTCTTTGTAAGCACCACAGCCCTTCAGGGAATCTTTGAATGAATTGGGGTACTCTCTCTAAAGACCAAGGTCTGTCCTGATGCTGGTAGACTCAGCAAAACTTTCTCCTTGAAGAGTTACGTCCACTGCATGCTCACTCACCATGGTCATCTGTAGGTTATGGATAATAACATTTGGATCGACATGGGAATCTACACATTGATTCATGTGCTCTGCTAAAACCAAAGGCTGTTGGTCATCCCCTTCTTCAGAAATAACAAAAACAGGTTTGGGCTTGTCCATTTCTAGTGAGAACCCCTTGGATTTTGAGCCACTGGTTGCATTGCTTTTCAGTTGGATGGAACCTTCAGGGGTGATTTTTGCTCCTTGGCTTAAGCCGTTGACTAGAGATCTGTCACCCGCGTGCATGGAGTGATTAGGAAGCCTTGGGTGGTTGCAACTGGGAGAACTTGTTAAAAAGCCAAAGTAAGGATTTCCAAATTGGGATCTTTTCAAAGTGCAGCTGCTGCTCAGTTTGCTCTCTTTCTGGGCTGCATGTGTCAATGGGTAAGATGCAGTGCTGGCTGATGAGTCCAAGTAAGCCTGTTGAGAGTTTCCATCTATTTCTGAAGATGAGGTTATTTTTCGAGTAACTGTAGTCTTGTTTTTCATGGATGTAGAAAAGCCCTGGCAGGAACAATCATAATATCAATTCTGATCATCAGATCTTAAGGAACTGCAAGTTGAAACTGTTAAAGAGCCCTGGTGGCACAGTGGTTAAATGCCTGTACTGCAGCCACTCACTCAAAACCATAAGGTTGCGAGTTCAAGACCAGCAAAAGGGCTGAAGCTCGACTCAGGCTTGCATCCTTCCGAGGTTGCTAAAATGAATACCCAGATTGTTGGGGGCAAGTAGCTTACAGTTGTAAACCGCTTAGACACTCCTTAGGCGGTATGAAGCGGTATATAAATGAAGCTGTTTTGTTTAATGAACAAGGGTATATTTTGCTCAATTTCCTTGCTTTATTTTCTTCTATGCCCCTTGTGCATTTTGCCTTTCCCATGGTTTAAAGGCCAGCATAGAAAGAATATGTATGCATGCACAGGTACACAAAAAGTAATAGTCTGAAGATATGAACATTTCTGTCACTATCAATAGTTATTTCCCCTACTTCACTTAACAAACAAAGCAAGTTTGTAAACCTTAAGGCTGCCAAGATAGTCACAAGAAGCAAAAGAGTGGGACTTAATAAGTTTTATAATCTGAATTATATAATTCCAATTTGTTTCCTACGACTGCTGCTTTTACCATTACAAGTTGGCAGGCATTTTACACCCAGTTTTCTACAGTAGAAACATTTTGCTGCTGCTGACCTTTGAAGTATAATATACATTGAAATAAGTAGATAATTTACTAAATACTGATGGGTTTTTTTTCCATATGGCATGGATAGCCCCAGTAGCATGACTTAGTTCTTATGAGTATATAGATGTGACAACACTAATGGAAATAGCCTAGATGTGATGTAGATCACACTTTGTCAGCTGCCCAGTCTTAAAAAGTTACCTTTAACTTCCATTTCCTAAGGTGCTCTGAAATACTTACACCACTGTTCACCAGTCTGGTGAAAGGACTGTTAGTAGTCCAGCTGCACCATTTTTTCTGCAGCTGAGGCAATGGAGCCAGTAAGTCACGAAACGCATATGTACTCCATGTCTGTTGTTCTGGGCGATGGGTCTCCATCTGCACCACTCTTCTCTCTGAAATGCTGAGACCTGGTTCTGTTTGATCTGTTATTATCCAGTCAGAAACTGAGCCTGGACTTGTGATACTTCTCCTTAGCTTTTTGTCCTTAAAAATAAAAAAATACAAATGATGGTTAAAAATGAAAATATATGACATCTTTACTCAGTGGCCAATGAAATTAAATATAGTCTCCCTCCTTCTTCTTAATAAAGCAGAAGGGGTCTAGTAGGTGCCCCCCCCCTAAAATTTGTCCTCAAACTGTCAAGGAATTCTTCTGACTTTTGAACTTGGTAGAAAAGAGGCAGTTGCTGAAATCTGGTGGAAGACACTGGAGAGATCAAAGGAACTACTGGACAAAGTTAAATTCTGGAATTCACATCATGAAGCCATTGAAAGGAGATTAAATAATCCACGGAAAATATAACTGTCGATAGCTACTGATCACATCGACTATGTATTACTTTGTCTATTGGACCATGGCATGACTAGGGTTGGTGTCACCTAGTGTAGTAACTCATGGTGTCAACTCCTACCCCACTAATCACTTTTTACCTGAACTATTCACTAACTAGATTAGGATATAGCTTCTATGTAAATATAGATTAAAACCATTAGTGAACTTTTGTTTTTAAACTACAAAGTACGTGTTTGCTGTTTTTTGGAGTCAGTCTCAAGTTCTTGGGGAAGTATAGTTAGACAAGAGAACATTTCTGCTACTCTGCTAATTTTAAGACTAAACTATAACAGGCTTCGCTTTGACATTTTTGATATTCAATATCATTGTTTCCTTAGCAAAGGCTGAAGCCTTAGGAAACTTAAATTGCCCCATAGAGGCCCTGCCTGAGAACTGGTGCCCATGTAGATATCCCTCTGCCTGCCCAAGTATTTATTTATTTTGTTATTTATTTAATTTCCTGTCTTTCCTGTCTTTCTCCTAGCATAGGATCCTAGGTGGAATAAACATTAAAAGCAGACGTTTTAAGTGCTGAGCTCAGTTCTGAGGATCAATGCCCGTGTTCCCATTGTTATCCATGACAAGCTGGAAGACAAGCTAAAACTCCTTCTGTTATTGGAGCTCAGGCTCAGGTTGACCAACTATTGCGACTCAGAAAAAGGATTTGGATAATCTTTTTTTGCAAATCCGCTTATAATTTCACGTTGTCTAGACAAGCCTTTCAAAGGAGGGCAGTTCTGTGATCTCAACATTTCACACCCCTGTAAGCATCAAAGTAAAGTCTGGGAGAATGCTAAAAAAAAGAAAGGTGACTGCAAGGAAGAACTAGATCTATTATGGGAAAAACAAGTTAATACTTGCACAGTGTTGATTTGATTTTGGTTGCGCTCAATTAATTCAGCAAGTGGCAGAGTCTTGCCCTTCGCAGTAAGGGCCAGCAAAAGCAAATTGCTGCCTCTTCTAGTTTGTCTGTTCTTTCTCATTAATAACTCTTGCCATCTTGTTCACATTCGGATCTTGCTTAGCTACATATATTCCTGTTTTCATCTGTACAATGTTGGAGGGTATGTCTCTGTTACCTCACAACTTTGTTGTCCGACATGGTCATTTCATTCTGACAAATGATAGGGCCCATTCCAGACATTTGCAATATTTTTGTAGTGTTTTTACGGACATGGCTTGGCTGGTCTTAGGGGCAATGAACATTTATTTAGGAAAGGAGGGAGTGCCATTTGCTGTTCTGACTCAGGAACCACCCTTTAAAGGAAACACTTTAAAACACAGCATAGAACTGCTTTCACTCAAAAAATATTTCACTAGAAATACAAAAGGGCTCCACTACCTGTATTTGATAGGAGGTAAAACTCAAGCCACCAGCTCCAGGACTAGCTGAAATGATAAACACCTCATCACTTCGAGACTCAGTGGTTAATGCTGATATTGAGGAAGGTAGATCTGGATCTGTTTGTGGCGGAATGCACTCCATACTGCCATTGTAGGAAGTGACTAAAAAATTACAAAAATTTATTTATTTATTTATTTATTTGCCTCCTAGGATAGAGAAATACTATACTGCCACTGCAAAATACCATATGTACTTGACCATAAGATGACCGATGACCTCATGTATAAGTGAAAAGGCAGGTTTGGGGGCCAAAATTATGGATTTTGATATGACTAACCCCAAAATTATACCCAATGACTCAAAGGGAGATGAGCACCTTAAAAGAGTTCACAGAAAAGAACCTAGCCAAAGGGTTCATCCGCCCATCCAGCTCACCCTTTGGCGCTCCGTTGTTCTTCAGAGAGAAGAAGGATAGGTCCCTCAGGCTGGTAACCAACTATAAAAACTTCAATGCCATAAGCATCTGCAGTAAATACCCTCTGCCTTTGATGAAGGACATGTTGAGCAGACTGGCAACGGGAAAGATCTTTACTAAGCTGGACTTGAGGGATGCCTACTTCCAAGTGCGGATCAGGGAAGGGGAGGAGTTCAAGACTGCCTTCCACTGTCCATAAGGAGCATTTGAATACTTAGTTCTCCCATTTGGGTTAGCAGAAGGACCAGCGGTTTTTATGAAAGTGATTCATGAGGTGCTTCATGACATGTTATTTGAAGGGGTGTTGGTGCATTTGGGTGATATATTAATCTATTCCCCCGATTTGGAGTCCCATGTGAAATTGGTGAGAAAAGTGCTACAAAGACTGTTGGAACATAAACTCTATGCCAAACTTTTAAAGTGTGACTTTCACACAGACAAGCTAGACTTCCTGGGCTACAGGGTGTTGACCCAAGGCACTGAAATGGACCCTCTAAAGGTGCAGGTGGCATTGGACTGGCCTGCTCCCAAGACCAGGAAGCAAGTACAGAAGTTTTTGGGGTTTGCTAATTTCTATAGACAGTTCATTCCCCAGTTCGCAAAGATCGCTCTGCCCATCACAGATTTACTAAAGACAGCAAGCCAGGGAGGAAGGGGAAGGACAAGAAATCGAGGTCGACTGCACCTCCATCCACTCGCATTAAGTGGTCAGAACAATGTCAAATTGTGTTTGACCTGTTAAAGAAGCAATTTAGCACTCAGCCACTGCTTCTATACCCCAACCCTCAGAACCCTTTTGTAGTCCAAGTAGATGCCTCCGAGTTTGCAGTGGGGCTGTATTGTTGCAAAGGGATGAAGAGGGAAAACTCTGGCCATGTGCTTACTTGTCAAAAAAGTTTGATCAAATAAACTACCCAGTCTGGGACAAGGAGGCTTTTGCTATTAAATAGGCACTAGAGTCTTGGCGCCAATTCCTGGAGGGGGCTGCCCACCCCTTCAAGGTATGGACTGACCATCACAACTTGGAAGCTCTACAGACCTCGAGAAAGTTGACCCAAAAGCAAAGGAGTTGGGCCAAAAACTTTTACAAGTATAAGTTTATCATCAAATTCATACCCAAAATAGAAAATGTCTTGGCAGACGCCTTATCCAAAATGCACTGCCAAGGTGAGAAAGAAGGTTAGCCCTTACAGACACTGTTTACCCCCCAACAGTGCTTAGCAGTAACCACTTGTAGTCAGACTGAATGGAGGGAGGAACAAGCACCCTTGGTCTTACACCCCTTACTTGCAGAGTGCACAGGATCCATGGCTAAAAGACCATCAATCTGAGTTGGTTCCGAACGACACTGGAGTTTGGTGTCAGGAAGGGAAAGTGTATGTTCCAGAAGTTTTAAGGGCAAAAGTGCTGCTATGTCATGACACCAAGGCAGCCGGACAGGGTTTTTTTTGTAAAAACTCTGCACACAGTGTGCAAGAGATATGGGTGGGAAGGCATGAGGAAAGAGATTGAGAACTATTTTCAAAGCTGTCTTGTGTGTGTGAGGGCAAAAAAATCTCACAGGAAAACCGAGTAGGTTACTGCACCTCATAGAGACTCCGGATGCACCATGGAAACACATTGCTATGGACTTCATTACAGACTTGCCTGAAAGCAAAGGGACAACGGTCATTTGGGTGGTGGCTGATTTGTTTTCCAGACAGGTCCATTATGTAGGGTGCACAGGGGTGCAAAGACGGCAGAGCCAGGGAGGAAGGGGAAGGACAAGAAATTGGGGTTGATGTCACCTCCTAGTCCATCCACTCACATTAGTGGTCAGAACACTTAATACGAGTTAAGTGTTCTGACCACTTAATGCAAGTGGATAGACTAGGAGGTACCATTGACCCCAATTTCTTAAAGTTGGAGGACAAGTTTATAGAATCCATATACCTTTTGCACGGATTGCCAGACAAGATTGTGTCAGATCGTGGCCCTCAGTTCACCTCACAACTTTGGAGGGCTCTTCGGGCTAAGTTAGGAGTCGAGGTGGCGTTGAGTTCTGCTCACCACCCAGAGTCGGATGGTCAAGTGAAACGGACTAATTCCAGTGTGGGGAAAATTTTAAGGTGTTATGTAAACCCTCTACAGGATAATTGGTGTGATTTGTTGCCTCATGCTAAATTTGCTTTTAATTCAGCAGTGCATTCTAGCCTGGGCATGTCACCTTTTAAATTGACCTGTGAAAACAGGGAACCAGTGTCGGTAACACATTGGACTCTTAAAATTCGACAAATTTAGCCCAAAATAGTGGAAGCTGTTAAACAGGCCAAGTTGCACTATAAGAAATTTGCAGATGCCCATCGCAAAACGGCTTGGAAGATCCAACCAGGTGAACCGAACTAGAACTCCCTCGAAAAAACTGGGCCCTAAATGTATAGGCCCATTCAAAGTAAAAAGATTGGTAAATTAGGTATCTGCTGAACTGATTCTGCCTAAGTTGTATAAACATATTCACCCTGTGTCCCATGTCAGCTTACTGAAACCAGAGGAACCACAGAGTAGATGGAGAGATCAAGAAACTCCATTGCCTTTGTTGACAATGGAGGAGAACACTTTGAAATCATCAAAATTTTAGATGCTAAGCTCAATAAAGGACAATCAGAATACTTCGCACAGTACAGTGGAAACATTTCCCTTTGGACATGGCCCTGAAGGTGAAAGACAAACATGTGGGGGCTGATAAGCTGATAAAAGAGTTCCATCAATCCTGTCCTCACAAACCTGGAAGTGTAAAATGAAGGGGAAGTGGGATTTTGAAAGGGAAGCCTGTCAGAACCAGCTTCCGTGCTGAATCCAGAATGGTATTGAGGTTTAGGGGGGAATTGTTAGTAGTTAAAATGTTAGTAGTTTTAGTAGTAGTTTCTAGAATGGCTTGGGGAAGAGAAACAGTTGTGGTTTGTGAGCTCTAGGTGGCAGACATGCACTGGTGGAGGGGTGTATGAGAATGGTGGAAGAATAATAATAATAAATAATAATAAAACTTTTATTTATACCCCGCTTTTTGCCGTAGCAATCAAAGCGGCTTACAGAATTTAAAACGATACAAGAAGGCAAGAGTAACCTTGGCAACTGGGTTGTTTAGAGGCTGAAATGGGAGGAAAGGGGAGGAGTGTGAAGATAGTTATCGGAGGGAAAAGTTTTGATTCTTCAGAGACTGCTAAAATGTGTTAATGGATGCTTCTGACTGAGTTTCTCAATAAAGCGCTTGTTCAAGCAAAGGTCTTTTTATTTTTGAAACTTAGCTCTGGCCCTAGATCTCACACCCAATGCCTGACAGGTGTCCGCCCTGTGGTTCAACTGCAATGCCCATCATTTCTCACCACTAACTAGGGGTGATGTGAGTAAGGCCTAGAAAGTTACTTTTTTAATAATTGATTTATCCCAGTTCCTCATTACAATGTTGTTCTTATCTAAAATTATTGGGACCAGAAGTGTTTTGCATTTTGTATTTTCCCCCCAGATTTTGAAATGCTCCAAGATCTCTTGGAGATGAGACCTAAGTCAAAATATGAAATTCAGTTATGTTGTGTATACACCTTATACACATAGCCTGAAGATAATTTTATACACAATATTTTTAATAATCATGTGCATGAAACAAAGTTTGTGTGCATGGAACCATCGGAAAGCAAAGGTCTCACTAGCTCAGCCACCCAGGTGGACAAATTTGGAATAGTTTAGACTGGAATTCCAGAAGAAGGAAGCTTAGCTTGCTGATCTAGGTCCAAAACACCCTGAAGAAATAATCCAGTTTGAGACCACTTTAATTGCCCTCAGTGAGAGGGAATTCTGGGAACTGTAATTTTGTGAGACATTTAGTTCTATCAGAGAGCTCTGAAGCCACCACAATGTGTTCCACAGTGTGTTTTGGGCTTAGATCCGAAATTCATCCAGTACTTCAGTATAGATGAGGCACACCTGGATGAACGAGACTACATGTGAAAGGGATCTAGGAGTCCAAGTAGACCACAAGTTGAACATGAGTCAACTGTGCGATGCAACAGCTAACAAGGCAAATGCAATTTTAGGCTGCATCAATAGAAGTATAGTGGCTAGATCAAGACAAGTTATAGTGCCACTCTATTCTGCTTTGATCAGGTCCCACCTGGAGTACTGTGTCCAGTTGTGAATACTACAATTCAAAAAGGAGGTTGAGAAACTGGAGTGTGTCCAAAGGAGGGCAACTAAAATAGTGAAGGGTGTGGAAGCCATGACCTATGGGGAACAACTTAGAGAGCTGGGAATATTTAGCCTGGAGAAGGTTAAGAGGTGATATGATAGCCCTGTTTAAATATTTGAAGGGATGTCATATTGAGAAGAGAGCAAGCTTTTTTTCTGCTGCTCCAGAGAACAGGACCTGGAACAATGGATGCAAATTAAAGTAAAAGAAAATCCACCTCAACATTAGGAAGAACTTTCTGACAGTACGGGCGGTTCAACAGTGGAACACACTCCCTCGGAGAGTAGTGGAGTCTCCTTCCTTGGAGGTCTTTAAGCAAAGGCTGGATGGCCATCTGTCAAGGATGCTTTGATTGTGACTTCCTGCATGGCAAGGAATTGGACTGGATGGCCCTTGTGGTCTCTTCCAACTCTATGATTCTATGATTCTACTTTGGGATGCAGTTTGTCTGACCCTCCAGATGTGAATTTATTTAGGTTAGATAGATGATTCTTGACTAATTCCCTATCAATCTTGGTTTGCAATCCAGATCCCTTGCCAAGGTCTCTGCTACTGCATGGTAGCTCACAGTTCTCTTATGGGGTGGGGTGGAGGAAACTGAAGCAAAATAGGTATCGAGTATTCTGCCTTTTCACTGTGATATGTTAGCAATTCACCATTATTATTAAACAACAGACCCACTGTCTCCTTGGTCATTCTCCTGCCTCAAATTTATCTGGAAAAAAACTCTCCCAAGCTTTCTCAGTTATGAGTAGGAAATAACCTCAAGCAAAAGAAAGAAGCATTGATCATTTCCTGTATTTCCAGAGTTGGTTATGTAGTCATAACAGCACAATTCACACATAAAAGAGAAGGTATCAGCAAGCTCCTTAGAGAGGGAAAGGGACAGCACAATCCTATAAACATCTACCAGAAGTATGTCCCAGTGAGTTCAGTGAGTCATAGGACTATAGCCTTAGTGAGAGGTCCTCAAAACAACAAGTGTAGTCAATATCAGACTGGAAGACCCATTTCACATGTTTTTGGTAGAGGTGTGAGCCCAAGTGGTAAAAGACTCCTGTTTGTCTGAGGGGTGACGGTCCAAATGAAGTGGCTTCCGGACACTTTGGAGGAGTGCCAATTAAATGACACACACCTCCAAAGCAGCTGGAAGCCATGGCAAAGTGGCACTTCAGTCCTTAGGATCAGAACAAAAAGGAGCCGGGATAGTCTGACTCCTAGTGGCGCCGGTCAGCCCCAGTATCCACACTTCGCCTTGGAAGCAGGTAATGTGGACAGCAAGGCTCTGATCCACTTCTGGCCAGCATGAACTCAGGCCGCTCTTTTGTGCTCGTTTGTTCTGGGACAGAGATGCAATTTTTTTTCATCAAAGTATCTTGCACTTGGTATATAATGTTTGGGTTTTTTGTTTGTTTGTTTGTTTACATTATTTTTTTTTTTACTTAAAACAACACATGTACCAGATCCATTGCCCTAGTTATAGTATCATAGAGTTGGAAGAGACCACAAGGGCCATCCAAACATAATATCTACATAAATACATATATACCTCCACACACAAAAATCACAAAAAATAGCACCATACATAACCCTCTAGTACCTCAAAAAGCATTAATGGCATGTCTTTGTACTTCTCATCTATCCTTGTTGAATTTAATTGTATGTATGGTTTTATAATTAATCACTGGAAGATAAGCACAGGCTAAATTTGCAAGTGTATTGCTCAGTCATGTACATCTGAGGAAGGTAATACACATTCCCCCAATGTTTGGTGTAACCCTATGACTACAGACTAACAACTGAAGGAGGAACTGGAGAAGTGAGTGAGAAGAGTGGAAGGAATGGACTACAGCACTGAGTAAGAACACTTCTAACTGCAACATTGTGTTACACATCGCATTTATGAAAACTGGACAATGATGGACTTGCCTAACATTTTGCCACTTACCTATTCCATTTCCACCAACAGAGTGGTTGTTGTTTTCATTTTCTTGATTTGGCATCACTAGCCTAAGCTCATTGATATCAGCAGCAGCATTCTGGATCCCATTCTACAACTCAAAACATTCCCCAGTCAACACCCACAGGTAGTCAGAAACATACGGTAAATCAAAAAGAAGAAAAACCAAGATGGTGTACAAATCAGCAAGATCACAACTAATGAGCACTAACCTCTTGGTCACAATGTACATCCAAAGAGCTCCTTTTGGGACATAATTTCTGTCTGAGAAAAAAAGCAAGAAAAATATGATTTCCTTATTGTCGTTGTCATCATTTATATCCCACGGTTCCAACAAAAACAGTGCTCAAGGTTTCTCAAGGAGTCAAAGAGATGCAGGGACCATAGGAGCCCAAGACTCACCACAGTTCATTATGTCTAAACAGGGGCTCCTTCACACTAGGCAATTATAGTTCTATGATTCCACTTTAACTGTTATGGCAACATCTCATGGGACCCTGCAGTTTATAGTTTGGGGAGGCACTAGAACTCTCTGACTGAGGATGTCCCTTCCTGAACTGTAAATCCCAGGATTCCACGGAATGGAGGAATGGCAGTTAAAATGGTGGTGTAATTGTCTAGTATGAAAGGGCCCCAGGTCTTTATGTTCTTGTAATTGTTCACTGATTCCAGTACCTCTAATTAAACCCCTTCACAACACAGACAGACACACAACCTTCTGGCTATGGACCAGTAGAGAGGACAGGATTTAATAGCGATTTAATGATGGGAAGAGGACGCTTGCCTCCTCCGTGTGATAATCCTCAAGGTCTTTTCCACCAAAGGGCTGTAACTGGACAGAGACACTGTTTACAATAATCAGAAAGTCTTGTAAATATCTAGCTTATTGTGAACAAGACAGTGTGCTGCCCAAGGAACTGCAAAACACTAGTTTAGTTTGTCCCACTTGTAAAAGGCTAAAATTGTCACTTCAAAAAAGCAGTGTATGAATCATTAGCCAGTGCTTTTCTAGAGTAAGGATGTGATAATGTGATGTGATAATGTACTTTTCCCTCAATTAGCAAATGAATGAATTAATGAAGGAATAAATAAAATTCATTCAGTCCCCCAAAATAACATCCTGAAAAAATGAGGAAAGATTACTTTGTGTGCAAAAATTCTAATATTAATGTTGCTGTCATTGAACTATTCAAAAGTGACAACGTTGTCCCTTAATAGTCAACACAGTAAAGAGTAACATCTGTACTCTGACCATGTTACTTCCAAGCTTTGCACTCGCAGCAGGAGCAGTTGGGCAGAACACATCAGCAGGTTTATTGTGATGTGAAAGCCCAGCCCCTGGCTCATAAGTGATCAATTCCAGTTCATTTCCCCAGGATTGTGGTGCTTGCTTCAGCCTTGCTGTCAAAAGGAACACAGTTTTGCTGTGCTCTTTCTTCTTCCTAAAAGGAAAACAGGGCAAGGATGGCAGCCGTTGGCGTTTCTCATGAGGAGGTGAGGGTGGAATAACAAGTATCTTCTCTTCTGGTAAGATGACGGTAAACATAGAGGTCACTGTCAGGGACAGCTCTTTGGCAGGTCAGAAGTTCTACTGTGTGCCTGTGTTGTCACCTCTTCATCCTTCACAGGCACCAAGCAAAAAGGGAAACAAACACACAAACCCACCCACACAGAGTCACAACCCACAAACCTCAATGTCTGCAGGGCATGATTAAAATTAAATAAGAGGGATACGCTGCTTGGTTGTGGGGGCTTGGGCAAGAAAGCAAGGGATGACATCTTCCCAGCCCTGGCCCCATGGCCAAAAGTAATTAAAACTTCTGGCCCAACAACAACTGAGGCTTTCATTACTTCTCCAACCATTAAACAAAGACCACAGTGTGGCAAAATCCTGGAGCCTCCCCAGCGGCAGCTAAAAGGAATGAGCCTCCAGAAGACATTTGCTGACAACCCTCTCCTTTGCTAGTGTGTGTGCATGCATGTGTGTGTATGCACACACACACACTAGAAAAGCACTAGGTGCCAGCTCTGACCAGTGCTGTTCAGACAGGCCATGGGATGGAAAGCTGCTACTTTTAGCCAGCCAGCAAGAGTTTAAAAACAACAAGGACATCATCAAGAAAAATAGAAGTGATGAGGGGAGGATATGGTAGCCAAGTTCTGACTTGCTCTGGTCTCCCAAGGACAAAGCCCGATGAGTGGAAGAGGACATGCAGGACAAGCTCAGAAAACAGAAGATGCCAGGGTTATTAGCCTGTCTTGTGGAAGCTTTTCTTGCAGCAATGAGTGTGAAGGTTGCCACCTTCTTCATTAGCTAACTAAGGACATTGCACTAAGAAGTGCTGAAGTTGAATGCCATGGCTGTGGAGAGTCAACTGACAGTAAAAGAGAGAAATAAATTGTAATTAATAAGCACTGCTGCAATAAAATGTAGTGTGAAGTATCTTTGTGCCAGGATTTCAGCCACTGTGTACCAGTCCTCTTTCCCTCCCCAAGTTTTTCTCAACAACACTCAGACAGCATTCTGCAGTCACTATGCACACTCGGTCCTCACTAGAATACTTTCGATCCTCACTCCTTAGGAGAGATGTTACACTCATCCCTTCACATTTGCAGCTTTGACTTTTGCGGAATTCATTACTCACAAATTTTTATTAATATATTCTTTCTAGGAATATCTACATCCTCCAGCGCAACTCTATGGTCAACTTTAACCAAATGCTGCACTGAAGGCCCTATTGATTCCTAGAGGGAACACTCCACTAGGCCTTTGTAGCTCCTCCAGCGTAATTCTATGGTCAATGTCTGCCAGATATTGACCTGAGAGTTGCACTGGAGGACCTAGAGATTCCTAGAGAGGTGTTCCCTCAGGTAAAAACATAATGTTTTTGTTAGTTGCAGTTTTCCCACATTCACAGATGTCCTGTGCCTCTAACCCCAGCGAATGTGGAGGGATGAGTGTATTTAGAATCGCCTGTCTGATGCGTGGCTGGAGCCATTTTGGCTACATAAGTAACATGATGCATAGCAGTAGCCAGAACATGGAAATGGAGACAATAACATAGTTAATATTTCATGCTTTTATGGCCTTTTCCCCTCAGTGCTCGCATTTCCCCTACTCACAGAGCATTTCCCTTTCCTCACAGAGGAACACAGAAACATGTTTATAATGCCCCAATTCAAATTTATTCATTATACTTCATTATATTATAACAGTCACAATATAACCTTTACAATATCCCCTTTTCCCTCCAAGGAGTTCAAAATGGTATGAATAGTTCCCTTCACAAGCTGTTTTATCTCCCACAAGAGCCCTGTGAATTTGGTTAGAAAACTATTAAAGAAAAGGGTAGAATAAGAATGGCTGCCAGTTTATTTTTATTTGGAAGCAAAACATCATTTTCATTCACAAATATGCAAATACGCCTACAAATATAATTTGAAAATGAAAAAAAAAAGATAATAAATAAGCAGTTACCATCCAAAAAAGATATTCAACACAATTTTAAAATTCTCTTATTTCCAAGACAGAAAAGAAGGCAGCTGCTGCCTCCATGATGTGTGCCTGTTCTGTGTACCTTCAAGTCGTTTATTTTATTTATTTATTTATTTATTTATTTCTGACTAATGGCAAATCTAAGGCGAACCTATCACAGGGTTGTTCTTGGCAAGATTTGTTCAAAGAGGGTTTGCCTTTGCCTGCTTCTGAGGCTGAGAGAGTGGGACTCGCCCAACGTCACTCAGTGGGTTTTGAAGGTTGAGCAGGAATTCAAACTCTGGTCTCTAGAGTTGTAGTTGTAGTCCAATGCTCAAACTACTACACCATGCTGGCTCTTTAGTGTGCACATGGCCAAAATAGTTCAGTTGGAGAAAAAAGCTAGTTTTACCTCTTTTGCAACTGGGTAAAAAGAAAATATTTAGAGCTGTCTTTTTATGATATAAATTTTAGCCACTTGGTTTAACCAATTCAATCTGCATAGGATAAAAATAATTCTAAAGGATTTTAGATTAAATCAGAGTAGATTTAATTTTACAAGAGGCATTCCTCCTTTCTTCTCCCAGGGGAACCAATGTTACCCTTTAACACTAGGGTTGTGCAAGGTTTAAACAGCATGACTGACAGTCTCCACTCCTTGGACTGTCCATGGAATGGCCACAGACTGCACTCTGGAATCTTTACTTTGATGGAGAGCGGTGGATGCATCCCCTGCAATGTATACATTTGGAACGGCCACCTATAGAAATATGCACATTTCAAATGTGCGCCATCCAGTACTAAAACACACCTTATTTATTAGGAGAACACATTCTAATAATTGGAACCTTTTAAAAACATGCACATAAAATACTAATGTGGAGGAAGGCAGGAAACAAATTTCATCCTTGTAAGAGAAGAAGGGCAGGTAAAACCAACCACAGATCAGATGAAAACGTGCATATCCCTAATAGATATATACCCCCCTAATAAGATTGTACTTGGCAACTGTATTTTTATTAGTACATGTACTGAAAGTACTTTCAGATTAAATATTTCCTACCAAGTTATTCCAGCATCTTTTTTGTCAATTACCATGTTTTTAATTTACTGATTGAACTGATCAATCAATTAAACATGACATTAGCAAGTGTCTCACTGGCTTACATTTCTAATAGGAAGACAGATTGTACTGAGAAGGTGAAATGATAGATAAGGTGTGTGTTTTAACGAGTCAACAATGGCAGCACTTACCTGCAAGCTATACAGAGTGAGGAGAAAAGAACAAGCGCAAAGAACAGGATCCCTGTTATGATTACCAGCATCATAATATTTTCTTTCCCATCTTTCGAGTCATTCATGGCAATCAATTCTGTATCATTTTTGTATTCAAAGAGCATTGCAAAGCCTCGCCCACGATCTGTGGTTGTAATAAGCTCCACAATGACTTCAACCATCTTTAGAGAAGACCCAAATGTCATGTTCTTGTTCAGTGGTGAATTTGTACCACAGAAGCGAGAAGAAAAAGCAAAGAGGTCAGAGACATACAAGACATCATGGGGGCAAACTTCCATTGAGGTCACTGGGATGGAGGAAGTCTCTGTTGACAAAACCATTGTTGAAATGCCCTCATTGTCTCCAAAAGCCTTATTTCCTGAATGCTGTTTAGAGCCTTCAGAATCTTCCTTTTCCTCAGTAGCGCTGAGATGAGCAAACAATATTTTGTCCATTGGGTCTTTATTTTCCTCCTGCACTCCACCTTTCATTTGTCTTAGTAAGGTGATATTGATTGATTCCATGAATGGTGATTTGCTAGGCTGAGTAATGGCTAACTCTCTTGGTTCTTGTATTTGCTGGAATTGTTTCGATTCCTGTTTCTCAGAAGCAATTTCTGGAAGCCCACCATGAAGATTATAAAAATCTGTTGAATGAAAATTTTGGAGAGTGGAGCTCTTAGTAGAAAGAATAGTGGGAAAGTCTGCATTTTCCTCACTGGGAAAAAACTCTTCCTTGGTATTTTTGGGAAGGGTAAGAAAATCATTCCAGGCACTTGGGTTCTCACTTATGCTTTCAAATACATCAAAGTCAAAAATTTCCAACATTAAGTATGTTCTAGCAGGGATGAAGAACTGCCAAATACAATGTATGCCCGATGAATAATTGTTGGGGAAGCCAGGTGATAAAATAAGACCTCTTTCTATTGATTTGAACTGGGCACCACACGAATAGTATACCTGAAACAAAAAAGATGGTGGGGAGACCCCTGCTTAGTATCCTTGAATAAGTGTAAGCATCCAACCAGCTGACCAGGCATTTCCTCAATTCCATATTGAACCATGTTTGTGGCCAACATTTATTTATACACACACACACACACACATACCGTGTTTCCCCGAAAATAAGACAGTGTCTTATATTAATTTTTGCTCCCAAAGATGCGCTAGGTCTTATTTTCAGGGGTCCTCTTATTTTTCCGTGAAGAATTCACACTTATTGTTGAACAAAAAAATATGAACATTTATTATATAGATTTATATACAAAAACTTTGCTAGGTCTTACTTTCGGGGGAGGCCTTATATTTAGCAATTCAGCAAAACCTCTACTAGATCTTATTTTCAGAGGATGTCTTATTTTTGGGAAAACAGGGTACATACAGTACATACACACATGCATACAGACAAATTACAGACTGAGTCTCCCTTATTCAAAATGCTTGGAATGAGAAGCGTTTCAGATTTTGATTTTTCTCCCCCAGATTTTGGAATATCTTGGAGATGGGACCCAAGTGTAAACATGAAATTCATTTATGTTTTGTATACCCCTTATACACATAGCCTGAAGGTAATTTGATACATAATATTTTAAATAATTTTATGGATGAAACAAAAGTTTGTGTCTCATCAAAAAGCAAAGGCTTCACTATCTCAGCTACCCATGTGGACAATTTTGGATTTTGAAATATTTCAGAACTTCAGATAAGGGAGACTCAACTTGCATTTGTAATTTGTTTTGAAGCTTGAAGTGTTGGATGCTCAAAGTGAAATGTAATTGAAAATAAAAATACACTAACAGCCTAACAAATCAAAACAGAAACAAAACATTTATCACAAGGTCTAACCATATTGGCCTCTGTCAAGAAAATGAATCAAACAGTGCAGTTTTTACTGTCTATCTAGAACGCCAAAGGAATGAGGCCAACTGAACTGCCTCTAGAGGTGGGAAAGAGGGGAATCACAGGGCCTGCAGATGTTGTTCAACTCCCTGATGTCCTAGGCAGCATAACCAATAGTGGGGAATCCTGGGAGTGGCACACTCAATTTCTGGAGGACCATATGATTCCCACTCCTACTGTAGAGAGAATTGGATGAGATGCTGATACTTTAAAGTCTCTGTCTTGTTCACACGTAACCTAACCAGTCCTGATGGTACAACAAAGATTCTGATGAAGAATGCAAATATAGGCAGGATCAAATGGGAGAGGTGGTCTCAGAATCATCTGCTACAATTAAAGACAGCTAAACTGTTGGAAGTCTTGACTCTGGAATCTCCTAGAAGCTGAGCTAGAGTATTTGGGCCAAAGCAGATGGCCCTGTAGGGATGAAAGTCATCTTGCATCTCAAGTAATCCTTCCAGCCTTCTACTATTCCAAGCCTCAATTGCACCGGGACTGCGGCAACCGCATGGCCAGCTTCCAAAATGGGCTGCCACCACAGTCCCAAACCAGTCAATGCCAGGAGCGAATTATCTCCACTCCTTTTTGGACCAGCTTTTAGCCCCTTAGCATGGCCTCATTGCAGTTTCTGGCCACTTTGCGGACGCACATCATGTAAAAACCACGCTCCCAAAGCAGCCGGAAGCCACTTTATTTGGCCTGTGTGTTTCAGGCCTTGCTTCTAAAATCACTGTTTCTTCCTCAAAATCAGAGTCATCTTGCATCTCAAGTAATCTTTCCAGCCTTCTGCCATTCCAAGTGTATAACTGAACAGGAATGGCAGTTGAATTTTACTTCAGCACCGGTGACAAAAGCGTTTCCCTTAATACTTTGTACAGTCAGCCTTTGAATTCATCTCTCTCTTCTCTAGATCTTGGGGACTCTGCTGATTCAGCAATATCTTTAATTAATTCCACTCTTTCATCAACTCTTGATAGCTTTGCCCCTGTATTTGTACGTGTGTCTTCCTCCACGACTAGGCCTCAGCCCTGGCTTACTCCCACTATCAGGTTCCTCCGGTCTTGCTCTCGAGTGGCCAAACGTCTTTGGAAAAAGTTCAGGAAGTGGGCCAATTTCATTCATCATAAATTCATCCCCTTATCCTTTTCACATGCTCTGTCTATAGCAAAGCAGAACTATTATACATTGTTGATCTGTGCCAATGAGAGGCACCCACAGTGTTTGTTCTCTTTCAATACAAACAAACAAACAAGGTTCATTTATATACCGCTTCATACCGCCTAAGCAGTGTCTAAGCGGTTTACAACTGTAAGCTAATTTGCTCCCAACAATCTGGGTACTAATTTTAGCGACCTCGGAAGGATGCAAGCTTGAGCCCTTTTGCTGGTCTTGAATTCGCAACCTTATGGTTTTGAGTGAGTGGCTGAAGTACAGGCATTTAACCACTGCGCCACAAGGACTCCTGCTGGTGCTAAACCTTCCTCTTCCCCTGTCTTCTCATCATTTTCCCCCACTGACTTTTCGCCAACTACTTCATCACAAAAGTCACTACTATTTGATCTGAAATAGTTCCCCCTGATTTGCCCCCTACCACCAATCTCCTGGTACCTTCTACTAATAAACTCTCTGTGTTTCCACCTGTTTCCCTGGATAAACTCTCTATGCTGCTAAACGTTCAAACCTACAACCTGTTCTCTTGATCCTATCCCCTCCCATCTTCTAATCTCTCTAGCCCCTTCTTTTCTGCCCTCGCTCCCCTATATCTTTAATTTCTTTCTCTCTGTGGGTTCCTTCCCTTCAGACTTCAAACACGCGAAAGAGATCTGGGAGTCCAAGTAGACCATAAGTTGAACATGAGTCAACAGTGCGATGCAGCAGCTAAAAAAGCCAATGCTATTTTAGGCTGCATCAATAGAAGTATAGTGTCTAGATCCAGGGAAGTCATAGTGCTACTCTATTCTGCTTTGGTCACGCCCCCACCTGAAATATTGTGTCCAGTTTTAGGCACCACAATTTAAAAAGGATGTGGAGAAACTGGAGCGTGTCCAAAGGAGGGCAACTGAGATGGTGAAGGGTCTGGAAACTGTGCCCTATGAGAAAAGACTTAGGGAGCTGGGGATGTTTAGCCTGGAGAAGAGACGGTTAAGAGGTGATATGATAGCCCTGTTTAAATACGTGGAACAGTGGATGCAAACTACAGGAAAAGAGATTCCACCTCAACATTAGGAGGAACTTCTTGACATTAAGGGCTGTTCGACAGTGGAACACACTCCCTCGGAGTGTAGTGGAGTCTCCCTCCTTTGAGGTCTTTAAGCAGAGGCTGGATGACCATCTGTCAGGGATGCTTTGATTGGGAGTTCCTGCATGGCAGGGGGTTGGACTGGATGGCCCTTGTGGTCTCTTCCAACTCTATGATTCTATGATTCTTGTTTCCCTAATTCTGAAGAAGCCCTCTCTCAACCCATCTTCTTTGTCTAGCTATCGTCCGATCTCTCTTCCTTTTTTAAGGTGCTGGAACGGGTTGTTTATTCTCGCTGTCTTGAGTTTCTCGAAGCTAATTCCATCCTGGACCCTTTTTAGTCTGATTTCCACCCACAGAACTCTACAGAGACGGCCCTCACCAAGATCTCAAACAATCTCTTGCGGGCCAAGGCAAATGACCTCAACTCTATTCTCATTCTTCTTGATTTGTCTGCGGCCTTCGACACCTTGGGTTCTCCAACTCTGTTCTCAACTGATTTAAATCTTACCTGTCAGACAGATCTTTTGCAGTGGTCATGGGTGGTCAGACTTCCTCCTCTGTTCCCTTATCTGTTGGCATTCCCCAGGGCTCTGTCCTGGGTCCCTTTTGTTTTCTTTATACACACTGTCCCTAGGCAAACTCATGTTCTTTTGGTTTCTCCTATCATCTAAATGCTGATGACACTCAGCTGTATCTTTCCACCCCTGACCTTTAGCCAGGGCTTGAACAGAAAGTTTCATCTTGTCTAACTGCTATCTCTCAGTGGATGCAGCATCGGCGCTTGAAGCTCAACATGTCTAAGACAGAGCTTCTTGTCTTTCCTGTCACGGCCAGCCAAGAGGATGAATCGGAGGAGGAGGAGGAGGCTGTGTCTCTTCAGGTGCAAGACGAGATTGAGGCTATACCAAGTCCCAGTTCTGCCCTACCAGACCCCAGCCCTGACCTTCCAGCCCCAGGAGTTGAGGCTCAGCCAGGCTCTAGCACTGTGGAGCCCCCTTCAGAGGCTCAGCAGCTGAGTGTGGCTCCTGGTGAAGAACCAAGCATGAAGGTCCCTTCCTTTAAGGAAAGGAGAGCTGAGAGTGCCTGCCTGCGTCGGTCCTGGCGGCTTGCAGAGAAGCAATCTGCAGATAAGCTACAGCTGGCACAAGGGAGGGCATCTCTTATTTAGCCAGTTGGGAAATGTCACCTCTTTGCCTGAGTTTATTCCAAGTTCCTTTGGTGAGATTGCTACCGGAACTGGCTCCGTGTTTCCTGAACCCTTGTTTGCTTTGTTTGCCTTGAACCTACGACTTTGGAATGAACTGGACTATTGCTGCCTTCTGATTGCCCTGACCCTGGACCAAACTGACTTCTGTGATATCTAAGATCCTGACTCCGGCTTTTGCCCTTGGCTTTCTCTCTAGGACTATATCAAGGTCTGTAGACTGTTTTCCAGCTGCAGAGCTAGCTTCATTGCTGAGCTATTCTTATTGGCGTGTGTTTGTGTGTGCTGGCTACAGTCCAGGATATTTCCACCTAAGCTCACCCTTCAGTACTCCTTCTCTGTTTCTGTTGACGACACTTCTATTCAACCGGTTCAGCAAGCCCGCAGTCATTCATTTTTTATTCTTCTCTGTTGTTTATTCCACAGATCCAGGCCACCGCCATGGCCTGTAGATTCTTTCTTTACAACATTGATAAAATCCGTCCACTCCTCTCAGCCTCTACTGCCAAAACTCTGGTTCGTGCCCTAGTGGTATCGCGACAAGATTATTGTAACCTTCTCCTGACAGGGCTTCCTCTCTCATCTCCATCCTTTAATCTCTGTCCAGAATTTAGCTGCACTATTATCATATCCACTTGCCGCTTTGACCATGTTTCTCCTCTCTTATCCTCCCTTCACTGGTTCCCCTTCCCCTTCCACATCCAGTACAAGCTTTTGTTGTTGATTTTCAAAGCCCTCCGTGAACTGGCCCCTCCTTACTTATCTGATCTTCTTCCTCCTTACATTCCTATGCGTACCCTCCGCTCTGGTAGTCAAGGTCTCCTGTCCCAGCCTAGGATTTCCACTGCCCTGTCCCAGATTCGTCCCTTCTCACTTGCTGCCCCTCACTCCTGGAACCTTCTTCCCCCACGTGTGTGCCTCATCATTTCTCTAACCAGTTTCAAAATTGAGTTCAAGACTATATTGTTTAGGGAAGCACTTCCCAGGTGAGTGCCCTTCTCTGCCCCAGGATGCTGCCTCCTAATTATGTGTTAAGAAGCTGAGCCCTCCCTCCAGTCCATCCGCCTTGGGCCAGGCCTCAGAGGGAGTGAAGAACTGCTGGATTTGATCCCCTTCCCCACCACCATTCCCTTCTCCTTCTGTGTCTCTAGATAGTAAGCATGAAGGCAGGGAACCATCTAATTAAATGATTGCATGTACAGTGCTGTGCAAATTTACAGTGCTATATAAATAAAGGTTAAATAATAATAATAATAATAATAATAATACCTGAAGACAATAGGATACTACATGATGCAGAAGAGGCCATGTGCAACACACAACTCTGTCTTCCAACAGAGGGCCGTGGGCCCAAAACAGATGGGCCAAAAGGAGCAGCTTCCAGATGATTTGGGGAAGGGGCATGCATATGACATACACCTCCGAAGTGGCCAGAAGCTGCTTCGAGGCCGCCAAAGGAAGCCTGAAAAAGGAATGGTGAAAAACTGCTCCTGTCAGCAACACATTTGGGATTAATGTGGCAGCCCACTTTGAGAGCAGGCCATGCAGTCACCATGGTCCCCAGCTGATTGCAGGCCGATCGCAGACAGAGCTGCCAGACGCTGCTCTTTTATGCCTGTCTGCTTTGCCCCATGGTCAAGGAAGCAGTTACCGCTGTCCCCATCAACATTTTCCAACTGAGACAGTTATCCCATGCTGCCTAATGGGAGGGCCAACCTTGGCTAGAAATATTATTTCCTTTATTATTGTTTTTTAATAATAATAAATAATAATAAAAATAAAATAATAAAATAATGTAAAATATAAAATAAAAAATAATTATAAATAAATAAATAACTAATAAAATTCTTTCCTGACTTTGAATTTTAGAATCTCTCTTAAGGATCACCATGATTATGCTGTGAGGACACTTTTATGCCCTGCATGCTTTGTCTCACTCACACCAAGAAGAGTTGTACTTTCCAAAATTTGGTAGATTGAATTTATAATCAGATTACTATGTTTGCTAGAAATGTTTAAATGTGGCGGAGCATGTCGCAGTTCAGAAGGGAGTAGGACATATTGATCTTCAGTTCCATTGTGATGGCTGGATCTAAACAGGAATGAATCTACTTGGAAAACACCAGTGCAATTCTTTTGTTGGCATGAGGAACATCAGTTCTCCTGCTCCACCCCTTTTGAAAGAGGAAAGCTATAAATTAATAAGGCACTTGCTCACCATATAATCACCATTCATTCATTCCCTGGCATTAACTAGTGAAGAAAGGGGATTTATTTTAAAAACAAAACTAAAAAGGATTAAGTCATTTTTAGTCTGTTTAAACACAAAAAAGATCTTGGCAGGACAACAGACAAATCTTACAGAGTCTGTGCACAGACACAGATGTCAAAATAGTCCAGATTTTTTTCTTCCCATCAGCTCCTCTTTGGTTCACACATAAACTAATATCTTTTTTTAAAAAAACCTAAATTATGGTAGTTGTTTTAAGTCTCTCTCTCTCTCTCTCTCTCTCTCATTCTCTTCCTCTAACAACATGTATGCATGCACCCACGCGCACAAACACATATTTCTTGTATGCCTAATTTAAACATCACAGATCTAGGAGTTTATACAATTATATCTCAGTTAACAAAATTCATATGTTCCTGAACATTACTTCTTTAACAGAAAATTTGGAACCAGAAACAGAAATAACATGGAAAGAAAAGGGATAGCTTCCTACATCAGAAAAAAGAAGAGCAGTTTAACACGTTCCAGCAAAGCTTTTATCCAAAACCAATGATAGGTGCATATGAAATGAAACAATGAGGGCAGATGAACCCTGCACAAGTGAACAAAAATATGCTGAACCTTCTAGAGACCACAAGAAAACTTCTTCCAAAATGACCTTTTCTTTCACTGGCCTCTTTTTTTCTTATGATTTTCATTTTCGTGGCCAAATTTATAGATCTATGTTTTTAAACATGTTCCGGAGAGCTGATGAGAAAATTAATCTGCTGTCCCCTTTTCTCTCTCTTCTGCTGTTCATACATGGTCAGTAACAGATTTTGGAGGCAGCTGCTGGTTACCTTGGCTGTTGTAGGTAGGCACACACAGCTACAGTAGGATTGGCTAGGGTATTACTGAATTATTTACTGAATTTATACCATGCCTTTTTCCCCAAGATGGGGTCCAAGGCAGCTTGCAAAAATTTCAAACAATATCACATTAAAAATCCTATTCTACATAAGTTTAAAAAATAGATACCATTGTTATTAAAACCATGATTGAAACAGTTAAAACATATTTAAAACATAAATTATTAATAAAAAATAAATAAAATTCAGCACACTGCTTTACACATAGAATCACAGAGTTGGAAGAGACCCCAAGGGCCATCCAGTCCAACTCCCTGCCATGCAGGAACTCTCAATCAAATCATCCCCGACAGATGGCCATCCAGCCTCTGCTTAAAGACCTCCAAAGAAGGAGACACCATTACACTCCGAGGGAGTGTGTTCCACTGTCGAACAGTCCTTACTGTCAGGAAGTTCCTCCTAATGTTGAGGTGGAATCTCTTTTTCTGCAGCAGAAAACAAGCTTGCTCCCTCCTCAATATGACATCCCTTCGAATATTTAAACAAGGCTATCATATCACCTCTTAACCTTCTCTTCTCCAGGCTAAACATCCCCAGCTCCCTAAGTCATTCCTCATGGGGCATGGTTTCTAGACCCTTAACCATTTTAGTTGCCCTCCTTTGTGGTGCCCAGAACTGGACGCAATATTCCAGGTGGGGCCTGACCAAAGCAGTATAGAGTGGCACTATTACTTCCCTTGATCTAGACACTATACTTCTATTGATGCAGCCTAAAATTGCATTGGCCTTTTTAGCTGCTGCATCACACTGTTGACTCATGTTCAACTTGTGGTCTACTTGGACTCCTAGATCCCTTTCACACATAGTTTCATTCAGCCAGGTGTCCCCCATCCTTTATCTGTGCATTTCATTTTTCCATCCTAAGTGCAGGACCTTACATTTCTCTGTCTTGAATTTCATTTTGTTAGCTTTGGCCCAGCTTTCTAGTCTATTCAGATCATTTTGAATTTTGATCCTGTCCTCTGGGGTATTAGCTACTCTTCCTAATTTGGTGTCATCTGCAAATTTGATAACTAGGCCCCCAACACTGTCATCTAAGTCATTAATAAAGGTATTGAATAGCACTGGGCCCAGGACAGAACCCTATGGCACTCCACTTGTCACTTCTCTCAAGGATACTTCTGCTAGCACAATCCATATGTCAAAGGCCTGCCTAAACCAAAAGGTCTTCACCTGACAGTGAAAAGAGAGCAGAAACCAATTCTTTCCCAGCTCAAGTTTTGTTGCAGACATTTAATGCAGACAGTACCGAGACTGTATTTGTGACTCAAACTCAGTATCTCAAGAGATTTTACACTTGAGACCTCTAAGTCTCCCACAGGAAAGTTCTTTTTTCAGTGCCAATGCTGATTTTTTTTTAAAAAAAAAAACCTTCCAGTTAGACAGAGAATGAGGAAGAAGAGGGGGTCTGGACAGGCAGAAAAAGACTTTCCATGTTACCGCACTATCCTCTTATAGTGCTGCTATTCCCCTTTGACTGCTCTGGATGCCTCCCATTGCATTTTGGGGCTTATAGTTCAATGAGGCCTAAGAGCTCCCTGGCTGAGAATTCTAAATGCCCTCCTTAAATTGCAAATCTCAGAATGCAGAGACGTTAAAGTGGAATAGCAGCACTGTAAGAGTGTAGTGCGGTAATCTAGTACAGTGGTCCCCCGGGTTACGAAAGTAATCCGTTCCGGGATTACTTTCGTAACCCGTAAGTGTTCGTAACCCGGGGGACCGCTTTTTTTGGTGCACAGCGTGCCGGAGTGCGCTGTTTTAAAGGGCCCGGGTTGCTTTTTACTTTCGCAACCCGGGGATTTTTTCGGATCCCAGGGGCTTTTTTTCGGCCCCGGCCGTTTCGGGTCCCAGGGATTTCGTTCCCCGAGGGCTTCGTATCCCAGGGGACCACTGTATGTAAAAAGGAGCTTCTTTGTCAGAGGCTTTGCTAACAGTGGTATGCCTATATCTGTAAGAAACCATGTCAATTGGAACCTCTGTTCTCACTCTTAGCAACACTTGACAGAAACTTGCTAGCAGTAACTTACACAGAGATCAAGTGTTAACGTTGTTCAGGCAGCTGCAGAGACCAGGGAGTGTGGACAGCACTGGGTGACATCTCAGAGGGAGGGGATGGACACCTTGTGGGGCAGTTACTCTTCTCTGTTCGAAGAACCCCCTCCAGCAGTCAGGGTGCCTCAGCTGTCCATCAGCTGCACCCACTTTTGAAGATGGGGTGCTGTTGCCATCCAAGCAGCTTCTTCTTGGTCTGGTGGGGCTGCTGGCCAAGCAGGAAAAAGGCTGCTTAGAGGCAGGAGCAGCCCGTCTTCATCAAAGGTCAGAAAAGGCTGCCTTCTGGGTCTGGTGGGTCAGCTGGCTGGGCAGGAAAATGAGTCACCTCCCTCTACCACTCGCCCAGCAGCTCTGTCAGCGCCAGAAACGGCTGCGGGTGGCAGTAGCAGCCCACCCTCAACATGGCAGAGGCAGCCTGGCTGGCAGAGAGGGGCAGCTGGGGTGTGTAGCCTGGGGATAACAGCATTGGTTACTGCACTGGGGTGACATCAACCCTAGTGATGCAACTGGTTGGGACCTAATTGTCCTTAGAGGGCCCACTGGCACTGATACTTGCTAGAGGCTCACCATTCAGCCTTTTCTCTGGCATCTTGGCTTCTTAGGTGGCAACTGCTGCTAGTTGCCTGCTGCCTATAGGGTAAGTGCAGGGATTTGGAAGGCCTGATGGGGCAGCCATGAAGACATATAGCTGGCAGAACCTCACAAGAACAACCAACCTTGCCTAGGTATTGCCATCCTATAGTCTCTCTCTCTGGCTTTTCTTCGCTAACGAAGATTCAGGAAGGACTTATCCCACGCTTACTACAAGCGCGTTGATGACTAAAAAGGCCGATCCGAGATAAGCAAGTCCGGTTACAGAAAGCACAGCAGAAAGTCTCCTTGGGTGATGTTTCCACGTTGTGGTTCTTTCTGCGTTGTCGTTTCTCTTCGAGACACGTTTGGCGTGAGTTCTCGAAAGAGGCTGCAGCATTGTGGATAGTGCATCTCCATGCCTCCCGATGTGAGGCCAGGGCAGACCATTGTTGGTGATCAATTTGGCCGAGCTTGAGATGTTGTTTCAAGGAGTCCTTGTATCTCTTCTTTGGGGCGCCCCTCTTTCGCTGACCCGTGACGAGTTCACCGTAGAGTACTATTTTGGGGAGGCGGTGGTCCTCCATCCTAGAAACATGCCCTGCCCAGTGCAGCTGCGTTTTCAGTAGCATGGCCTCAATGCTGGTGATCTCTGCTTGCTCCAGGACAGCAACATTCGTCACATAGTCAGTCCAGTGTCACATAGTCAGCCTTCCGAATGCACTATATGACTTTGCTAATCTGTGATCGATCTCTTTGTCAATCTTGGCATCTGAGGAGATGATACTTCCCAGGTAGGTGAACTCCTGTACGGACTTAAGTACAGATTTGCCGATGGTGACATGGGGGTGATAGTGGTGGTGCAGGCTGGTAGAGGACTTCCGTTTTCTTCAGGCTGATTTCCAGCCCAAACAGCTCTGCAGCTATTGCAAAGCAGGATGTTAGGTGCTGCACAGCTGCTTCTGTATGGGCAACAAGGGCAGCATCGTCAGCGAAAAGCTGCTCACGGACTACATAGTTTAGAGTCTTTGTGCGAGCCTTCAGACGGCTTAAGTTAAACAAGCTACCATCAGTACGGTAACGTATATAGATGCCGACTTTTTCTTCGAGATCTGCTGTAGCCCTTTGGAGCATCATGCTGAAGAAGATTGTAAATAGAGTTGGAGCGAAAACACAGCCTTGTTTCACACCATTAGTTATTAGAAAGGGCTCTGAGAGAGCATCGCCATATCTGACTTGTCCTTGCTGGCCCTCATGTAGCAAGATGATCATTTTGAGGAATTTGGGGGGACATCCTAGTCGTTCCAGGATCTGCCACAGTCCTTTTCTACTCAGTGTCAAAGGCTTTGGTAAGGTCGACAAATGTTACATAGAGTCCTTTGTTTTGCTCTCTACATTTCTCTTGCAGTTGTCTAAGAGCAAATACCATATCTGTAGTGCTCCTATTAGCTCTGAAGCCACACTGACTTTCAGGGAGAAGTTCTTCTGCAATAGCAGGAACTAATCTGTTCAGGAGTATCCTTGCAAGGATTTTTCCAGCAATGGAGAGCAGTGTTATACCTCGGTAGTTTGAGCAATCAGATTTTGTTCCTTTTTCCTTATACAGGGTGATGATAACTGCATCTCGGAGATCTGATGGCAGTTCACCTTTTTCCCAGCAACTCACAAGGAGCTCATGGAATTTGGCACGGAGTACATGACCTCCGTGTTTCCAAGCTTCAGGTGGGATTCCATCAATCCCGGCTGCCTTGCCGTTTTTCATCTGCTGTATGGCCTTAATGGTTTCTTCCAAAGTGGGAGCCACGTCCAGTTCATATTTCATCAGTTGTTGTATCATATGTTGAATAGCTGAGCCTTGGACTTCTCAGTTGGCACTGAAGAGATTTTGGAAATGTTCAGCCCATCGATTCAGGATGGAGGCTTTGTCTGTGATTAGTGTTTGACCATCCATGCTATATAAGGAGCTTTGGACCTGGTAAGTAGGTCCAAACACTGCTTTAAGAGCTTCGTAGAATCCTCTGGAATCTCTCAGATCTGCACAACGTTGTGTCTTTTCTGCTAAATTGATCCACCATTTGTTCTGAATGTCTCTGAGTTTTTGTTTGAGTTTACTGCACGCGAGACGGAAGGCTGCTTTTGTTACATGGCAAGATGGCTGAGCGAGGTGTGCTTGATGAGCATTCTCTTCTTTGCTAACAGCTCCTGGATTTCTTTATTGTTTTCATCAAACCAGGCTTGGTTTTTCTTGCGAGAGAACCCGAGGGATTCTTCCGCAGACTGCAGGATACTGTTTTTGATATGTTGCCAAAGCACTGTAGGAGAAGAATCTAGAGGATGGTCTTCAAGTTTTGATTGCAGATTTGCCTGGAAGTTATCTCTCATGGCAGCTTGTTGAAGATTGTTGACTTGGAGTCTCCTCTTTAAGATGCCATCCCTCTTAGGTTTGAGCTTAAGATGAAGATTTAGTTTGCATCTTACAAGGCGATGATCTGTTTGACATTCTGCACTGGGCATCACTCAAGTATGATGGACAGCGCGAATGTCTCTCTGGCGCACCAGAACATAGTCAATGAGGTGCCAGTGTTTGGATCGGGGATGCATCCAGGCTGTCTTCAAACTATCTTTTTGCTGTGTTTGTAATAGTCAGTTGCTGTTCTGCACAAAATTCTAGCAGGAGGCGTCCGTTATCATTACAGTTTCCAACTACATGCTTGCCTAGAACACCTTTCCAGGCTTCGAAGTTCTTACCTACTCTGGCATTGAAGTCACCAAGGATAATGATTTTATCTTCTGCAGGGACATTTTGTATGGGGTGGCGTAGGTCTGAGTAGAATTTGTCTTTCTCCACAGGGTCGGCTTGCATAGTTGGGGCATATATGCTAAAGAGCACAACATGAGGGAGGCATAAGGAGATAATGCGATCAGAGTGACCTGTTGGCAGGGTTTCGAGTTTGGAGGCAATGGAGTTTTTAATCATAAAGCCTACTCCTGAAAGATGTTTTTCAGTTTTTGGTTTGCCAGACCAGTAGAGTGTATAGCCGGCGCCGTGTTCTTTGAGGCTGCCTTCCTCAAGGAGACGAACTTCACTAAGAGCAGTGATGTCTATAGTAAGTCATGATAGTTCATGGGCTATTAGAGCAGAACGACGCTCAGGACGTCCACTGTCTGCAGAATCTTGCATGGTTCTGATGTTCCAGCATGCAAGCGTCAGTCTGTTTGCACCTTTGGAGGCTGGTGCGTGCCTTTCTACCTTTGTTTTTGTTTGACCGCATCAGAAGATGCCGGTTGACCGTGGCTCGCCAACTGGGTGGATGGATATGAGCTTTCTTTAGGCCACCTTTTCTAGGCCCCTCTCCGTATGGAGCAAGCAGTGCTCTCCTTAAAAGGCTGCTTGGTCATTCAGGATGCTGCCGAACAAGACTGTCATCTCCCGGTCAGTCTCGAGCGACCAATGTCCTGAACCGCCTGCATGCAGGGTTGGGTCTGCGGCTTCCAGTGCTTCTTTCACCTACCGTTTCGTCCCTCACCTATCGCTACAGGACTTTTTTTGGGGGGGGGGATCGGATTGGATGTATCTTTCGAGCCTGTGCAATGGATTTTTCTGGTGAAGCGCAGCGTGCACAGAACTGGCCTCACCCTTTAAACCAGAGGTTCGTCTGCTGGGCCAAGCAAGTAAGGACGGTGGCAGCGAGATCCTCAGGTCGTAGGTTTGATTAGAGTTTCCTTCTCTTAGATGGTTTACCTTCCAGGGTTAGACGAGCATCATCTGCCCGGGTTTGGGATTGGAGTTTTCCTTCTCCTAGGATGGTTGCCATAAGGCTAAAGAGCCCATCCTGCCCTTTGACACTCTTAGTCAGACCCTTCGGTTGTGACCTGTCTGGCATGGGAGGCCCTACCAGTGGCTATTTGTGCCATCGCCAGCATAGCTCACAGCTTCATTAGGGTATGCAAGCCTCTCCCCCACGACAAGGGGGCGTCAATGGAGAGGTATAGTATATCCTATAGTACCAGCTTGTTAATCACTGAGTTTTCATGGTAGTTCATCGAATGTTGTGTAAATGGCTTTGAAAATATTTGAAGGGTAGGATATAAATCAACGCAATAAACATTCGAGTCATTGGGGCTCAACAGACCGCCCCTACTAGCGCCGGATCGGGGCCATGGCAACTACATGCCACGGCCCCTAGCTCTACTTTTTGCACACCGGAAAGAGCACCATAGTTGCCGGCACACAGCTTTTCCGCATTCCTTTGGCTCGCATCATGCAGACGCAGTGTCAGAGGAGCACCATGATGCCGCACGCCATGTGAGCAACTCACGGTGTCACGCTGATCTGGGGAAGGAGTTGGGGGTGTGCATCATGTGGACGCCACACCCCAACTCCACCCCCAGGGTTTGGCCTCATGTATCAGTGAGTCCAACCTCCTGCTCTGCATCTAGAGCATTCCCAACAGACAGCTGTCAGCAGACAGAACATTCCCAACAGACAGCTGTCAAGCCTCTTTCTGAAGCCGTTCAGAGAACGTGATGTCACCAACTCTCTAGGCAATTGGTTCCATTGCTGAATTGCTTTTATTGTCAAGATGTTCCTTCTAATGTTCAATCGAAATCTACTCTCCTCTAACTTCAAGCCATTAGACCTTACCCTCTAGGGCAGCAGAGAACAGGCCTGCCCCCTTGCCTATGTGACAGCCTTGAGGCATTTTAAGAGTGCAATCATGTCATCTCTCAGTCTTCTCTTTACCAAACTAAACATGCCCAGGTCCTTCAACCTTTCCTCATGGCTCAGATCCTCACTATTTGGCAGATTCTTATGAACCGGCCTGGACTCCGAGATCCTCTGGAGAAGCCCTCCTCTCCACCCCAACACCATCACAAACACGGTTGGTGGGAACGACAGAGAGAGCCTTCTCGGTGGCTGCACCTAGACTCTGGAACTCCCTGCCCAGGGAATGGATCAGAATGGCTCCCCCCTTGATGGCCTTCTGCCGGCAGGTGAAGACCTACCTGTTCAGACAGGTGTTTAAGGAATTGTTATAAGGACAGGCTGGGATGTTGGACCATTTTTTAAAATGTTTTACTTGTATTGTTTTTAATGCTATGAAGCCGCTCTGAGTCCCAGTCCTGGGAAAAGAGCGGGATACAAATAAATATAATAAATAAATAAATAAATAATGTTTTGCTCTCCATGCCTCCTATCATTTTGTGAAGCCGACAGTTAGTTCACTGCAAACAAATTCTTTGAGCAACCAAAGAGGCAGCTGTATATATGGAAGTTACCAATATAGAAATCAGATAGATTTACATAATTGGAAGCAGAAGATGGAGAAACTTCATTCTCTTTGCAAAAATGAAACAAGGAGCAGATTGTAGCACAGACCATGAACAGCCAACATCAAAAACTAGAGTAAAGCTAAAGAACACTAAACCAACATCATGCCAAAATACGACCTAAAGAACATCCCTATAGAATTTAAAAGTAATGTAAAAAATAGATTTACACTATTAAGCTTAATTGACTGGGAGCCAGAAGAACCCAAGACTAAGGCCAGGGACACTGTCAGGGAGAAATGCAAAATTTCACTATCTGCAGCCAAAAAGAAAGAAAATCTCCACTGGATGACAGATGAAACTTCACACAGTTAAGGGTAGGTGAGAAGCAAAAGTAAAAGTTCCTCCTGTGTAATTTATGGTTAATCCCTTCCCCCAAGAAGACATAACACACTGCTGCTCATTGCCTAAACAACTGGCACTTAAAGGCATACAGCTTCTGATACAGGCAACAGTATACAGCCAGAGATGAACTGAAGCCTTTTTATCTTGAAAAGATAATGTATATTAAACAAGAGATAGTGTCAGGAGATGAGACCATTAGGTCTGAAGGCACTCAACTAGTTACTGAGGAAGGCCAAGTACTTCTACATCTAATGATGCAACTGCACTCAAGCCAAAATGATATTCAGCTGCTGACATGCACAGAGGTGAAAGAAAAGTCCAAAGCTACACAATTTATGTAGTAGGATTGTGGAATGTGAGAAGCACAAAACAGAGAAAGCTGGAAACTGTAAAACAAGAAATAAATATAGACATATTTAGTGTGAGTGAGCAAAAGTGAACAGGAAGGGACATTTTCAATCAGATTATAGAATGTTTTCCTCTGGAAATGAAAATCAAAGAAGAAATGGAGTGGCATTAATAGTGGGGAGAGATGTAGCAAAAGCAGTCAGGGGATGCAATGAGACATCTGACCAAATAATATCAATAAGACTCCACAGAAAACCTATGAATATAACTGTGATCCAGATTTATGCTCCTGTCACAGAGGTAGATAAGGAAGAATTTAAAGATTCTTCATGGGTGTCAAGGAGGAATTTGATCAAATGCTGAAAATGAAGCGAGGTATAGGAAATCTTTCAATATTTCAATGCCTTTGTTAGCCACTTTAAAGCTACCCGAGCCATGTGTAGTCACTATTTTTGTCTTCTTCATATTCAGTTGTAACCCTGGTTTTCAACTTTCTTCCTTAACTTTCATCAGCGATCAGTCCAAGTAATATGACGTCATCTGCATATCTTAAACTCCTAAATAAATAAATTCCTGCACTTCTCTAAGATTCCATTCTTGGGCAAGACTTTGGAGCAAGTGGTAGCCTTCGAGCTCCAGAGGTTTCTGTATGAAATGGATTGTCTAGATCCATTTCAGTCTGGCTTCAAGCTTGGATACATGGAGAGAGACAGCTTTGGTTGCCTTGGAGGATGATGTACACAGGGAGCTGGACAGGTGGGATGTTTCCCTGTTGGTCTTGCTGGACCGCTTGGGGGCTTTTGCTACCATCAACCATGGCAACCTTCTGGGGCACTGTTATGCAGTGGTTCCAGTCTATCATGAAGGGGCGACCTCAGGTAGTAGTGTTGGTGGATTCCTGTTCGATGCCCTGGCTGTTGGCCTGTGGAGTGTCGCAGGGTCCTGTTTTGTCCCCCATGTTATTTAACATCTACATGAAACCACTGGGAGAGGTCTTCCATAGTTTTGAGGTGTGGTGTCAGCAGTATGCAGATGACACCCAACTTCTCTCCTTTCCAAGGAAGTTGTCTCCATAGTGAACAAATGCCTGCTGTCAGTGATGGACTGGATGAGAGCAAGCAAATGGAAACTTAACCTATACAAGACAAAGGTGCTCCTGGTCAGTTGGAAGGCAGATCAAGGAATAGAATTATAGAGTCGTAGAGTTGGAAGAGTCCATAAGGGCCATCCAGTCCAACCCCCCTGCCATGCAGAAACTGTCCATCAAAACATCCCTGACAGATGGCCATCCAGCCTCTGTTTAAAGACCTCCAAGGAAGGAGACTCCGCCACACTCTGAGGGAGTGTGTTCCACTGTCAAACAGCCCTTACTGGCAGGAAGTTCCTCCTAATGTCTTAGGTTTACTCTCTTTTCCTGGAGCTTACATCCATTGTTCTGGGTCCTAGTCTTTGGAGAAGCAGAAAACAAGCTTGCTCCCTCCTCAATATGACATCCCTTCAAGTATTTAAGCAGGGCTATCATATCACCTCTTAACCTTCTCTTCTCCAGGCTAAACACCCCCGCTCCCTAAGTCTTTCTTCATAAGGTATGGTTTCTAGACCTTTCACCATTTTAGTCACCCTCCTTTGGATACGCTCCAGTTTCTCCACATCCTTTTTGAATTGTGGTGCCCAGAACTGGACACAGTATTCCAGGTAGGGCCTGACCAAAGCAGAATAGAGTGGCACTATTACTTCCCTTGATCTAGACACTATACCTAAAATTGCAGTGGCCTTTTTAGCTACCGCATCACACTGTCGGCTCATGTTCAATTTGTGGTCTACTTGGACTCCTAGATCCCTTTCACATGTGGTCTTGTTCAGCCAGGTGTCCCCCATCCCATATCTGTGTATTTCATTTTTCCGCCCTAAATGCAGTACCTAACATTTCTCCATGTTGAATTTCATTAGCTTTGGCCCTGCTTTCTAGCCTATTCAGGACATTTTGAATTTTGAACCTGTCCTCTGTGGTATTAGCTACTCCTCCTAATTTGGTGTCATCTGCAAATCTGATAAGTGTGCCACCAATTCTGTCCTCCAAGTCATTGATAAAGATGTTGAATAGCACTGGGCCCCGGACAGAACCCTGTGGGACCCCACTTGTCACTTCTTTCCAGGATGAAAAGGAGCCATTGTTGAGCACCCTTTGGGTGCGGCCAGTCAACCAGTTACAAATCCATGTAACAGTTACCTTGTCTAGCCCACATTTTACAATCTTGTTTGCAAGAATGTCATGGGGAACCTTATCAAAGGCCTTACTGAAATCATGATATGCTATATCCACAGCATTCCCTTCATCTACCAAGCTGGTAATTTTATCAAAAAAAGAGATCAGATTTGTACGGCATGACTTGTTTCTCTGAAACCCGTGTTGACTTTTTGTGGTTATGGCATTGCCTTCTAGATGTTCACAGACTCCCTGTTTAATGGTCTGCTCTATAATCTTTCCTGGAATTGACGTCAGATTAACTGGATGATAATTGTTGGGATCCTCTTTTTTTCCCTTTTTGAAGTTGGGGATGTTTGCCCTCCTCCAGTCTGCTGGGACTTCTCCTGTTCTCCAGGAGTTCTCAAAGATTATTGCCAATGTCTCTTATATTACATTACTCTTGGATGTAGTTCATCAGGTCCTGGAGACTTATATTCATTTAGATTAAACAGGTATATAGAATAGAAACTCCGCCTGTGATGGATGGAGTTACACTCCCCCAGAATCTCAGGCTCACTGCTTGGTCACTACAGGTGGATTGATTCAATCACAGGTGCAACAGCCCTGAGTCTGCAAGACCTGAGCAAGGCAACTGATGACTGGGTCTCTTGGAGGTCTCTCTTTCACAGGATTGCTTTCATTTATAGAAAATAACAGTGAAGCATGGTGTCATTTGCATATCTTAAAATTCTTGATGTTTTATTCAGTTTTGACACCTCCCCCTGAGTCTAATCCAGCTTTCCATATGATTTGTTCTGCATATAAATGATATAAAACACACCTTTTGTGTGACTCCTTTGACAACTGACAACCATTCTGTTTCTCCATAGTTTGTTCTGACAGCAGCCTCTTACCCTGAGTATGGATTACAAACATTGTGACACACTCATTTCTTTTAGAGCAATCCATAGTTTTCTAAGATATACACAGTCAAATCCTTTGTGTCACCTATATAGTAGAGGCTCATTGGGAGTTAGTAAACCTAGCTTCTTATGTTTCAGAGCAGAAGGGAGTAAAGAATTATCTAAAGAATGCAAAGAAAAAGAACCACTGCATACAAAATACTCTTGTAGTTTTTAATAAATTACATCAGTTTTACTGCATGAAACTGGTTATAAAAGACAACATTTTTATTCTGGAAATCACAAAGCAGCAAAACTTTCTTCTGTTTTTTGGCACCTGTGCACTAGTACGAAAGGAGCTTGTTCTTTTAGAACTTGCTTTATGGAAAACAGTTTGTAAAAAGAAATATAAGTATTAGGAAAGAAAATGTGTAAAAGTCTGGTGCTTTGAGGAACTGGTGCAGATAAAAAACAGAAGAAATCTAAGATCAGAAGTGGGAGGAAGAAAAGAAAATTTAAGAAAACATCTTTAAAACTCAAGATACATAATTAGTATATCGATGTAGTTTCCTGGGAATGTGTGATTTCAGGTGGGTGGTAAACCAGGCTGGAAGGCTTCCCCGCCTTTAAAAACCATGACAATCTAATCACCTGCCTTTGGGGTCCTAGTGGATTAGGGATAGAAGATACATCTTATGATAGCATAGCCTCAAAAATGACTTTTTTTCATGCAGAGCAGTAGAAACCATGTGGCAGAGAAAATAAAACGTGTTCCCAAAGTTCCATTCTGATATGGTACAGTCCTAGGTAGCCACACAGCCAGATGTGAGAAATCATGTGGCAGAAGAAATTATGTTTTCTTCTGAGACTATACGTCCAGGATTACCAGTCCTACATATGTGGATGGTAGACACTAGGGAGTGATTAGAAATTTCAGAGGCAACCTTGACGGCTGGATATTATAGGGGCTTTCTAGATTGGCAGGAAAGTGTGACATGAAGTTGCCTTTTCCTTAATGTTTAGCAGCTGCACCACAGCCTTTAGATGGAGCTGCGCTGTTCCGCAGTTTTTAAAAAAGAAGCTGGGAAAACCAGCACCTTTTTAAAGGCGCTTCTTCTCCCTTAAAACGCAAAAAAAAAAAGCGTTTTCATGGCACACTCTCCCTTTTTCTCATCTAAAGGCTGGAGTTTCATGCAGCCATGAACACACTTCTTTTTGCCAATCTAGAAAGCCCCATAGTGGTTTGAGGGTTGGACTCTGTAGTTTATCACACGGGGGAAATCCCGTGCAAAAACGGGATTCAAAAGGTAGAAAAAAACCCGCAAAAGAGGGTTGATTTTCACACATGTCATTGTTAAACTTGTGTTAACCCGAAAGGAAAGTAAACAAAAGCTACTCCTCCTTACTTTAGAGAATTTCCGAAACTGAAAAGGAACAGCTTTTGTCTACTTTCCCTCCACTTTCCATTCGGGTTAACATTAGTTTAAAAATGATGTCATGTGAAAATCAAACCGCTTTTGTGGGGTTTTTCCAATTTAAATCCTAGTTTTTGCATTTTTTCCCCCGCGTGATAAACTTTTTTAGCAATAGCAATAGCAAGTACATTTCTATACCGCTTATCAGTGCACTTAAGCACTCCCTAAGTGGTTTACAATATGTAAAATAATTGCTCCCAACAAGCTGGGTACTCATTTTAGTGACCTCAGAAGGATGCAATCCTGAGTCAAGCTTGAGCCCTTGACTGGTATTGAACTCGTCACCTTGCGGTTTGTGAGTGAGTGGCTGCAGTACAGGCATTTAACCACTGCACCACCAGGGCTCCTTTTATGACTCTGGAGATCAAGGTTCAAATCCCAGTTCAGCCATGGAAACCACTGGGTGACCCTGAGGAAGTCACACACTCTCAGCCTCAGAAGAGGGCAATGGCAAATCCCCTCTAAAGAAACTTGCCAAGAAAACCCCATGATAGGTTCGCCATAGGTTCGGAAATGATTTGAAGGCACACAACATCAAAGTTACCCCCACAAGCATGGGTTTGAGGAAAAAGCAACTGCAAAGGGATGGATAAGACACTAAGATTAAGATGTTCATAGCTGTGGTTTATCAAGACAGAAAGCTTTCAGTGGACTGAATAATTATGCCATGAGGTCACTGTCCACTGCATGTTTTCTTTTCCCTCTGTAAAACTGCAGCTCGGGGGCATGAGGGTTGAAGCAAAAAATAAACAAGTTGCTCAATATATGCAGATGCTCAGGCAGCTACCAACTACCAGAAAGAATAACACGGTGCTTCAACTTTTAAACAGAAAAACATCAGTATTGTAAACTGATTCTCATTTCTCTCTCTCATTCTCCCTCTTCCCTTTAGTCAGCAATGCCTGTTCCAGCTTGCAAACAAGTGATCTTATTTTTGCTTTTCCAGCCTCTCAGATTGCTGTTTCTGTGCAATTACCTGCAGGACACTCTAGCATCAGCAATAAAAAAATGACAGCTACACACAAGAAATGTGGTATTAGAAGCATCTCTACTTATTTGCCCATATAGTGTAAGCCAAAGGAAAGTGAAGATCACATTCCAGATCATACTACAATCTTTCCTAATACAGTGATTTGTAGCTGCAGTACAAAACCACAGCGGTTTAGACAAAATGGCAGCTTGATACGGAGATATTTGGGAATTGAATTTTAAAATGCCAATGCATTTGTTAAAGCCTTCCCAGATGATCTTCTTCTCATCCTGTGGATTTTATTGGCATTACTATAGCGTTTGGCTCAACACAGCACAATTTTGTCCTTAAATCATAGATTGCATACAACTGATTTAACAAATATGTTGATGCCTGGAAAGCCCAGTGTAGATCACCATTTCAAAATCACTTTTATTCCTATTACCTATTTTAGTATTTCAAAGGTAGTGCAGTGTCACTACTCCTTATAATGTTGTTAAGATTACTTTTTGTTACCTGTGGGGGTTGAACTTTAGGACCGATTGTTATTGTTGTGTGCCTTCAAGTTGTTTCTGACTTCTTGCGACCCTAAAGTGAACCTCTCATGTGGCTTTCTTGGCAAACTTTGTTCAGAAGAGGGTTGCTGCAGGCTTTCTCTAAGGCTGAGAGAGTGTGACTTGCCAGAATTTATCATCTGGAAAAACTAAGAAAGGAGGTGTTACTATCATGATAAACAATGTAAATACTTAAATACATAACGTAGAGAAAGAAGACTATGGAACTTATAATACTGCAGATTGAGAAAAAAAAGTTCCTTAATCTTTGATTTGTATTTATGCACCAATAATCAGACAAAAACATTTTATAAAGAAATAAAGAAGCAAAAGAAACAAATAGAAATCATAATGGGAGGAGATTTCAATAGAGTAGTATCTGCTAAATTATATCACTCTTATTTTGCAACATTACATGGCCTCTTACCAAAGATTTTTTTTTAAAGTCACTACGACCCATGGAGATTCTATAATCCATCTTTAAAGGACTACTTTTTCCCACAGGTGCATATATCAAAATCAATAATTGATCTATTTTTCACATCCCTAATTTACTTGCTCAAACAGGTTCAACTGATATGCAAACTGTGGCCTTTCCCATCCTTGGGGGTTTGATTCCAAGCCCCCCGCATGGATGGGGAAAAACACGGGAGCTCAAGCCCATATTAGTCAATGGGAAGAGATGTGTACACCTGCAGGAACATGTCACCATTGACTAATATGGGGTGGGTTATCCACACGCATTTCAATCCATGGATAGCTAGCCCGCCAATACAGCGGGCTCACTGTATATCAAACAATTACCCTCCTCCCTCCACATTCACTGGGGTTAGGGGCACAGGACCCTTGTGAATTTGGAAAGACCAAAAATCGCAAAAACACTATGTTTTTACATGAAAGTGAATTGGAAGTGCTGTATAATCCAATGGTAATCTGAACACCATCATGAAGTTTTGTGTTATTGCGTGAAAGCCGATCACATGCATTTTTGGGCAATGGGAAGTCCTTCCGAATGCAATTGTGGGCTTTCACGTTATTGTGTGAGAAACTATCACACACGATTTCAGGCACTGGGAAGCAATTTCGTGCAATTCCGGACGTGATGCGGCGTCAATATGCAATCACGTAAATTTGCTGGACTAGCGAATGCACTCATTTCCGAGCTAGCCCCACTTTCATTTCTTTTGAAATGGAGAGAAATTCCTCCCATGTGATAACATCCTAGGTCTTCCAGAGCTACTCTGTGGTCAACATCTGCTAGACATTGACCATTGAATTGTGCTGGAGGAGCTACCAATGGCTAATGGAGTGTTTTCTCTAGGAACCTTTAGGCCCTTCAGTGAGACTTTTGAAGTTGCCCACAGAGTTGCGCTGGAGGACTAGATATTGTTAGAGAGACCATATTAATAAAATCAGTGAATAATGAAATCCGCAAAAGACAAAGGAGTTTATTAGATGGGAGGAATTTCTCTCAATTTCGAATGGAGCCAATCCGAATTCAAGTAAATTCGCTAGTTTAGCGAATTTACATGAATTCTAATTGTGTTCGGAATGCGTTCAGAATGACTTCCCATTTCCCGAAAATGATCCCCCCATTGCCCGAAATTGTGTGAGATGCTCTAATACGCAATTACATGAAACCCCATGATTGCATTCAGAATGACTTCCCTTTTGCCTGAAATTGCGTGAGATACTCTAGTACGCAATTACGTGAAACCCCATGATTGCGTTCGGATTGCCATTGCATTATACCCCCAAATTCTGTCGTATGATAAACTCCAAAGCCGCAAATGTGGAGCGAAGGGTGTATAAAAAAAACCTAGGCTCAGTGCTATAGAATTCTGGGAACTGTAGTTTTGTGACATTTCGCCTTCTGTGTCAGAGAGCTCTGGCACCACAACAAGCTACAATTCCGAGAATTTCATAGCCATGGCACTTAAAATGGGGTCAAACCAGATTGTTTCTGCAGTGCAGATGCTGCCCAAGAGAGAGAGAGTTGAGAAAGGTGAGTTATCCATTATTTCTTTGGCTGAACAAAATAAATTCCAGATTGAATTCAAAGCTTTGCCTTTGAAAAAGTTAAATAAAAGGTTCAAAACGAACAAACAGGGTGGGGAGAGCCTCTTTCAAATCCTACAGCCCTAAGCAGAATGTGTGACATTTGCTAGTTTCTCAGAGCCTAATTGAATTCTGATTTGCTTCTTTTTTTCCTTTTAATCCCAAACAAAGATGAAAACAGCATGGAACTTGGCTTTGTTTACCAAGAGTACAAAGCAAATCTTCTTTTATGCAGACCCCTAGGATGCTCCACATGTTGAATGTACTGCAGAAAGCCATATGGAATTGAAAACAACCCACATGTGGGAGGAAATCGCCTGCAGACTTCCCCACCAGTTTGGGAGTGTTTGGACCTCCCAAACTGCCTTGAAGAAATTCCTTATATTTATTTTTGCCTCCCCCCCCCCCCCCCGTTAATGGCAATAAGCTTGACCTAAATTATTTAATGTATTATTATTTGTATTGCCAGTAAGGCCTGCCTATGGAATTTTTTGCTTCAGGAACCAAAATATCTTGGGCACTGTGGGGTGCCGTTTGCTAAAATATGTCTGACCCATTCTGGCTATGGGGTTGCTGTTAGCTTGCCTGAGAGAGTGCTGTAATGCTTGTTCCATTTATGTTTAAACAAGCAGAAACAAATACTCCTACAGCAGGCGGCAAGCCCACTGTACTTGAGCTACTGTACTTCTGGCTGCACCATCTCCGTAGGCAGCCTTAAGAATAGCGGAAATCCCAAAACAATATTCCCAGCTCTCTTTCCCTGATTCCCAGTAATCTCCAAATTTTAACATGGCAACTTACTTTTAGCAGTTTTTCTTCCCTCTCAGTAGATGAAAGGAGTAACATTCCAAAGGCTCAGGAAAGATTAAGAAAAAACATACCCAAGTTGTACAGTAACATGCATATACTTCTGCTAGATCCTAGAAGATCCCAGAGGTCTCATACTCTCTCAAAAGACTTTATCCTTTGCTGAGCTGTATATTCACAAAACATTTGTATGATGCTTCCTCTCTTATGCCATCCCAACGCATCTTAAAAGCCGCCTTCTATGGAATGCCTTTGGTACAAACCTGTCAGGTCCATGCACTGTTATAACTCACACGGGTTCCCTATTAACCCTCAGCTCCCTTTCCACATTTCTTTCCCCCGGTGTTTCCCATGTCAAAGCGTAGATTATAAGCTCCTTGTGATACGGACCTCTCCTGTGGTATTCAGTAAAACATATGCACTAAGGAGTGGGAAACTGCAGTGGGTCCAAGAGCCAACTGTCATCCTCTGGACCCTCCCCCCCCCAAAAGTGGAAATGATCACACATCCATGTTTGATGTTTGAATAAAGGGCTATATTGGAATGATAAACAATGTAGAGGTTCTCTGCAACCTATTTTAAAAGGTGATCCTAGAGGCTTTGAGGGTAGGCGAGCCACCTAGGGGCCCATTCCCACTTACTGGAAAATCCCTTTCCTGAACTGATTCCTGAAAGCGGTTCTGGAAAAACATAGTTCCCACTATGTTTGTGCCGGTGTCAGGAATTGGTTCAGGAATCGGCAAGTGGCAGGGGACAGCTTGATGGCTCGGCCCATCTCTGGCCTCTGCTGGCCCCCAAATCCCTGGCCCAGCCTCCGAACCACTGGCTGGGTTCCCTGCACCCTTTTTTAATTTCCCATGGCCAGGGAGGCCGGAAGGAGGTCGCAGAGAAGCCAGGGAAAGCCAAGAAGGAGGTCGCAAGGCTTCCGGCTTCTCTGCAACCTCCTTCCGGCCTCCCCAGCCATGGGAAATTTTTAAAAAGGTGCAGAGAACCCGGTCAGCGGCCAAAGAAGCCAGTAAGGAGGCTGAGCCAGGGATTTTGCGGCCAGGAGAGACCAGAGACAGGACAGGCCATCAAGCTGCCCCCTGGGCCAGGCTGCCAGTGGGAACCAGGGCAGATTTGATTCCAGTTCGAATCTGCCTGGTTCACACTTGGGCTGAATCAATTTATTTCTAAATAAATCGATTTAGCCCCCAAAACACCCCATTTTACCAGCATCTTTTTGACGCAGGTTAAATGGACAAAAAGGGACAAAAAGCATGCCCCTCCTTTCTGAATAGATTTCTGAAATCAGATTCAGTGGGAACCATCCCCATTTAACCCGGATTCTGATCTCGATTTAAACATAGTGGGAACAAGGCCTAGGATAAGCAACCTGCTGCAGCCCAGATAGCAAGCTAGCATAGTGGCTAGACTGTTAAATTAGGACTATGGGGATCCCCTCTTGGCAATGAAGCTAAGTGCATGAGCTTTGGCTGCTTGCTATCTTTCCGCCTAACCTTCCTCTCAGGGTTGTTGTGAGGATCAAAACTGGAGGGAAAGGACACATGGGTGATTCATGCAGAGCAGGGAGTCACCCCCTGACCAGTTTGTGTTCTGCCACAGCATGTCCAGTGCCTTGCAAATGTAACAAATCCATGACTATTTATTTGAGGTCACACCATTATTAACAATTGGCTCTGCTGTGTAAGGTTTATAGAAATTGAAACCCAGAACATCTGAAGGATACCACATTGCCTCCCCTGGTCTAAATACAACATTTGTTGTTGTTTGGTGCCTTCAAGTCATTTCCAACTTACGGCACCCCCAAGTCCACCTGGTTTGCTTGACCAGTTTCTTCAGTGGGGGTCTGCCATCGCATCCTCTGCGGCTGAAAAAGTGTGACTTGCTCAAGGTCACCCAGTGAGTTTCCATGGCTGAGCAGAGATTCAAACCCTGCTCTCCAGAGTTGTTGTAGCCCAACACTCGAGCCAATGAAACATTCACTCCAAGGTAGGCAGAGGCTCCCCCCACTCGAGTGCATGAGCCTCCGAATTCACACATGGGGACAATAAAGCATTCAGCCAGATACGTCAGGTACAGCAGTGCATCTGCTAGAGTAAATCGATTTGAAATAATTGGTTACATATTTCATACATATTTATACAGAACATGTATAAGAAATGGAAAAATGGGGAAATCACGAAAGAGGAATTCAAACAAATAGCCAGCACATGTAGGGGTAAAGTCAGAAAAGCTAAAGCACAGAATGAACTCAGGCTGGCTAGAGAGGTTAAGAACAACAAAAAGGGCTTTTTTGGGTATGTCCGAAGCAAAAGGAAGAAGAAGGAAACAGTAGGGCCACTGCGTGCAGAAGATGGCAAAATGCTCAAAGATGACAAAGAAAAGGCAGAATTACTCAACACCTTCTTTGCTTCAGTCTTCTCAGAAAAGGCAAAGGGTGGTCAACCTAAGGATAATGGAGCAGAAGACAGAATAGGGGAATCTCAGCACAGAATAAGTAAAGAGATAGTACAGGAATACCTGGTTAACCTAAATGAATATAAATCTCCAGGACCAGATGAACTACATCCTAGAGTATTAAAAGAACTGGCGAATGTAATATCGGAACCATTGGCAATAATCTTTGAGAACTCCTGGAGAACAGGAGAAGTCCCAGCAGACTGGAGGAGGGCAAACGTTGTGCCCATCTTCAAAAAGGGGAAAAAAGAGGATCCCAACAATTATCGTCCAGTTAGTCTGACATCAATTCCAGGAAAGATTCTAGAGCAGATCATTAAGCAGAGAGTCTGTGAACATTTAGAGGCCAATGCCATAATCACAAAAAGCCAACATGGGTTTCAGAGAAACAAGTCTTGCCAGACAAATCTGATCTCTTTTTTTGATAAAATTACCAGTTTGGTAGATGAAGGGAATGCTGTGGATATAGTATATCTTGATTTCAGTAAGGCCTTTGACAAGGTTCCCCATGACATTCTTGCAAACAAGCTCGTAAAATGTGGGCTAGACAAGGTAACCATTACATGGATTTGTAACTGGTTGACTGACCGAACTCAAAGGGTGCTCAACAATGGCTCCCTTTCATCCTGGAAAGAAGTGACCAGTGGGGTCCCACAGGGTTCTGTCCTGGGCCCAGTGCTATTCAATATCTTTATTAATGACTTGGATGACAGAATTGGGGGCATACTTATCAAATTTGCAGATGACACCAAATTAGGAGGAGTAGCCAATACTCCAGAAGACAGGATTGAAATTCAGAATGACCTGAATAGACTAGAAAGCTGGGCCAACACTAACAAAATGAAATTCAATGCGGAGAAATGTAAGGTTCTGCACCTAGGGAGGAAAAATGAAATGCACAGATATAGGATGGGGGACATCTGGCTGAATGAAACTATGTGTGAAAGGGATCTAGGAGTCCAAGTAGACCATAAGTTGAACATGAGTCAGCAGTGTGATGCAGCAGCTAAAAAGGCCAATGCTATTTTAGGTTGCATCAATAGAAGTATAGTGTCTAGATCAAAGGAAGTAATAGTGCCTCTCTATTCTGCTTTGGTGAGGCCCCACCTGGAATACTGTGTCCAGTTCTGGGCACCACAATTCAAAAAGGATGTGGAGAAACTGGAGCGGGTCCAAAGGAGGGCAACTAAGATGGTGAAGGGTCTGGAAACCATGCCCTATGAGGAACGACTTAGAGAGCTGGGGATGTTTAGCCTGGAGAAGAGAAGGTTAAGAGGTGATATGATAGCCCTGTTCAAATATTTGAAGGGATGTCATATTGAGGAGGGAGCAGGCTTGTTTTCTGCTGCTCCAGAGACCAGAACGCGGAGCAATGGATGCAAACTGCAGGAAAAGAGATTCCACCTCAACATTAGGAGGAACTTCCTGACAGTAAGGGCTGTTCGATGGTGGAACACACTCCCTCGGAGTGTGGTAGAGTCTCCATCCTTGGAGGTCTTTAAGCAGAGGCTGGATAGCCATCTGTCGGGGATGCTTTGACTGGGAGTTCCTGCATGGCAGGGGGTTGGACTGGATGGCCCTTGTGGTCTCTTCCAACTCTATGATTCTATGATTCTATGATTCTATGATTCTATATGCTGAACTGATTGTATTATATTAAATACAAACTATATTAACTAATTATATAAACTACAAAAGCATTATGCCTGCTTTCATGCTTCAATACGAAAAATATAAAATTACAGTCACCCCTCCTAACTCGCAGATCTCAGATTCACAGCCTCGATTTCCCATGGAGGGGCAACCTCCGCTGTTTCCAATGGCATGCGCACCTGGTGTGCTCCATTCAAGCCTATAAGGCTTGAATAAACATGAGCCTCCATTTGTGCAGAGGTGTCCAGAACGGATCCTCCATGAAAACAGAGGGCCAACCGCAGTAGAATAATCCTAAAAAGCAGAGGAGCATGCTTACTTTGAGGACCAAGCACAAAAGAGTTTTGGGTAACTATGGTCCAAAACACACTGCAGAAATAATCTAGTTTGAGACTCTTTAACTGCGCTGGCTCAATGCTAGGGAATTCTGGGAGCTGTAGTTTTGTGCGACATTTAGCCTTCTCTGTCAGAGCTCTGGGACCACAACAAACTACAATTCTCAGGATTTCCTAGCACTGAGCCAGGGCAGTTAAAGTGGTCTCAAACTGGATTATGTCTGCAGTGTGTTTTGGACTTATATGAACCATCTTCTCTCCTGGATTGACAGTGTGCCTTTCTTTACAGAGGACAATCCTCTGTTTCAAGGTATCGATCCATGGGGAGAGGCGGGAAATATTATCATTATTATTATTATTATTATTATTAACCTTTATTTATATAGCGCTGTAGGTTTACACAGTGCTGTACATATAAACTTATAATTAGACGGTTCCCTGCCTCAGGCTTACAATCTAAAAGACACGACACAAAAGGAGAAGGGAAAGGTGGTGGGGAAGGGTATCAGGTCCAGTGGTTCTTCTCTCCCTCTGAGGCCTGGACCAAGGCAGATGGACTAGAGGGAGGGCTCGGCTTCATAATGCACAGTTAAAACAGGCCAGACAAAGTCACACATCTGGGAACGCTTCTCTAAACAATATAGTCTTTAACTCAGTTTTGAAACTGGTTAGAGAAGTGATGAGGCGCGCATGTAGAGGAAGAAGGTTCCAGAAGTGAGGGGCAGCAAGTGAGAAAAGACGAATCTGGGACAGGGCAGTGGAAATCCTCAGCTGGGACAGGAGGCCTTGACTACCAGAGCGGAGGGGAAGAGAGGGAGTGTGAGGAGAAAGAAGTTCAGACAAGTAAGGAGGGGCCAGTCCGTGGAGGGCTTTGAAAGTCAATAACAAAACCTTGTACTGCATGCGGAAGGGGAGCCAATGAAGGGAGGATAAGAGAGGAGAAACATGGTCAAAGCGGCAAGCGGATGTGATGATACATGCAGCTGAGTTCTGAACAGAGATTAAAGGATGGAGATGAGAGAGAGGAAGCCCTGTCAGAAGAAGGTTACAATAATCAAGTCGTGAGATCACCAGGGCATGGACCAGAGACTTGGCAGTGGAGGCTGAGAGGAATGGACGGATTTTAGCAATGCTGTAAAGGGAGAATCTACAGGTCTTGGCGGTGGCCTGAATCTGGCGGATAAATGACAGAGAGGAATCAAAGATGAAACCAAGACTGCGGGCTTGCTGAACCAGTTGAATAGAAATGCCGTCAACAGAAACAGAAAAGGAGTATTGAAGGGTGGGCTTAGGTGGGAAGACAAGAAGCTCTGTCTTAGACATATTGAGCTTCAAGCGCCGATGTCGCATCCACTGAGAGATGGCAGCCAGACAAGAGGAGACTTGCTGTTCAAGCCCTGGCGAAAGGTCAGGGGTTGAAAGATACAGCTGAGCGTCATCGGCATACAGATAATAGGAGAAATCAAAAGAACTGATGAGTTTGCCTAGGGACAGTGTGTAAAGAGAAAACGGAAGGGGACCCAAGACAGAGCCCTGAAGAACTCCAACAGATAAGGGGACAGAGGAAGAGGTCTGGCCATCTGTGACCACTGCAAAAGATCTGTCTGATAAGTAAGATTTAAACCAGTTGAGAACAGAGTCAGAGAACCCGAGGTTAGAAAGTAAGTCAAGCAAGAGACAGTGATCCACTGTGTTGAATATAAATAAATTTTTATTATATTATTATTATTATCCTCTGTCTAAAGAATTGTGTAGCCCATATCTGGTTTAAAGATCAAGGGCCCATTTTAGATTGGCAAAAAGAGGTGTGATGAAGGCTGCATGAAAGCCCAGCCTTTAGATGAGAAAAAGGGAAAGTGTGCCATGAAAACGCTATTTTGGTGCTTTAAGGGAGAAGAAGTGCCTTTTAAAAGGTGCTGGTTTTCCCTACACTTTTTTTAAAAAGAGCGCTATAGCGCAAGTGCATCTAAAGGCTAAGGTGTAGTTGCACAGTTAAATGGGGCTCTGTCTCTTTAAATCGCACATTTAAAGGCAGCGCTCCAGGTGCGGAGCATAATGGATCGTGGGTTGGGAGCATGCGTGGTGTGGACTTCACTTCTAATTAAAACGCTCAATGCCCTGCAGGTGTAAAAGCTGGGGTTTAACCACGCAGTTTTTTAAAGCTCCCAAACCCTAGCTCCAGCCCTAATCCGAACCCTAGACATGCGCAGTAGGGATGCCGTTACTGTTAATCTACTGTGGATAACATGTCAATTCCTTCACAAAATAAGGGGGTTCATTCATGATGCACCAGTGCAACAGCACAGTTTAAAAAGGCAGAGGAACCGCAGTGATAAACCGCTGAACTTTTAATTTTTTTTCCTTGCCGGCTGCGAACTGCGCAATTGTGCAGTTCCCAGCAGGCAATGATAATGTCGCTGTATTGTGTACCTGTACAACTGCACAATTGCGCAGTTCGCAGCCGGCAAGGAAAAAAAAATTTTAAAGCGCGGCTAAAAGCCGCGTTCATTGCCGCCCATGTAGCTGCTCCGTCTGTGTTTGTAGCGTTCTGACAGCTTCCCATGTAGCTGCTGAAGAGAAAAGACCTCAGATAAGTCATTCCCAAACCCCTCAGTCTAGCAGCCCTGTACCTTTTAAATGCACACCTGGGGCTTGCAGTCTAGCTGCTAAGCATTAAGGAAAGTGCAACTTCATGTCACACTTTCCTGCCAATCTAAAAAGCCCCTAAAAAGCCCCAAGAACTCCAAGAAGGAAGGGAGAGAGTGTGTGAAAATGGCCACCCAAAGTTAGTAGCCTCTTACACAACAGACTGGGCAAACACACAAGTCACCTGCTTGTGAATCTTCCCATCTGTAAAGAAAAAGTATTTCTGTGGAGTTTCTCTTTCAATCATTTTTATAATTTGTAAATTTCCATCAATACATACATATGAGCAAAGGCAAGTTTTATGTAAATCTGTACCATAATTTGCCTTTTTTTATTTTTAGGATAGCCACTGTTTCAATCCCTGGCCTGGTCCATGTTTCTTCCTAGCACTTGGAAAATTATGTTTTGGACTACAGCTACCAGAGTCCCTAAGTTGCACACCTATCGGGCATGCTGGCTGAAGGATTCTGGAGTTACAATCCAATCAGATTTTTCTTCCGCCAAGCTCTGGTCCTTCCTATTCTTAGAGAGCTCCTGCACAGGCCTTCTTCCATGTTTCCTCTACATGATGATTCACTACCCCTTTGCAATGTCCAGACTTGTAGACTCAGTGCAGGGCATTTTGGGGTAGTGGCACCCATCTCCGAAGTTCACTGCCTTTGGAAGCATGAGAAGCAATCTGTTCATTTAAACAGAGTTTGCACACAGACATAACCTATCTTTGCTCATTGGTACTTCCTCAACATTTTTGCTGTTGCCTTTGTTCTTGTCTGCTGTATTAATTTTTGAGCTCTTTTCTATTAATGGCATATTGCTTTTGCTTATATTGCTCCTTTTAGAGCAGAAAGCCAATTAGTGCGTTATAACATTAAAGAAACACACCAGTGGTTTGCAGTCCTGAAATTCCCCTTTCCTTTCATCATTAAAGAGCATTACCATGCTGCCAGCACTCAAGTCATATTAGGCACCAAAACAGAGACATGACTACCCCAAACACTGCATTCCTAAACAGTCTGTCAAGATAAATTAGTGTCAGGCATGGATGCTATGCTATGATGTGGCATGCCACATTTTGACAGAAATGCAAAAGCATCATATGTCGACATTGATAAATGCTTTCCCTTTCCATTCCCCTTCCATCAGAGTATGGAATCTCTCAATTAGCCAAGGAAAGAACAGGAGAGAGGTAGATGGGAAATATGTTCTAAAATCTGGTCATATCCCATAATCTCCCTTTCAACAGCCCCAGTTGCAAAACAAGCTACAGCCTCAGATTGACATGCTCCTTTTCTAACTGTGTCTGTTATCTATTTTCTAATGGTATATTCCACTCAGCATCATTTGCACATGATCCTCATCTTCGTTGGTTTTTCTGGAGACAAATTCACTGCTTGCCAAGATTATAGCTGAAACTGGATAACTGAGACATAAGATGGAGATATCAAATTTTCGGGTAAAATCTAGGCTTGTAGAAGTAAGATTAATCTTGAGGGAGGGTATTCGGGGGCATTTTACCCCTAAAAATAGCCCAACGAGGACTGAGAACACTTGTGGCCATAAAAAAACGGTACAGAGTTTGGAAGTCTTAATTGAACTACATGGTTATTGGCCATGCTGCTGGGGACTCCCCCCCCCCCCAACAAATAACTTTTCCAGGTTCTGGTGCCGACTGCCTTTTAGGAAAAGGAAAAAATGAAAACCAGGGGAGGAGGAATGGAATGGTGTATTAGGCAAAGCTGTCTCATTAAGACAAATCAGACAGAAACACTCCACACTGACACTTTATGCTGTCAGTATCCCTTGTCCAAAGTAAAGTCAAAGGCTGTGGCTGACCTGGCCACTACTCTTTTCATCTTGTCCAACTCAGCTTATGATAGATAGTGCAGTAATAGTGTCACACTGTTCTGCTTTAGTCAGGCCCCACCTGGAATACTGTGTCCAGTTCTGGGCACCACAATTCAAAAAGGATGTGGAGAAACTGGAGTGTGTCCAAAGGAGGGCGACTAAAATGGTGAAGGGTCTGGAAACCATGAATCCCTATGACGAACGACTTAGGGAGCTGGGGATGTTTAGCCTGGAGAAGAGAAGGTTAAGAGGTGATATGATAGCCCTGTTTAAATACTTGAAGGGATGTCATATTGAGGAGGGAGCAAGCTTATTTTCTGCTGCTCCAGAGAACAGGACCCGGAACAAAGGATGCATGCTACAGGAAAAGAGATTCCACCTCAACATTAGGAAGAACTTCCTGACAGTAAGGGCTGTTTGATAGTGGAACACATTCCTTCCTCGGAGAGTGGTGGAGTCTTCTTCCTTGGAGGTCTTTAAGCAGAGGCTGGATGGCCATCTGTCAGGGATGCTTTGATGGAGAGTTCTTGCATGGCAGGGGGTTGGACTGGATGGCCCTTGTGGTCTCTTCCAACTCTACGATTGAATGATTCTATGAATGCAGTATATGAATAAAAATATTTTGTTATTAGCAGTCTTCGAGTTGACCTTGAGTCATGGTAACCCTGTGAATGAAACGTCTACAAGCCCCCCTGCCCTTCAATGCTCTGCTTAGGCCAGTGATAGCAAACCTTTTAGAAACTGAGTGCCCAACTCATGGCATTCCCACACCTGGTGTCACCTGATTCAGGGGGGGGGGCCTTCCAGGGCAGGACTTCCATAGAGATAGAGACTTCTGGGGTAGGGACTTCCCCCGAGACAGTTAAAGGCACATGGGGAGGGGGAAGAGGAGGAACAGATGTGCTCTTTGTGTGCCAGAGAGGGCATGCATGCAACAGGTTCGCCACCATGGGGTTAAGCCCTGCAGATTTAGGCCTGTAGCCTCTCTTATTGAGTTCATCTATCTGGTGTGTGGTCTTCCTCTCTTTCTACTGACTTCTACCTTCCCTAGCATTATTGTCTTTTCTAGTGACTCATTCCTTCTCATGATGTGGCCAAAGTACAACAGCATCCATTTAGCCATCTCAGCTTCCAGGGAGAATTCAGGCTTGATTTGTTCTAGGACCCACTTTTTTTTTTTTTTTTTTTTTTTTGTCTTTTTGGACATCCACAGGCTCCTCAGCACTCTTTCTCCAGCACCACATCTCAAATGAGTTGATTTTCTTCCTATCATGTTTCTTAGCTGTCCAGCTCTTACATAGAATCATAGAACCATAGAACCATAGAATCATAGAGTTAGAAGAGACCACAAGGGCCATCCAGTCCAACCCCCTGCCATGCAGGAACTCCCAGTCAAAGCATCATCCAGTCCAACCCCCTGCCATGCAGGAACTCCCAGTCAAAGCATCCCTGACAGATGGCCATCCAGCCTCTGCTTAAAGACTTCCAAGAACGAAGACTCCACTACACTCCGAGGGAGTGTTTCCACTGTCGAACAGCCCTTACTGTCAGGAAGTTCCTCCTTATGTTGAGGTGGAATCTCTTTTCCTGCAGTTTGCATCCATTGTTCCGAGTTCTAGTCTCTGCAGCAGCAGAAAACAAGCTTGCTCCCTCCTCAATATGACATCCCTTCAAATATTTAAACAGGGCTATCATATCACTTCTTAACCTTCTCTTCTCCAGGCTAAACATCCCCAGTTCCCTAAGGCGTTCTTCATAGGGCAAGGTTTCCAGACTCTTCACCATCTTAGTTGCCCTCCTTTGGACATGCTCCAGTTTCTCCACATCTTTTTTGAATTGTGGTACCCAGAACTGGACACAGTATTCCAGGTGGGGCCTGACCAAAGCAGAATAGAGTGGCACTATAACTTCCCTTGATCTAGAAACTATACTTCTATTGATGCAGCCTAAAATTGCATTGGCTTTTTTAGCTGCCGCATGATATCTCCTGGAGGCCCTCAACCAGCAAAGCCACTGGGAGATTCTGAGAGCCATGCCTGGGAGCCATGCCTAGGAGATTCTGAGAGTTGCTATCCAAAAAAAAAAAAAAAAAAAAAAAAAAAAAAAAAAAAAAAAAAAAAAAGCAATTTTCCCAGGCTCTGGGGTGATATTTATCTAACACATTAAATTCAGAAAGAAAAATAATGGTATATTTCACATTTCTCTGCCATTCATCTGCCTTCCACTGCCACCTGCTGTGAACATTGCAGCTAAGCTCTGAAGGCACAGGGAAACCTGTGAGTTGCAGATGAACTCACCATCCCTGCTAGTCATAAAGTCTTGGGTCTTCAGCACAGTGAGTCATTGGAGTTTATCACACGGGAGGAATTTCTCTCAATTTCGAATGGAGCCAATTCGAATTCACGTAAATTCACTAGTTTAGCGAATTTACGTGAATTCTAATTGCATTCGGAATGCGTTCAGAATGACTTCCCATTTCCCGAAAATGACCCCCATTGCCTGAAATTGCGTGAGATACTCTAATACACAATTACATGAAACCCCATGATTGCGTCCGGAATGACTTACAATTGACTGAAATTGTGTGAGATATACTCATATGCAATAACGTGAAACCCCATGATTGTGTTCGGATTGCCATTGCATTATACCCCCAAATTCCGCCGTATGATAAACTCCTTGGTGCTACTACACTGCTGGCTAGTATTGCTACTCCTCTTTGCACTTGCCTGCTTGCTCTTGGCGGGAAAGGGAGCCGTCTTCACCATGCAAGAGCAGCACTGGGGAACAGCAGGCAAGAGAAGCAAATGCCCCTGCATTACCTGCCCTTCCCCCATTTTCATGGCTCCTGCTAAAGGTGTTTTGACTAAGAGGAAACTCCACTGCAATAGTTCAAGCTGGTCCATACAGGATACATCTATTTCAGCTGCCCAACTTGTGTCCCTGTGATTTTTGCCTACAGCTTTCGTCATCTTCAATCACTAGACATGCTGTATGGGGCTGATGGGAGTTGTAAGTCAAATACATCTGAAAGGCACCAGATTTGGGAAAGCTTATCTAAGTCTAGAGAGCTCTACAGATACCCCAGAGCCAGTGGACCAAGTACACTAACTACCAGATGCTGGGGATTAAGAATGGGGCCAGACGGAGCATCTTGGTCCTCCTTTTTCTTTTCTTTTTTTACTACAAACTATTAACTCCTTCCTACTTGCCATGCTGGCTAAGGATTCTGGAAGCTGAAGTCTAAAATATATGGAGGGCCAAAGCTTCACTACCGATAGAATAAGGGGCGGATATCTTCCTTACCCAAGGCTTTAAGCATTCAGAAACCTCTGCTATGACAAGCTGGCCCTTTGTCTTGAGCGAGAAAGGCAATGATTATGTTACTAACAATAAGGATGGATAATAGCTTTCACCGCAGAAGTGCATGTATGCATTACTTTTATATCCCACTTTCCTTCCAGTCAGGTCAAGTACATGCCCTCTTCTTCCCATTTTTTCCTCACAAAAACCTTGTGCGGCAGTCAGGTTAAGAAAGTGTGACTAGCAAGTGTGATTTTAGTTTAAAAGGATTAAATCCAATGTTATTCTCAACTAGAGTAGACCACTTAAAATCAATGGGACTTACATAAGCGATGGCTAGCAAGTACCATTCATTTTAATTAGTCTGCTGTAGCTGAGAGTCACACTGGATTTAACCCAAAGGTCAGTGGAGTCGAGAACCTGATCTTCCAAGTTTCAGTTCAGTACTCTAAGACTGCAAGTTAAACCCTTCCTTCTCCTTGACTATGCCAATGTCTCCAGTCCCACCACATCTGGAGGGCGATATTTTGCCCACCCTGCTCTAACCGCAATGCCACATTGGCACCTACTTGGCCACTGTGCAAACTATATGGTAGACTAAGAGTTTGGTTTAGGTTAGTATCTTATTCTTATGTTCTCAGTTCACCAGTGGAGCACTTGATACTGGACCAGAGCTGTCCAAGCCTCCATGCCTCTCTTTCCCAGCTTTTCTAATTGTGTTTATTGGCTACAAACAGTGCTTCAGATGTTACATGCCAAAGCACCCATTTTGCTGCTCTAGCTGCATCATTTACTGTACAGATTCCACTTGCATTACTTGGTTGGTTGCTCTGGCTGGCAAGAGACCTTAGTACAGCAAGCTGTGATTTTGGCTCCACTGCCAGTTGCTTTACAGACTTAATAGCTGAAATGTCATAGACTTTATTAATCAGACTGCATTCTTTGCTAATTGAGGGACATAGTTTCGGAGTTGAAATTTTTAAATACTTCACTGAGCTCAGGAGTGATCCTTTGTGGAAAAAAAAGGCATGGCAAACGTCCCCGTTTGCTTCAAGAGCAGTCATCTCCGGACTGCTTATAACATAATTCTCTTCTTCTCTCATTTATTATGATGATTATTATTTGTGACATTCTTCTCCTGTCCTTTGTCCAAAAAGCTGAGGGTCAATGTGTAGTGATTTGAATGTTGGCCTGGAACTTCAAAGAGCTAAGTTCAAGTCTCTACTGAACCACAGAACTCACTGGGTGACCCTGGGCCAGTCTCTCTCTCTCTCTCCCTCTCTTTCTCCTTCCTCTCTTACACACACAAAATCTCTTCACAGGGTTGTTGTTAAAATAAAGTAGGGAGGAAAGTCATGTACATGGATATGGGGCGGGGGGCAAGGAAGCACTTGCCACCCCCAAATATTACATTAGTCCATAAAAATGCATGCCCAGCCAGAAAGTAAGAGATTGAGAGTGACCACTGGGATTGAGAATCTGGCTACACATCTCCCTCTCTGCACTGTTTTGAATGAGAGCCACCCTTGCCCAGTAGGTAGCTCCAATGAATGCTCCTTGTTTTGATCTAATTATACTGCGCCTATCATTTTATAAGACTTAGGGAAATACAGTGATAAAATTAACCTAGTGGAATATACATTTGCACAGATAAGATCTTTGTTTTGGACTTAAATCCGTCATTATTGTACCCATATTGCAAGTGGGCTGGGCTCAGAGACTGTAAATTGTGCTAATCCTACAAAGTAGCTCAAGTGTTGTTATACCAATTTTAAGAATTAGAGTTCTGCATAACAACCCTAATGTGATTCCACAACTAATCCAAAACCTATTCTGTTTCCCGGTATGTTGCCTTTTTGTTGAGCAATACAACGTTGGGACTATAAATTGATTGTAGCAACAGGGCATGTTAGGAAGGCAAAGATACATAGGGTGAGAGGGATCAGGAGCAAAAAAGATATCAGGTGGAAGGGAGAAAACATATTCTGGACATGAAGCCTAAAATCCTGCTCAGTGCCAGTGGAGCATAAGTATGCTTGCACTTACACAAACATGCGTGTAAAGGGGAGGAGCAATTTGATGGCCATTCTGAATAGGAAGCAGAGGTTCATGTGCTGCAAGATGAAGAAGTATTTTTAAAAATACAACTGCTGGTGTAACTCATAACAAGATTATAGCACAGACATATTTATTGGGAAACAACACTGGAGTAAATCTCGTATGGATTTTTAAAGACACAATTTCTGACTGTTCCAACAAATCTGGTAACTGGGCTATCAGAAATCATAGCATCATAGAGTTGGAAGAGACCACAGGGGCCATCCAATCCAGAACTATTCTCTGAACCTATCAGGGAGATTTCTGTCTAGTTCCAAAAGGATACCAGTACAGTTTAGAATTAAAGTTATCCCTACAAACAGACTGCTACTCTCTACAGCGTTGATCAGTGTCTCTAGAATGAAGGAAATCATCCTAAAACATGGAGCCACGTTTCCCCGACAAGTCTTGTGAAGTTGATAGTAATTATAGGTATAAGGACAATGGTGCCAGAAAATACCGAGTGCATTCTTAAGTACTGTGTCTGCTCAAGTGAGTTCCCCCCACCACTTTCTTAAGTTGTTTCCTTTTTAAATAACCTAACCAAAACAAAAAACAAAAACTCCTTAAGTTGTTTCCCTAACGCCACATACATTTTTACTGGGGTTGTTATGTTCCCAATTAATTTTAACTTCGGAATTTTAACTTAATTCTTTCCAGTCTTAGGACAACAGTCTAACCTGGACATGTGGAAGTGAGGCCCTTCAAATGTTGAGAGACCGCAACCCCTTTATATAATAGAATCCTAGAGTTAGACAAGACCACAAGGGCCACCCAGTCCAACCCCATTTGACCATGCAGGAATACACAATCAAAGCACCCCTGACAGATGGCCATCCAGCCTCTGTTTGAAAACCTCCAAAGAATGAGATGCCACCAAACTCCGAGGGGGTGCATTCCACTGTCGAACAGCTCTCACTGTCAGGAAGTGCCTCCTAATGTTGAGGTGGAATCCCTTTTCCTGCAGTTTGCATCCATTGCTCCATGTCCTATTCTCTAAAGCAGCAGAAAACAAACTTGCTCCATCCTCAATATATCCCTTCAAATACCTAAACAGAACTATCATATCACCTTTTAAGCATCTCTTCTCCAGGCTAAACATACCCAGCTCCCTGTCTTTCCTCATAGGGCATGGTTTCCAGACCCTTCACCAGTTTTGTCGCCCTCCTTTGGACACCTCTCCATCGGCCATGCGAGCTAGTGCCAATGGGAATTATCACCTGGAGGGCCACACATCCCCCCCCCCCCCAATTCTTCTCTTGCCCCTACACCACACTGCCTCTTTTAAGCAAGCAGGCAAAAATTATTGATATATGACTTGCACTAGGTCAACCAGAGTTCTTCATAGCTGTCCTGAGGATCTAGCAACACAATTTCAGGTTTTCATGACATTAAGTATAGCATTTGCTTTCTTCCTTAGTCAGTAAAATGTCTTGGCTAGGCCAGAGCTTGGAAGTAAGCACTACAAGTGATAACGTGACTGCAACATGCTTGTGTGGTACTTTTTATTTTATTTTATTTATTAGAGTATTTATAACCACCCGTCCCTCTTTGTGTTTCATACTAGGATTTGGAAACTCAATGGCTGCCCTTGGGGAAGTCTCACTCTCTCAGCCTTAGAGACTTGAGGGAGCCTTGATGGTGCAGTGGTTAAGTGCCAAGACTGCAGCCACAAGTTTGCAAGTTCGATCCCAGGCCTCCAGGGTTGACTCAGCCTTCCATCCTTTCGCAGGTCAGTCAAATGAGTTCCCAGCTTGTTGGGGGCAATTGGCTAACACACTGTAAACCCCACAGAGAGCGCTGAGTTCACTATTAAGCTGTATAGAAATGTAAAGTGGTCCCGTTACTAGAGGAATACAGTGGCAAACCTCCTCTCAGGAAATCTTGCCAAGAAAACCCTATGATAGGTTTTCCATAACTCGGAGTCAACCTGAAGGCAAAGAACAACAACAAAACTTGTACTTTGGAAATAATGAGGGCAAAATGACATTATTTGTACAAATCAGTGTAATGACATTATCGGTAATGTCATTATTTTTTCCATGTAACAAGTAACATTTGCTTGCTACTTCAAAGCCAAAGTGGGCCACTGTGTTAGTCCCCCAGAAGACCCTGGAGGGCCACACTCCACCCGCTCTGCAAAAAAAGAAAGGAAGGAAGGAAGGAAGGAAGGAAGGAAGGAAGGTTTTTACCCCTAAGTGCCTTCTGGAGCACATGGGAACATTCCTGCCATGTTTTGTGGCATTCCTGGGGCCCTAGAGGGCATTTTGAGGCAAAGCATGTATGCATTATGCAGAAATGTGTTTCGACCCCTGGGAGGCTGGGGGGGGGGGGCATTTTGGAACAAAAATATATTTCTTTGAACTCTAGTTGGGCCTAGGATCCACAAAGTGACCCTAGAAGGCCACATGTAGCCCACAGCCCATACCTTGCCTGCCCTGTTTTAAAGCCAATATTTTGGGGTTGGTTTCAGGAATTTGTAGTCATATCTGTATTTTTAAGCAATTTAAAACAACCTAAGAAAAAAGTAATGTGTTAGTGGCATACTAACACTTAAAAAGAGTACAGTAATGCATTAAAATTGTGTTATAAAGTAAAACTAACATTATACTTTTTAAAATCAGCACTCCATTCTCTGGTCCAAACCTTGCCCTGAATTCAAGATACAGTACTACATCATCTTTCTTACTGCCACACTGAAGACTTTTAGGTGCAAAACACATTTCAGAAATAATCCAGTTTGAGGCCGCTTCAACTGCCCTGGGTTAGTGTCAAGGAATCCTGGGAACTGTAGTTTGTTGTGGCACTAGGGCACTCTGACAGAGAAGGCTAAATGTCTCACAAAACTACAGTTCCCAGAATTCCCTAACACTGAGCCAGGGCAGTTAACGCGATCTCAACCTAGACTATTTCTGCAGTGTGTTTTAGACCTTAATGCAGTTTGATGCCATTTTAACTTCCATGGCTCTATCCTGTGGAATCCTGGGACTTAGTTTGTGGTGGCACCAAAGCTCTCTGACAGAGAAGGCTAAATATCCCACAAAATTACAAAACCCAGGATTCCATAGCATTGTGCTGTAGCAGTTAAAGCAGTGTCAACCTGCATCATTTCTGTAGTCCAAATGTAGCCTTAGGACAGCAATGAGGAATCCATTAGCCCTTCAGATGTTGCTGGACAGCAATTCCCATCATCCTTCATCACATTGTGGTAGGACTGGTGGCAGGGAAGTTCCAACAGCAACGAGTGGGCTGCACATTCCTTGTCCTGACCAGCAAGAAACATGCCATTTTGTGATTCTGGAACAAACATATAATGCATTTGATTCCATTTTATTAATACAATTCAGAACTTCCAAAATTAATATTTCTACAGTTAGAAAGTAATTGGGAACTAGTTTGAAAATCACTCAATAAAGAGTGGGTGAGTGAAGGGAGGGGAAGAAGGAACATAGAAGCAGGATCACAGAGGACCTGGGCTCTACTGCACTGAGATACCAAGATCCATCTTCCTGCCCTGTTGAGTGAAGTTCTCTGTTTCTTTGGGGAATTCCTCTCAGACTATCAGAGCCAGAGCCAGCTCTGGCCATTTTGCTGAGGAAAAGTTAAACCTCCAACACCTTGCTGTCATTTATTTCCCTGTTGCAGCATCTGTTGCCTGAGGTGAGTATCCCACTCTGACTAATAACAGAGCTTGGACAAGTCACACACTCTCAACCTCAGAAGGCAAATGCAAACAGCTAATAATTAGGCTATAGTAAGCATATGCATCACAGAAGCCTAGAGTAGGAAGAGACCCCAATGGCGACCCACCCCATTCTGCCATGCAGGAACTCCAAATCAAAGCATCCCCGACAGATGGCCATCCAGCCTCTGCTTAAAGACCTCGAAGAAAGGAGTCTCCACTACACTCCGAGGGAGTGTGTTCCACCATCGAACAGCCCTTACTGTCAGGAAGTTCCTCCTAATGTTGAGGTGGAATCTCTTTTCCTGCAGTTTGCATCCATTATTCCACGTCCTGTTCTCTGGAGCAGCAGAAAACAAGCTTACTCCATTTACTATTCTCCAAGGGAGATCTTGTAGCACCTTTGAGACTCACTGAAAGAAAGAAGTTGGCAGCGTGAGCTTTCAGAGACTTCAGTCTACTTCCTAAAAGCATCTGAGGAAGTAGACTGAAGTCTACAAAAGCTCCTGCTGCCAACTTCTTTACAAGATCTCTCTACAGACTGATTCCACATACTAACATGGCTATATCTCGGAGGGAGTGTGTTCCATGGTTGAACAGCTCTAATTCTCAAGAGGTACTGTACCTCCTAATGTTGAGGTGGAATCTCTTCCTGTAGCTTGCATCCATTGTTCTGGGTCCTGTTCTCTGGAGCAGCAGAAAACAAGCTTGCTCCCTCCTCAAATATGACATCCCTTCAAATATTTAAACAGGGCTACCATATCACCTCTTAACCTTCTCCAGGCTAAACATCCCCAGCTCCCTTAATCGTTCCTCACAGGGCTTCATGGTTTCCATATGAAAACATGTTATACTGAACGAAACTGTGGATCTATCCAGCTCAGTCTTTGGAGTCCTTGGCTGGTTTTAGGAGGACTTAAGAGGAAGAGCCAGGCTGTGGTTGTGGTTTGAGTACTGGACTGGAGACCAGGGTTTAGTTAATCCCAGCTCAACCCACTGGGTGACCATGGGCAAGTCACACACTCTCAACCTCAGAAGAAGGGAAACGCAAACACCCTCTGAAAAAATCTTGCCATGATAGGGGCAGGGATGCCAGAAGTTGAAAATGATGAGGGAGTTTATCATACAACAGAATTTGGGGGTATAATGCAATGGCAATCTGAACACAATCAGGAGTTTTCCTGTAATTGCATATGAGTGTATCTGACGCAATTTCAGGCAACGGGAAGTCATTCCGACCGCAATCATGGGGTTTCACGTAATTGCGTATTAGAGTATCTCACACAATTTCGGGCAATGGGGGGTCATTTTCGGGAAATGGGAAGTCATTCTGAACGCATTCCGAATGCAATCGGATTTCATGTAAATTCACTATACTAGCGAATTTACGTGAATTCGAATTGGCTCCATTCGAAATTGGGAGAAATTCCTCCTGTGTGATAAACTCCTTGGGGGCACACAAGCAGAACGAGGAACACAAAAGATATCCTCCCCAGCATATCATCTTGACAAAGGACTGAAACAACAGGCAGGCATCTGACTAACATCTCCGATTGTTGTTGTTGTTTTCTTTTCTCCCTTGTGGTTTGTAACATCATCTTGCCTGAGGAAGAAGCCCATGGAGCTTTGAAAGCTTGCAACAAGACTATTGTGCATTTTGGTTGGCCGAGAAAGGGATCACTGATGGGTTTTTGGTTGAATTGGTTAAATGGCAGACACAGCTCCCCCTGCATCTTTTCAATAATGGTTTGTCACATTTTGCCTGAGGAAGCCCATGGAGCTTCGAAAGCTTGCAACAAGACTATTGTCCTTTTTGGTTGGCCAATAAAGGTATCACGGATGGGTTTTAGGAACAACAAGGGTGCATCTCCAAGGTAGAAAGAATGCAGGCTGACATCACTTGAACTGCCATATAGCCCCATCCTGCAGAATCCTGGGATTTGTAGATTTTGTGAGGCGCACCAGGACTCTTGGGCAGAAAAGGCGAACAACCTTGGAGTTTATCATACGATGGAATTTGGGGGTATAATGCAATGGCAATCCGAACACAATCATGGGGTTTCACATTATTGCGTATTAGAGTATCTCATGCAATTTCAGGCAAAAGGGAATTCATTCCAAACGCAATCATGGGGTTTCACGTAATTGTATATTAGAGTATCTCATGCAATTTCGGGCAATGGGGGATCATTTTTGGGAAATGGGAAGTCATTCTGAACGCATTCCGGATGCAATCGGATTTCACATAAATTCACTGTACTAGCAAATTTACATGAATTTGAATTGGCTCCATTCAAAATTGGGAAAAATTCCTCCTGTGTGATAAACTCCAGTCAAATCCAGCACTTCAAAGTCGTGCCAAACAGATGCACCCTTAAATCAACTGGACCCATCCCTTCGTCTGATCCAACCTATTTTGACTAGACCTTTGCAATGGGGGGGCGGTGGTTTGTATCTCCATTGTCGAGATAATGCGGTTTCACACCGCTTTCAGTGATGGAGCTCCATCCTCGGGGATTCCTGGGGTGCGTCTTTTCGCAGGGTCTTCTTTAAGCAATCTCTGGGGTCTCACCAGAAGGACGAAGTCCCAGGATTCTGTCTGACAGAGCCATGGCGATTAAAGCGGGATCAGACTGCATTATCTGTACAGTGCAGAAGCGAGGGGGGCTAGATATGCGAAAGACCAAAGCGGGGGGGGGGGGTCCATCTCTAAAGTAATCCCTCCTCAAGCTTCAATTCGAGGCTGCATCCACACTTGAGACATAACCCGGTTTGGCATCGCTTTAACTGTTTGCTGGCTCAAGGCTGTGGAATTCTGGGAGTTGGAGTATGTTGTGGGGTCCAGAAGCCCATAACAAACTCCAACTCCCACAATTCCAGAGCCTTGAGACAGGGCAGTTAAAGCGGGGCCAAACCAGGTCATTTCTTCAATGTGAATGCAGCCTCGGTTTCAAAAAGCAAACTAGCCCACGGGAAGTCCAAGGGTTTGCCCTCCTTCTGCATAGCTTTTCGAAAGTCCTCACTTTCGAAGACGGTCGCCGCCTTCCTCTCTCTATCTTGGGCGAGTCACACTCTCTCAGCCTCAGAGGGTGCCAAGGGCAAAAAAAAACCCCTGGGACAAGAAGACCCCTTGTCAGGTGAAAGCGCAGGAGAAGGTCTTTTTGAGGGCGCCAGAGAACGACTTGGAGAAGACATGCAATAACAAGCTCCCCCCTCGACACACACAAACACACAGTTTGCCAGCCATTTCTTTAACCCCCTCATGGCAACCCAAAAAACACCCCGAGCATGCCTGGGCAAGTCCCCACCAAGCTGCAGTGGACTGAGAAGAACGGCAATTTCCTCACATACACAAACACACACACGAGCCTAGCATTGTGTGAGGTACTACAGTATTAGCGCCACAACCAGACGCCACCTCAGGACTGAGGCCCTCCGTCCGCCCCCCCCCCCCAAACCCGCCAAAAAGTGTTGGCGCGGGGGGCTACCTCAGAGGTCGGTGGCAGATAAGGAGCCCGCCAAAACCTGAGGAGGCGCCCCCTCAGTGGACTCACCTTGCCTTGCGCGCCCCAGAGGCAGAAGGTGGCCGCCGCCGCTGCCAAGAAGAGCTGGAGCCAGCCTAGCCTTCGGGGCAAGGGCAAGGGGAGGAGGAGAAGGCCCATGGTTGCCTTCGGGGCTGGGGAGGGAAGAGAAGGAGAAGAGCCCAAGGCGACGACGACGACGGAGCAGCAGCGGGGCCGAGAAAAAGAAGACCTTTTCTCGCCTCCGCTTGAGTCCTCCTCCCTCTTTTTGCGCCCGCCCGGCCTCCCTCGTCCCTCCCTCGCTGCTTCCACCGTCTGTCCCTCACCCTCAGTCAAGGCAAGGGCCTCCCCGTCCCCAGGGAGGTGCCCACCACCCCGGGTGACACCAGGGCCTTCCCTGGGTTTGGTGTCACCTGGTTCAGTCTCTCACGGACCCCCCCCCCCAAACGCACCCCCCCTCCATTGACCTCCTCCTCCTTCTCCTCCCATTTCACACCAGATAGTTTATCACACAGGAGGAAGTTCTCCCAATTGCGAATGGAGCCAATTCGAATTCTCGTAAATTCGCTAGTTTAGCTAATTTACATGAATTCTAATTGCGTTCGGAATGCGTTCAGAATGACTTCCCATTGACTAAAAATGACCCCCCCCCCATTGCCTGAAATTGCGTGAGATAGTCTAATACGCAATAATGTGAAACCCCATGATTGCGTTCGGAATGACTTCCCTTTTGCCCAAATTTGTGTGACATACTTTAATACGCAATAACATGAAACCCCATGATTGCATTTGGATTGCCATTAAATTATACTTCCAATTTCCATCATCTGATAAACTCAGTTTCAAAAGAAATGAAACTGGGGGCAGTTCATAAATGAGTGAATTCACTAGTTCAACAAATTTACATTATTGCATATTGATGCTCCATGGCATTCAGAATGACTTCCCATTGCCCAAAATTGGGTGTGATTGTTTCTAATGCAGTAACATGAAACCCCACGATTGTGTTTGGGAGGACTTCCCATTGCCAGAAAGTGCATGTGGTAGTCTGTCATGCAATAATGTGAAACCCCATGGACGTTATCACACGCGAGAAATTTCTCTCAATTTCAAAAGAAATAAAAGTGGGACCAGTTCGGAATTGAGTGAATTCGCCAGTCCACTGAATTTATGTGATTGCGTATTGACGCCGCATCGTGTTCAGAACTGCCCAAAATTGCCTCCCAGTGCCTGAAATTGCGTGTGATAGTTTCTCACGCAATAATGTGAAAGCCCACGATTGCATTCGGAAGGACTTCCCTTTGCCCGAAAATGCGTATGATCATCTTTCACGCAATTAACATGAAACCTCATGATTGCATTCAGATTGCCATTGGATTATACTTCCAATTCCCATCATGTGATAAACTCCATAGACTGAGTTCGGACTGCCGTTGGATTATGCTTCCAATTTCTGTCGTCTCTTTTTGCAGGAAAGTTACTCCTCAGTTGTTTTTCCCACATGCTACTGAATTTAATTTCTTCTTCTTATTATTATTATTAACATTGATTTATAGAGCACCACAGCATTTGCACCACACTTCACACAACAGAACTCATAATGAAAGGCTGGCCTGAGGAGGCTTAAATCCATGGCTTGGACAAAGGAATAGAGAGGGCATGTGAAGTCGAAGGCTTTCATGGCCAGGATCCATCATTTTTTATTAGTTTTTTGGGCTATGCAGCCGTGTTCTAGGAGAGTTTATTCCTGACGTTTCACCAGCTGCACTGGCTGGTATCTTCAGAGAAACATCAGGAATAAGCTCTTCTAGAACACAGTTGCATAGCCCGAAAAACCCACAAAAAATAATATAGGGCATAGTTATCAAATTTGCATACGACACCAAATTGGGAGGAGTAGCTAATACCCCAGAGGACAGGATCAAAATTCAAAATGACCTGAATAGACTAGATAGCTGGGCCAAAGCTAACAAAATGAAATTCAGTGCAGAGAAATGTACTGCACTTAGGGTGGAAAAACGAAATGCACAGATATAGGATGGGGGACATCTGGCTGAATGAAACTACATGTGAAAGGGATCCAAGTAGACCATAAGTTGAACATGAGTCAACAGTGCGATGCAACAGCTAAAAAGACCAATGCAATTTTAGGCTGCGTCAATAGAAGTATAGTGTCTAGATCAAGGGAAGTAATAGTGCCACTCTATTCTGCTTTGGTCAGGCCCCACCTGGAATATTTTGTCCAGTTCTGGGCACTACAATTCAAAAAGGATGTGGAGAAACTGGAGCATGTCCAAAGGAGGGCAACTAAGATGGTGAAGGGTCTGGAATGCCCTATGAGGATCGACTTAGGGAGCTGGAGATGTTTAGCCTGGAGAAAAGACGGCTAAGAGGTGATATGATAGCCCTGTTTAAATATGTGGAACAGTGGATGCAAACTACAGGAAAAGAGCCCTGTTTAAATACTTAAAGGGATGGAGGGTACTTTTATACCTCATAATAGCAGCAAATTTAGTAGTAGCAAAGAACTGGAAGAAGGAAGAAATACCATCTATCAAAGATTGGATATTTAAAGTTCAGGAATTAAAGGAAATGGACAAATTAACCTGTTTAATCAATAATAAATTGAAAGATAAACTAATTGAGGATTGGCTCCCAATTTTACAATATTGGGAAGAAGAATGGAGAATCAAGAAGAGTTTGATGATATAGATTAAAGTAAATGAAAATACAAAAGGGGGGGGGAGAAAAGGGAAAAAAGGGGGAGGACAATATGATGACAACTAAGTATGGAGGATGATATAGAAGACAATAAGAAGATATCTATGTACAGGGATTGGAGAAGTTTTATACGGTTGAGGGTATGACTAGATTGGTTATGTTTTGACATGTTGAATTATTCCTATGTATACTGTAGTATATCTTTAGAAGGAGGGATACGAAGATTAGGAAAATAACGTTTACTTACAAGAAGTTCTGATATCCAATAATCATTGTTTTTGTTGTGGATTTGTGTGCATGTGTGTTGTTTTATTTCTGTCTTTTTAGCTTGTAATTAAAATTAATAAAAAATATTTAAAGGGATGCTATATTGAGGAGGGAGCAAGCTTGTTTTCTGCTGCTCCAGAGTACAGGACCCGGAACAATGGATGCAAGTTACAGGAAAAGAGATTCCACCTCAACATTAGGAGGAACTTCCTGACAAGACAGTGGAAGACTCCCTCAGAGATTTTGGTGGAAACTCCTTCTTTGGAGGTTTTTAATAAGCTGAGGCTGGACAGCCTTCTGTCAGGGATGCTTTGATGGAGAGTTCCTGTATGACAGAATGGGGTTGGACTGGATGGCCCTTGGGGTCATCAGCAACACGGCATAGAAAACCTTTGAGCAGATAACCATGGACCATGAAGCCCTGGGCATGAAAGTGAAGAGGTTAGAGGCTCAGGTGGTATCCTCACCAGTTCTAGCAGGGAAAGATAGAGGATCACAAAGGGGCAAAAAAATACTGCAGACTGTGTCAAGGGGAGAGCATTTGGGTAAAAAATAAATGGAGAAAGAAATAAAAACAGCACTGTGGTAGGAGTTCACTACAGGACATCAAACCAAGATGAGGTGGTGTGGATTATGCTTTTCTGAAACAAATCTCAGAAATCTTCAAAAAGCAAGAAGATTTTGGAGATTTCAAGCATCCTGATAATCTGCTGGGAGACTAGGGGCTTTATCAGACATGGCTTTTAAACTGTTTTAAATGTTTGAAAATAATGGATTTAATGATACTTACTGCACAACATCATCTCCATCTCGTTGCTACCTTTCCACCCAAGTGTGGTTTTGTCATGGACCACAAAATCCGTCAATAAGCCCCCAAATATTCGCCTGTCCCACTAGTCTCTAGGGCAATAGGTTCTTCACATGACAGTATAGGGATTGTGAAGTCATGTGGTCTCTGTATCCCCTCCTTTCCCCCTGTACTCCTTCCTTCTCCTTATTCCCAGGCAGACTTTTTAAATATGTGGGTTTTTTAAAACTTTATAAAATATTAGTATACCACCAGAATTGTGTTAAAGCTTTAAAATCCCAAAATAACAATGTAAAAACCCTCTTGATTCCCATACATCAGCAGTGGCAAAGAATCTGAGTTGCAAATCAAGATTGAGAAGGAGTTCTTATCTGCATCCCAGAGGATTCAGTACCTTCACATACACGCAGAAGCGCTTGTCAGTCTTTGGGAAATCTTGGCAAATGGGTTAAGTGCCAGAGGAAACAAGCAAAAAATTGTCCCTCTCATTTAAAAAGGTAAAAAAGAAGATCCAGGGAACTACAGACCAGTCAGCTTGACCTCAATATCAGGGAAAAAAATTAAAATGGATTATACAGGAATCTGTTTGCAAACCTATTTTCCTATATATGGTTTTATTAAGTTTTTTAAAATAATACACTAAAACTACAAAAATATGAAAAGAACGAAAAAGAAAAAGGCAACTTCCAACCTGCCTTTTGTAGGTTATACATACAGATTTTTTTTTCATTCCCTCCTTTTAAACAAACAACATACACTCTTCATTCAATAGCTCACTCTTTCTAATAATAAAAACCCAATATTGCCCCATTGTTTTCCTTTTTCACTCAATCAGTCAATTTTTATTTACTGTCAACAGACCCGTCGAAGCATACAGTAACTTAGATCACATACATGGAAAAGTTGCATGTAGCATAAACTAATATAAAAATGGAGAGATTACATTAAAATACATTAAAATACAGAAAGTTAAGAATAAACTTAAGTGGCTAGATTGGATTACAACACTGGAGATTTTTTTTATTATTATGAAATTATAGATCTAGGATAGAGATCTGTTAGTCAGACCCCTTTTTAATAAATTGTTGTCTCTAATTTTAACAGCCAGTGACAAAATTTTTGCAACCAACAGGGCAATACGGTATTAATGCATTTGTCTTGCAACAGTAATTTAATGTAAAATAATTCAGAACAGCCCAGCTTGCATCTCAATAAGAGAGTTCCTTTTTTACTGCAAAAAGTCAAGTATTTAATAAGCATCCTAAAAAGGACCTCTAGTTAAAACTTCTTAAAACTTCTTCTGCTTCTTAAAACAGTATTAATACCATATTCATATACATTCTATCCATTTTTCTAACCTCCTACCCCACTTATAAATCACTTTATATCATAATATCAATTACAATTCCCCATAATCATTATTAATATTATTATTAACCTTTATTTATATAGCGCTGTATCCTTTAATCCATCTACTTGTTGTAACCAAGGTTTTTAACCTATCTACAACATCAAATATATGTCTTTCTTTAACATCTTATATCAGTCATACTTCGTTTTGAAGAGTTTTCTTTAAAATCTTAACATATTATAACTTTCCCATCCTTTAACTGCATTTTCCATTAAACCGTCTACATATTAACGGCACAATTCTTGAACCTTTTTATCCTACCTCCCTTCACATTTTCCTCATTTTATGCCATTGTTTGCATGTTACAACTTGCATGTTACAAGGCCAGTTATTTGAAACAAACTGAACAAAATACACAGAAAGTTCATTTTGCCCCAACAGAAACAAACTTAGCCTCTCTCCTCTTTATTATTATGGCATTATTATGGGACAACATACTCATCTTCCCCCAAGTACTCAACTTTCATCTCAATTTTAGAACCCATTTTCTCCATTGGCTCTGCTTGATCCTGTATAATCATATTTTTATTAACACTGGTGGTGCCAACCCATCATAATTTTTTTATTAACACATAATTGTCAATTTTTCCGTATCTCTTTATCAGCCTCCACAGATTCCATTAGATCACCCAGTTGTTTCACTTCTCTCATAATTTCTTCTTCCAGCTGCTTCTTTTCTTCTAAAAGCTCTCCTTTTGCAGCCTTCATTTCCTTTCTCAAAAGTGTAATCTCCTCCAGTACTGTATCTCCTGCAAAAGTGCTTGTTCTTCTTCTGTAAAAGTTGCCATTTATCTAATAGTTAGGTATTATATTCCAGCAATCTCCAAAACAGCAAGTACAAAAAACAAAGACCGTCACTGCAAAGGGCATCATTTTAGCAATGCCATCTCTGCTTATCTTTTGAACAAAACTCTGTGCCTTGGCGTGGAGGGCAATCTCTTTAACTTGTTGTTTACCATTTACCACACTTCCAAATTTCCAAATTATGTTCCAATTTTAAAAAAATCCTTAATACCCTTATAGCATCACTGTTCCTCCTTGTTGTTGTGTGCCTTGAAGTTCTTTCCAATTTATGGCGAACCAAAGGCAAACCGATCATTGGGTTTTCTTGACATGTTTCTTCCTCTGAGGCTGAGAGAGTGTGACATGCCCAACGTCACCCAGTTTGCTTACATGGTAGAGCTGGGATTCAAACCCTGATCTCCAGAGTTATAGTCCAGTGCTGAAACCACTACACTACACTGGCTCTCTTACTGAACTAGAAATCAAATCAAGGATTTGAGACCAGGGTTCAAATCCTCACTCAGCCATGGAAACCACTGGGTGATGTTGGGCAACTCACACTCTTATCACCCTCAGAGGAAGGGAAAGGCAACCCCCTCTGAACAAATCTGGTCAAAACCTTATGAGAGAGTGTGATTTGCCTAGCGTCACCTTAGTGTCACCATAAATTGGAAACAACTTGAATCATAGAATCATAAAATCATAGAATAATAGAATCATAGAGTTGGAAGAGACCACAAGGGCCATCCAGTCCATCCCCTGCCATGCAGGAACTCCCAATCAAAGCATCCCTGACAGATGGCCATCCAGCCTCTGCTTAAAGACCCCTAAGGAAGGAGACTCCACCACACTCGGAGGGAGTGTGTTCCACTGTCGAATAGCCCTTACTGTCAGGAAGTTCCTCCTTATGTTGAGGTGGAATCTCTTTACCTGCAGTTTGCATCTATTGTTCCGCGTTCTAGTCTCTGCAGCAGCAGAAAACAAGCTTGCTCCCTCCTCAATATGACATCCCTTCAAATATTTAAACAGGGCTATCATATCACCTCTTAACCTTCTCTTCTCCAGGCTAAACATCCCCAGTTCCCTAAGGCGTTCCTCATAGGGCATGGTTTCCAGATCCTTCACCATCTTAGTTGCCCTCCTTTGGACATGCTCCAGTTTCTCCACATCCTTTTTGAATTGTGGTGCCCAGAACTGGACACAGTACTCCAGGTGGGGCCTGACCAAAGCAGAATAGAGTGGCACTATTACTTCCCTTGATCTAGATGCTATACTTCTATTGATGCAGCCTAAAATTGCATTGGCTTTTTTAGCTGCCGCATCGCACTGTTGACTAATGTTCAGCTTATGGTCTACTTGGACTCCTAGATCCCTTTCACATGTGGTCTCATTCAGCCAGGTGTCCCCATCCTATATCTTTTCCGCCCTAAGTGCAAAACCTTACATTTCTCTGCATTGAATTTCATCTTTTTAGCATCGGCCCAGCTATCTAATCTATTCAGGTCATTTTGAATTTGACAAGGTTCCCCATGACATTCTTGCAAACAAGCTTGCAAAATGTGGGATAGACAAGTTAACTGTTACATGGATTTGTAATTGGTTGACTGGCCGAACTCAAAGGGTGCTCAGCAATGGTTCCTTTTCATCCTAGAGAGAAGTGACCAGTGGGGTCCCACAGGGTTCTGTCCTGGGCCCAGTGCTATTCAACATCTTTATTAATGACTTGGATGACAGAATTGGGGGCATACTTATCAAATTTGCAGATGACACTAAACTGGGAGGAGTAGCTAATACCCCAGAGGACAGGATCAAAATTCAAAATGAATTCAAAATGACCTAAATGCACTTAGGTTTTGCACTTGAAGGCATACAACAACAGCAATGTGCTCTTAAATTATGTTCCTCTGACTTGGAATTTAATTGTTGGTTAGTATAGTTGAATCCTGATGGCTATTGGTGCAGCAAAGAAACTTATACTTCAAGGCCGGAAGATGAATATTCAGTAATCTGAAGTTCTTATTTTTATTTATCCCTCCACATGTCAATTTCAGTTAAATATCCTTTTGGACATATGGTCAGCTTGTAATAATGTTTATGCCTAAACCATGATTATTTCTCACTTCTTATTTTCTTTCTTTCTTTCTTTCTTTCTTTCTTTCCTCTTCTCTTTTTCTTTTCTTCTTCTTTTTTGCATTTGCAATTATGATTATAATTATTATAGTTTTAAAGTATTTTTTCTTCTTCTTTAATGCATTTGCATCCCATCCCACGACCTGGGGATTCTTCAGAAGGATGCTGAGGGGAATGAAGTGGTGAAAAATAGAACTGTATGTGCCAAGCAGCCATCCTGAAACCCCTACGCTGCGCTGCTTCTATCAGGGGCATCCCCTGAAAGGCTTAAAAATATGGAAGGGAATGTCTATCTTGTCCTTCACATCAGGCAGCAAAATGTCTTGGGTCACCCTTGCACAGGTGCAGCGAGGAGGAACCATGGCTCATTTTTAGAGGGGCAGTTGCTAGATCGGTTAATCCCATCATACTTGATAATTACTGGACAGTTACCAGTATCTCACTTCTAGGACAGGTTTAGTGTGCATGTTGGCCTCCCAGCTCCATGGGTTCTTGGATGAGACAGATTATCTAGATCCACTTCAATCTGACTTCAGGCTTGGTTATTGGACAGAGACAGCTTTGATCACCTTGGTAAACTATCTACGCCAGGAAACAGAAAGTATGTCCCTGTTGTTTCTACCAGACCCCTTGCTGGTTTTCACTACCACATCCATGGTATCCTTGTGGGCAGCCTTTGTGGGATGAGATTTGTAGGCACTGTTTTCAAATGGTATTTCCTAGAGGGCTGATGTTGAGGGACTCTTGATCAATGTCTTGGCCACTGGACTGTGGAATCCCCCAGTGTTCCATTTTACCCTCATACTGCTTAATATGTATATGAAGCTACAGGGAGAGGTTGTCCAGAGCCTTGGGGCCTAGTGTCACTAATATGCTGTGACACCCAATTTAGATAGCTAAAGGTGTCAAAAGAGATACTTGCCATCTGAATCAAAGGAAGCTATTTTAGTGCTGAACCATTGTCTGTAGTCAATAATGGCCTGGAGGAAGAGAAACAAGCTGTAACTTAATCCAGACAGACAGATGTGTGGCTAATTTCTCAGAAGACAGTTCAGAAAATAGAAGTTGAACCTGTGCTGGATGAGAGTTACGCTCCGTGTTTTCTGCTGCTCCAGAGAACAAGACCCGGAACAATGGATGCAAGTTACAGGAAAAGAGATTCCAGCTCAATATTAGGGGGAATTTCCTGACAGTAAGGGCTGTTCGACAGTGGAACATACTCCCTCTGAGAGTGGTGGAGTCTCCTTCCTTGGAGGTCTTTAAGCAGAGGCTGGATGGCCATCTGTCGGGGATGCTTTGATTTGAGAGTCCCTGCATGGCAGGGCGTTGGACTGGATGGCCCTTGTGGTCTCTTCCAACTCTACGATTCTATAATTCTATGATTCCTCCTTAAGAGGCAGGTTTGTAGTCTGCACATATGTAAGAACTCATCCCTGAACCTGGATCACCAGGTTCCAGTCTTGGTTCTCTGCATAACTAAAATGAGAGCACCAGCTGTGCCTGTGCCTGCAGATGTTTCATCTGCCAGAGTGACACATGCCTTGGCTACGTCCCATTTGAATTAATGTAATGCACTCTACATCAAGCTGCCTTTGAAGTGGGTTCAGAAACTGTAGCTGATTCAGAATGCTAGAGGCAGACTCTTGGCTGGGATTGGTTACAAGGAACATATAACCCTCCTGTTGAAACAGCTCCAGTGGCTACAAGTCCATTTGCAGACATACTTCAATGTGGAGTGGTGAGCTATATGGCTCAGGCTCAGGTTATCTGAAGGGCTATATCTGCCCAGGTTTGTAAGATCTACAAAAGATGGCTTTCTCTCAGTCCTAACACCTTCAGAGGTACATCAAGTGAGAGTACAGGAGAGGGCCTTCTTGGTAGCCAATCTTAAGACTATAGAATGCCCTTTCCAGGTAACTGAGTGATCCCATTTTTTGTTGTCCTTCCACCCGTAGACAAAGATTGTTTTATTCATATAGAACTTCGGTAAAATAATTTGGTATGAACAGAACTACTGGACTTTAAATGTTTGAATATTTTTACTATTGTGTTGTTTTAAAGAGTTTTAGTAGATGGCTTAAATTAATATGTAATTTAATATTTATAATTAATGTGTTTTATTTAGAGGCTTTCATATATTGTAAGCCACCTTGTAGCCCAACCTTGAAATAAATGAATAGGTAGTGTGCATATCTATTTATGCAATACACAGAAGAGCTATATAAAGGAGTTGACAAAATTAAGGACATATGGAATACAGAGCCATATGAAGATGAATCCCAAATTATAAAAAATGAGTTGGAAGCAGCAATAACAGAAATGTCAAAAAACAAAGTAACCAGGAATAGATGATATTCCAATTGAGCTGCTGCAATCCACATTGATGGAGTCAACTATAGTGCTAACCAATATATGTCAACAGATATGGAAAACAAAAATGATGGCCAACAGACTGGAAACGATCAATATACATCCCCATCTACAAAAAAGGGGACACAAAAGACTGCAGCAACTATAGGACCATAGCTCTAATATTCCATGCAAGCAAAGTTATGCTCAAAATTCTGCAACATAGGCTCCAACCATACATGGAAAGAGAAATCCCAGAGATCCAAGCAGGAGTCAGGAAAGGAAGAGGCACAAGGGACCACATTGCAGCCATATGATTGCTAATGGAACACCCCAAGGAATTCCAAAAGAAAATCAGCATGTGCTTTATAGACTACAGCAAAGCCTTTGGCTGCATAGATCATGAAAGGCTATGGAATGCCCTTAAAGACATGGGAGTGCCAACTCATCTGATAGAATTGATGAGGAATCTGTACTCAGGACAAAAGGCTACTGTCAGAACAGAACATGGAGAAACAGAATGGTTACCAATTGGGAAAGGGGTCAGACAAGGCTGCATCTTATCACCCTACCTATTCAGCTAATATGCAAAACATAGTGTAAGAAAAGCAGACTTGGACACAGAAGAGGGAGGAGTGAAAATAGGAAGGAAGAATATTAACAATCTAAGATATGCAGTTGATACCATAATACTAGCAGAAACATCAAAGACTTGGAACAACTAATATGTGCTGGTCATACTGCAATGATACAAAGACACCCCACAACCCCATATCCCAAAATGCATCTGCAGAGGTAACTGGAGGTTTCAACTTTTGCATTGCTTGATCATAGAAACCTCTAAAGAGAAGCTGCCTCCCTAAAGTGAAGGCATGTTTCCTTATGACCCTAATGGAAAGGCACTATGGGAGATGTCCCCCAGTTCTCCATGGCCTAAATGCGAGGAGATCACGCTTACAGCATAGCCTAGTTGGGAGTTACAATGGAACGGATGCTTCACACCTTGGGGTAGCTTTATGCCTTTGTGACACTTAACAGATGCCAGCTATTCCAGTATCAGTGCTTTTCCCATGGAAGAGGCTTCCTAGATCAAGTGATATGTAAATTTGGCTTTCCTTTGAAGCCTCTACTGTGGACGTGACCAGAAGGGTACTTAAACTCTGCCATTTCTTTGTTAAGTTGTTCTGCCTTGGGATCTCAGACAGACCTCTGGTCATTTGGGGCTCTCTGCAGTTCCAAAACCCCCTTTTCTTTCTCACCTTTTCTTTTCCCTAAGTCCTACACACCTTTCTCCCTATTTCCCTCCATTGCATTGCTGAACCAGCCTGGATCCTGGAAAAGCCATTTCAGGCAAGTATGTCATCATTAGAAGACCTGTTCTTTTCCTTCTATTAGCCTTGTGTGCTTGCATGTGTGAATGTGTGTGTGAGTGTGTCCCCTGTACATCAATAAACTAGCTTAAAATCCAAAACTTTACTTTTATGTCAGTTCTGGAATCTCAAACCTCCGTAAACAATTTGGGAATCCAGTCCTTGTATGGTCTTTGTAAGGAGCCAAGATTGGTGTATTAGACCTAATTAATATTCCCCCAAATTTGAGTAGTTATCCTTACATATGAAAGATCAAGGAAGAAAGTGCAAAGGCAGGCTTATTGTTGAACATAAAGAAAACAAAAATAATGACCTCAGAGAACCTACAAACATTTGAATTAGACAATGTAGAAATAGAAGTAGTAAAAGAATTCTCATCAAACATTGATAGAAATGGGGACTGCAGGAAATCAGAAGAAGATTAAGAATGGGGAGGGCAGCTATAAAAGAACTAGAGAAGATCCTAAAATGCAAAGATGTACAGCTCAGCACGAGAGTTAGAATTGTACAAGCCATTGTATTCCCTATTACCATGTATGAATCTGAGAGCTGGACAGTTAAGAAGGAGGATAGGAGGAAAATCAACTCATTCGAAATGTGGTGCTGGAGAAGAGCGCTGAGGATTCCATAGACAGCCAAAAAGAGAGACAAATGGGTCCTGGAGCAGATCAAGCTAGAAATCTCCCTGGAGGCCAAGATAACAAAACCCAGGTTGTCGTACTTTGGACACAGCATGAGAAGGCATGAATCATTGGAAAAAAAACAGTAATGCTAGGAATAGTAGAGGAAAGTAGAAAGAGAGGAAGGCCACATGCAAGATGGATAGACTCTATTAAAGAGATCACTTTGAGTATGAGTTTGCAGGAGTTGGGCAGAGCAGTGGAGGACAGGGGGTCTGGGACATGTCTCATCAGAAGGGTTGCCATGGGTCGAGATTGACTCGAGAGCAGTTAACAATAACAAAGAGTGCATACAAAGATATGTGAACCAGTTATAATTTGTATTATCTACAAAATGCAGTTTGATCTACTTTAACCCATGTTTTCCCCTCTGAGGACTTTCATCCAAAAAGCATTTTATTTTGAAGTTGACACTGCATCAACACTGGCTTTAAACAACACAGCACTTCTGCTGTTCTTAATTTGCTCTTTCAAAGGACTGTTGAGATGCACAGCTTCTCAGCTCTCACACATAAATCCTACTGTGATTGTCAACATTAATACAAGCTGAGCTTGGCAAAAAGTCTGTCTGCCAAGGAATTCAAAAGGATAATACCACCGCCACCCTGGACACAATGTTTTAAATGAGATCTTTAATCTGACAGAAGTAAAGATTCTGACTAGAGTTCTTACATCTTCAGGGTGTGAGCCTAGGGAGAATCTCAGACAAGTGAATAAAGGGATTGGAATAACCTGACAAGCAAAGAGAGTGTGGGCAGGTTTTTTAAAATGTAGTGGGTTTTTAAGGATCTTTTAGCTGGATTCCTTTCCAGAGGTTATCTGAGTACAGTCACCCATAATCCCTTCAAGAAAATGCCAATTCTGTTTCTGTACCAAAAGCAAAGGTTTTAAGCCATTACCACTGATCACATGCTGTGTTTGTCCCTTTCTTTAAGCCGCCTGTAGACCCAGTTTCACCTCTCATAATTCTTCCCTCCTACTGGGTTTCATTTGCTACACAGCTCCAGTTTTACTTTTCCCATGGATTGAAAGAGCAGTAAGTCAAGGTCTTTTAAAAAACGACCGTAATAAGCTTGCCAAAGTTCAAATATTCCTGTTTATGAATGCTGATATTATTCTTATTCTTATTCTTACAGTCATTATCTACTACCATTACTATTCCTTTCGGGTATTCCTTACAAACCTTGGTATACTATATTTTTGCTCTTGTAGAGTGGCAATACATGCAGTAAAGAAAGTTTTCTTTTTTGCACACATTGCATATACAAATTTAAGTCCAAATGAGCTGTTCAGAGCAGTGAGAGGTTTAACTCAGGCAACCTCCCCTCCAAATCCAACCTTAGAACCTTTAGTAGCTTTGCTGTGACACTTTTAATAACCATTTTACAGACAAATCTCTCACATAAGAGCCAATTTAAATGCTGTAATTGAAATGGAAGTCAATAATGAGGTGTCCAGTGGTGAGCATTGTTGATCTGGACAGCTGCTGGGGCAAGTAAGGAAGACAACGTGTTTCTTGAACCATCTCTCTTGTCTGGTCATCCAGGGAGGAGATGCAATAAGGCTTCAAATACAAAATATGTTCAATGCATCTCTCAGGGAGGGGAATGTTCCATCCTGTTTAAAAGAGAGAGTGGTTAGACCTCTGGACCTTAATAATTACAGACCAGTATTAAACCTTCATTTTTTGGGCAAGGTGACTGAGAAGGCCACCTTCCAACACCAGGCGCTCTTGGATGACACACACTTTCTCATCCCATTTCAAACCGGCTTTAGAGCAGCATATAGAGTTCAGACTGCTATGGTGCCTTAGAGGATGAACTTCGCTTGACCATTGGAGTTTATCAGATGGGAGGAATTTCTCTTTATTTCGAATGGAGCCAATTGGAGCAATTCGAATTCACGTGAATTTGCTAGTTTAGTGAATTTACGTGAATTCCAATTGCATTCGGAATGTATTCAGAATGACTTCCAATTACCCGAAAATGACTGCCCATTGCCTGAAATTGTGTGAGATGCTTTAATACGAAATAATGTAAAACCCATTATTGCGTTCGGAATGACTTCCCTTTTGCCCAAAATTGCGTGAGATATTTTAATACGCAATTACGTGAAACCCCATGATTGCTTTCAGATTGCCATTAGATTATACTTCCAATTTCCGTTGTCTGATAAACTCCCTAGTCAGTGGGAGTGTGTCCCTGCTGGTGCTCTTGGCCCTCTCAGTGGTGTTCAATAACACTGACCATGGTATCCTGGAACCCCTGAGGAGTTTGGTAATAGGAGGCACTGCGTTGCAGTGGCTCCAATCCTACCTCTCAGGCAGATTCAAGATGGTGGTGCTTGGAGATAGCTGCTCCTCAAAACAGGAGTTGTTATATGGTGTACCACAAGATGCCATTCTATCTCCAATGCTATTCAACATCTACATAAAACCGCTGGGAGAGATCATCCAGAGGCATGGGGCAGGATGTTATTAATATGCTGGAGACACCCAAATATACTTCTCAGTGACTTCAAAAACAGCTTCAGCTAAGTATAGTGTGTCTCCTTTGAATGAATGCTTGGAAGAGGTAATGGGCTGGATGAAGAAAAACAAATTGAAACTGAATCCAGACAGAGGTGCTTACTTCAAGGGTCCTAATCAGGGGCTGGAGGTGTATCAACCAGTTCTGGATGGGGTTGTACTCCCCCTGAAAGACTGTGTTCACTCAAAACCATAAGGTTCCGAGTTCAAAACCAGCAAAAGGGCTCAAGCTCAACTCAGGCTTGCATCCTTCCGAGGTTGCTAAAATGAGTACCCAGATTGTTGAGGGCAAGTAGCTTACAGTTGTAAACCGCTTAGACACTCCTTAGGCAATATGAAGCGGTATATAAATGAAGCTGTTTGTTTGTTTGTACCAAGTCCAGAAACCCCAATTGGTTCAGAATATGGCAGCTAGATTGATTATGGGTACATCCAGGAGTGACCACATCACACTGATCTTAAACTCATTCCACTGGCTGCCAATTAGTTTCCAAGAAAAGTACAAAGTGTTGGTTATGACCTTAAAAGACCTACATGGTTTGGGTCTAGGTTACCTAGACCCAATCCTCCCTGTAAATTCAGGTCCTCTGGGAAATGTTTGCTCCAACCAGCCAAGACTAGACTGGCAATGGTTTCCCAGAGGACTTTTTCATCTGCTGCCCCCACACTGTGGAATGACCTGCTGGAGGAGATACGCCAGCTGAAAATGCTGACTGCTTTTAAAATAGCACCAAGACATATCTCTTCCAGCAGGCCTACCCATATGAGTGTATTTTAATGTTTTTAAAATATTGTATTTAACTGTTTGTTTAATGTTTTTTTTTTAAATTGTGTCTGTATTTTAACATGTTTTACCCTGCCTTGAGCCTTAAGGAGAGGCAGGAAAGAAAATGTATTATTACCGTATATTGTGTGATGTGTGGGCATACATGGTGGGCAGGTGGCAAAATAACAACAACAATAATAAAAATAATAATCACAGGGCATGGCTTGATTACCCAAACACCAAAGGCTGTAATAATAATAATAATAATAATAATAATAATAATAATTTATTTGTATTTCCCGCCTCTCCCTTCGGATCGAGGCGGGATTCCAACAGCATTAAAAATTATTACATGGTTCAATACAATTTAAAAACAATTAAAACAACTATATAATCAGGTTGCTTGTTGGACATACTGTCCTCCTAGGCAGTGTCACTATATCTGTTATTGGTTTAGTCTGTTCATTCATGATCCATCAAAGTAGATCAGGTGGGTAGGCCTGCCGGAAGAGATCCGTCTTAAGGACTTTCTTAAAAGCATCCAAGGAAGTAATAAGACGGATCTCCTCCGGCAATTCATTCCAGAGCTTTGGAGCTGCCGCAGAGAATGACTTCTGGGAAGTTGATATCAATCTTGTGTTAACAGGATCTAATAAATTCTTCCCTGATGTTCTGAGAGTGCGGGGCGGATTATGTAGGGAGAGGCGCTCCTTCGAGTAACACGGACCCGAACCATATAGGGCTTTAAAGGTAACGACCAACACTTTGTATTGGGCCCGGAAGCTAATTGGCAGCCAGTGTAATGATCTTAGTATAGGGGTGATATGTTCAGATCTTGGTGCCCCTGTTAATAATCTGGCTGCTGCATTTTGGATTAACTGCAGCTTCCGGACTTGGTACAAAGGTAGCCCCATGTAAAGCGCATTACAGAAATCTAAACGAGAGGTTACCAGTGCATGTACCAATGTTTCAAGGTAGGGGCGCAGCTGGCGTATCAGCCGAAGCTGATACCACGCACTCCTGGCTGTCACTTCCACCTGATGTGTCAGCTGGAGCGACGAGTCCAGGAGTACGCCCAGACTGCGAACGTTGTCTTTTAGGGGAAGTGTGACCCCGTCCAGGACAGGTTGACAAATCTCCATCCCAGGACAAGGGGATCCTATCACAAGTACCTCCATTTTTTCTGGATTCAATTTGAGTTTATTTTCCCTCATCCAGCCCATTACCGACTCCAGGCAGGCGTTTAGAGGAGAGATGCCATCCTTGGTCACTGCAGCAGCCGGAGACATGGAGAAATATATTTGTGTGTCATCAGCATACTGATAACACTGCACCCCGTGTCTCCGGATAATCTCTCCCAGCGGCTTCATGTAAATGTTAAATAGCACGGGAGACAGAATGGCGCCTTGAGGGACACCAGATGTCAGCTCCCTTTTACGAGAGCAGCTGTCTCCCAGCTTCATCATCTGGAATCTGCCTGAGAGGTAGGACTGGAACCACTGGAGCGCAGTGCCTCCGATTCCTATCCCCTTCAGGCGTTCCAGAAGGATACCGTCGTCTACGATATCGAATGCCGCTGAGATGTCCAAGAGCACAAACAGAGTCACACTTCCCCTGTCGATGCCCAGACGGAGATCATCGACCAAGGCGACCATGGCTGTCTCAACTCCATACCCCCTTCTGAAGCCAGTTTGAAATGGGTCTAGATAATCGGCTTCTTCCAAGACAGCTTAGAGTTGGAGGGCAACTGCCCTCTCGATCACCTTGCCCAAAAATGGTAACAGTGATACTGGTCTGTAATTATTTTTGATCAAGGGGTCCAGGGAGGGCTTTTTCAAAAGTAGTTTAACCACTGCCTGCTTCAATTCTGATGGAAATGTGCCCTCCCTGAGGGCTGTGTTGACGATAAGTTGGAGCAATGTCATCACTACATCCCCTCCTTGAATTGTCAACCACGATGGGCAGGGATCAAGAGGGCACGTCGTCCTCCTAACACTTTCAAGGAGCTTGTCCACTTCCTCGGTATTTATAAACTCAAAATGATCCAGTTTAATCAAGTCCACCGAGTCACTGGACGCCTCTCTCATAGTTTCTGCATTAATAGGGGTGTCTAGATCAGCTCTTATCTGAGAGATCTTATTACCTGGATCATCTACATGCCTTGAGTCTTCGCTGCTTTTCTCCTGGAACCTTACCTAGTATTCCTAAAGGTCATTGTGACCTCACAAGAACAAGTTGGCTTCAGATATGAAATATCATTTATTTATTTGTTTAATTAATTTCTATGCTGCCCCCCCAGAAGGGACTCAAGGTGGCTCACAAACAAAAATACATTAAAAGCCTGATACAATAAAACAATTAAAACGTCACATAAAAACACAATACCCACCCCATATACTGTAACAAACACAGACGTCCCATTATCACACATTAAAACCCTGCCTGAATAAAGCTGAAAGGCAAGCAGGGAGGCGGGCAGCCACCAAGAAGGTTCTCTCTCGTGTCCTCACCAGGGCAGCCTGTGATGGAGATGGGACCTAGAGAAAGCCTTCTCCGGAAGATCTCTGAGCTCTGCTAGGTTAATATAGGGAGATGCGGTTTCTCAGACAGTCTGGACCTAAGCCATGTAGGGCTTTATAGGTCATGACCAACACTTTGAATTACGAACCGGTCATATGGAGACCCCAAATCAAGTGCAGGGTATGCAAGGTGTGCTAACAATCCACACATTTGATGCAGGAATCTTTCAGCGACATATTTGTGGCAGAACTCCATCTAGCCTCTTTATATATACTTCTAATAAAGATGGTGCAGCTAATCCTTAGTAAGTTCCATTTTATTTTATATTAGCCATGAAGTTGGAACAGGGTATGGAGTGCATTATAAAATTATATAAAACAACAGCATTGTTGCCATGCAAATTATTATAATTTATGATGGTCTGCCATAACAATGATAAATTATTATAATTTAATTGTCACAGTAGGTAAATCGACTTTAAGGCACACCACAATAACAATAGGTAAGTTAGTAAATTTCCCTTCTAAAGCATGTAGGGGCTTTTAATTTATTCTTAGTAGAAACACTTTGTTCACACAGTTAAGTATGAATAGCACAGGGATAGCCCTCTCAGACACCTGTTGCGATATTTACGTCTAGAATAATTAACACAGAAAGTCACAGTTGCAAATACAGTCACACTTCAAAAGTTTAAACTTTATTCAAAGCTATTAAAAGGTTCTGTATTTCACTGTGTGAGTATGGCCAAAATAAGGGTTAATTATTGTACTAACTGGTCTGTGTGATCGCTTGTTAAAAACATAATAACCTGTCACTCTTGTATATCTCCAGGTTAGTCTGGGTCATGTTTCAAGCCTTTTCTCTTCCCCTAAATACCCTAAAGGCATCAGATGAGGTCTGGTCTGGGAAGCTAAACAGGGTGAACCCTGCTTAGTACTTGGATGGGAGACTGCCAATGAATCCCCAATGTTGTGGGCTCTATTTCAGAGGAATGAACTGGTAAAATTACTTCTGATTATTCCTTGCCTAAGAAAACTATGAAATTTTCACACACAAATATAAAATAAAGTATTTTCAGTTTAATGTTAAGAAGTTTCCCCTCAAATTTAGAGCTAACTCCAAAGCCATCATGAGAGGCACAGGGTCATATTAGTTGGCAGTGTGAACGGTCCATTATTGCTGTACTTTGCAATTGACTTCCCTTCCCCCACCTCAACTGTTAGTCCTGGCAATGCAGGCCCTGGACAGACGGGCCAAAAGGACCAGCCTGTGGGCAGAGTCAGGGCTGAGCATCCCCACACATGACACCCTAACATTGCTGCCAGGGCACCATTTTTGTGTGTGCCATGATGACGCACCTCTGGCGCTGTGTCCAAATGGCACAGCGCCAAAGGGACATCATGCCATGTTGCGGCAGCTATGGTGCCCCTCCTAGGACACAGAAAGGAGCTGCTGGGGGTGGCTTCTTTTTGTGCTCTATGGAGGTCAGATCAGTGCCGTGGCATGCGGTTGCCGCAGCACCGATCCAGCCAGTAATGGGGTGGCTGCATGCTGCCCCAAAGGGGCAGTCTGTATAGCCCCTGCAATTTCCTTAAACCAGAACATTTTTCCTGAAACAGTCCTATCACTCAGCCATGAACAAACCTTATAACATTTCCATGAATCCGTAGTAGTAGAACACAAGAAGAGCTAGAGTAAACCAAATGTCCATCTAGCAGCCCAGCATCAGCTGACCACATATACTTCTGGAAATCTCACAAAAAGGACTTGAAGGATACAACTTTCCTCTGCTGCTGTCATCTAGCAATTAATATTCTGTCACATATAGTCTATAGAGACCCCACGTTTCAAGTGGCAGCATGTGCCCCCTACATACCCTCCAATATTTTAAAAGATGAAACTGGGATACATGTGAACAGGAAACATCAGGCTGTGGTCAAGATGGCCAAAGCTATTAGTGAGAGAACACACAAACTGTGAGAGGCTGCATGAATTTGCTTTTGCTGGGTCTGCAAGATGCAGCCCCCTCCTTTCCTCTCCACTGAGTTAATTTAGTATAAATTACTCTTACACATTCAAGTCAGTTTGCAACAACTGAAGTAAGCTCAGGGCAAAAGTGGAAAGTGGGAGGAGGAGAGAGAAACTGGGATATTTTAAAAGCAGCTGAAAAAAAGTAGTATGGCAGAGGATTAACTGGGAGTGTCCCTGCCAAACTGGGACATTTGGAGAGCAGGCCAGTAACTGTGGTATGATAGACGGTGGTTACCAAGAGGCAAAGCCAAACAGATCAAATTTTCTATTCCTACACATCCTCCAGTTCTGCTTGAGGCCTGGGCATCTCTTTTTCTACAAATCAAACAATTTCAGTGAGGGTAGTTCTTGATTTCCACTGGAACACTGCTAATAAAAAACAAAGTCTGCCTGCTAATCTCTCCCGAAACATGCCTTTGCTTTTGTTAGGCTTTAAAAAAAAATTTTTTTAAACTTATTTCTTCTTTTCAGTGAAAGCACAAAGGGGAACATAAGAATAGCTGACGGCTATTTTTCCGTTTGATGCATGAAAGTATACTTGTACACTTGGAAAACTAAAACAGTTAAGCTTTATTTAAAAGAACAGGCTAAGAAGATTACCACACTATCAGTTATAGCATGAATCAATCGGGATAATTCCGATTAGGCACCAGTCCTGATTGCATGACGCAGTATGCAATCTGCTATGATCCCGCATTAAAACTGCCACTTTCCATTCACGGGTAGAACCTGTGAAATAACCTTATCAGACATTGGAAATTCGAAGTATAGTCTAATGGCAATCTGAACGCAATCATGGGGTTTCACGTTATTGCGAATTAAAGTATCTCACGCAATTTCAGGCAAAAGGGAAGTCATTCCGAACGCAATCATGGGTTTTACGTTATTTCATATTAAAGCATGTCACGCAATTTCGGGCAATGGGGGGTCATTTTTGGGAAATGGGAAGTCATTCTGAACGCATTTCGAATGCAGTTGGAATTCACATGAATTCAAATTGGCTCCAATTGGCTCCATTTGCAATAAAGAGAAATTCCTCCCGTTTGATAAGGTCCAATGATTGCAATTATGCGATAACATTGTGTTCAGCACCCAATGCGCTCACTAGTCTTTGTGTGATCTCTCTGGCTTCCAGGGAGTGTTCACAGGCTTGATCTGTTCTAAGGCACACTTGTTTGTCTTTTTGGTCATCCATAGTATCCTCAGCACTCTTCTCCAGCACCGCATCTCAAATGAGTTTTCTTCCTATCTCCTGTCTCCGCTGTCCTACTCTCACGTCTGTACATCGTGATGGAGAATACCAGGATTTGGACAACCCTAACTTTCATGTTCACTTTAGAATCTTGTCTAGCTCTTTCATAGCTGCCCTTCCCATTCCTAGTGTTAGTGTTGAACCAAAAACCACAGAAAATATGGGCTTTGAAGAGAAAGTAAGAGCATGTTCTGATTTGCTTCTTTAGCATTTCTTAATGTTAACTGGACACAGCATTTCAGATGAGGTTTGACTAGCACAGAATGGTGTGGAAGTTTTATTTCTGGGATCTGAAAACTGTGGTTAAATCAATACATTGTCTAAATTGTATTAGCTTTTTTGGAGTTGCATCACACTGCTAACTCACCTTCAGAGTGTGATCAACTAATCTGGAGACCCTTTTCACATGCAGTACTGGCTAAGGAAGATATCCTGTCTCACTTGTTGTTTTGTGCGGGAGGGGTGGGTGCTTTGTCTAAACAGACAACTTTGCCTTTGTGTCGGTTTAATTTAATTTTGTTCATTTCAGCCCATTCTGTTAAGCTTCTCTTGAACCATCTTCTGAAGTGTACGTTATTTCACCTCCGGTTTGTGTCAATGAAGATTCCCTCCATCCCTTCATCTAATGAGTTTATCATACGATGGAATTTGGGGGTATAATGCAATGGCAATCCAAACGCAATCATGGGGTTTCACGTTATTACATATTAAAGTATCTCACGCAATTTCGGGCAATGGGAAGTCATTCCGAACGCAATCATGGGGTTTCACGTAATTACGTATTAAAGTACCTCATGCAATTTCGGGCCATGGGGAGGTAATTTTTGGGAAATGGGAAGTCATTCTTGAATGCATGTCGAACGCAATTAGAATTCACGTAAATTCGCTAAACTAGCGAATTTACGTGAATTCGAATTGGCTCCATTCAAAATTGGGAGAAATTCCTCCCGTGTGATAAACTCCTAAGTCATGTTTCAAGTTCCAAGAAATAATTTTTTAACATTCTTGAATTCAGTGCAGACATGCAGTACCTGATCCTGAGTCATAAGCTCATGGTTAATTTTTTAACTGTATTCTATAGAATTTACAACTGACTAGCTCAGGCTTATTTTCTTGACTTGAAAGACAAATTTCTGGGCAGTAAAATGTATGCTTAATCCACTGCTGATGTAGAAAGACAGCCACCTGTTGGCTGTCTGAGAAATGCAAGAGAGTCCTCAGATTTGGTTCATTTCTGGAAGTGAAAAGCCAAAAAGAGAAACTATGGAGTTTATCAGAAGACGGAAATTGGAAGTATAATCTAATGGCAATCCAAACGTAATCATGGGGTTTCATGTTATTGCATATTAAAGCATCTCACGCAATTTCGGGCAATGGCCAGTCATTTTCAGGTAATGGGAAGTCATTCTGAACGCATTCCGAACGCAATTGGAATTCACGTAAATTCACTAAACTAGCGAATTCATGTGAATTCGAATTGGCACCAATTGGCTCCATTCAAAATAAAGAGAAATTCCTCCCATCTGATAAACTCCTATGTGTGAGTACTAAGAATTCAAACACATAGTTGAGCAACTTTACCTGAATATCTGCAGGAAATTATGGCAGTTTTCACTACCGTCACTTTCTCAAAAGTGCAAAAAACACAGGGCAGATGATGGAAGAAGCAATGTATTTCGCTACCAGTCCTCAATGGGAAAATGCTTTGTGTCTTTCGCCATATAGGAACCCACGCCGGAGCCTCCACATTCTCCTGCCCCAAGCTATTTTTTACACTCAGTAAGGGGAGGTGGTAGTGAGTATTTTAAGGGGAAAATTGCGTTCATTTGGAATCCTTAAAAACATGTCCGTTTCTCTATTTGGATATTCCCATTAATTTATTCTCTAGCATCCAGATACAGTAAAGGAAACAGGTCCCATCTGATCTTGGAAGCTAAGCAGGGTCAGTACATGGATGGGAGACCATCAACAAAAACCAGGTGCTGTCGGTTCTATTTCAGAAGAAGGAACTGGCAAAACCACCTCTGAGGATTCTTTGCCTAAGAAAACCCTATGGATTTCATGAGGTCTCCATAAGCCAACAGGCGACTTGAGGGCAAATGCACGCATGCATGCACGCACACATCCAGTTAATTTCTTCCAGAACAGTCCCCGCTTTTCCTCCCAGTGATCTCACCCAACATTTTAAAAAGAGCTGCTTTACAGAGGTCCATGGCACTTCTTGCAGCCCAATCCTCTGGAGTATCTCAATTTGTGTGGAAGTGTGGCTTATAATATGGTCAGGGATGGTGTCTAATTCTGTCTTTCTCCATTCTCAGGTCACTCTGCTGCCACATTGCCTGCTTCAAGACATTCTTCCTTTGTGATGAAATAGGGTGATGGAGTGGGTAACTATCAACTGTCAAATTTATGCTTGTCAAGCTGCAGGTGTGAAAAAACAAAATAAAAATAAAATGGTGGCAATCCTTAGTTAACAGCCAGTTCACTTGAGTTTCCAGGCATGTTGCAAACATTTTAACTGGGAACATATAGCTTGTTTTGGTGGTTTCAGCTCTTGTCATTCAAAGCTATCATACAGAGAATCTGACTGCATATTACAGCACCATCACAAATTCATGCACATTTGCCTGAAGACATTGCAGTTTATCAGACAACGGAAATTGGAAGTGTAATCCAATGGCAATCCAAACGCAATCATGGGATTTCATGTTATGACGAATTAAAGCATCTCATGCAATTTCGGGCAAAAGGGAAGTCATTCCAAACGCAATCATGGGTTTTACCTTATTGCGAATTAAAGCATCTCACACAATTTCAGGCAATGGGGGGGTCATTTTTGGGAAATGGGAAGTCATTCTGAACGCATTCCGAATGCAATAGGAATTCACGTGAATTCGCTAAATTAGAGAATTCACGTGAATTCGAATTGGCTCCATTCAAAATAGAGAAAAATTCCTCCCGTCTGATAAACTCCATTAATCCCACATGGGACTGGAACATATTTTTACAATCTCTATAGAGATTATCAGATGGGAGGAAATCGGGGAAGAAAAAGACATAATAGCACAGTTGCAGTGAAGAGTTTCAGATGATGTTGCGCTTATCCAGGATTTATCTTGGAAAGAACCAGGAATGCTCCGGCAACAAACCATTTCCAGGACTTCTCCATGAATGGTTTATTGATGGAGCATTCCTGGTTCTTCACAGGAGAAGTCCTGAATAAGTGCAATGTGTCTGGAAATCTTCAGTGCTATTGTGCGACTTTACCAAGAGTATGCCTTTTACTCCTGGCTTATTTTCCAAGTTTGATAATCTCCTAAGTGTCACCCTATAAATACATTGTATGGGCTGCTTATAACAATACAAATTTTAATGCAATTATAAATAGTGTACCAAAACAAACCCATCAACCATCAACAACAGTCCCAAACGCAGGGATAACCCTAGTGTTTATGTGTATTTTAGAAAAAAACTGTTTAAAAAAAATTGGAAAGGCCAGGAAAGATGAAAAGGGATGACCGAAAGCAAAAGGACCCCAAGGTGAGCATTTTTTTAGAAGAGACTTCTGGACTGCCATAACTGGAAAGTCTTTTTTCCTCAGCATCCATCTGCTACCTTTTATCTTTGACGAGTGTCTAGGGTTTCAGGAAGCAGGGCATTTTCCAAGAAACTGTTGTTGGGTGTCCATTCTCCCATTCAGAAAATTCAGCGGGGGAGAAATGTGTGAAAGCGTATCCACTGCATACAGTCCTGACATTCTGAGTGCTTCCAAAGCGATTTTTTCCCCCAAAAAAGGAGGGCATGAATACAGAGCAAATATATACATGACTGTTCCAGCAATTTTGTTAGCCTGCCCACCAGCAGAAAATATGTGAATTAAAAAGAAGGGAAATTTCTTAAACTCTGGAAAGTATTTTGGAAAGTGATCTCATTTTAATTCTCCCATCCCAGTTTGCCCAGCTCTGCTCTACATAGGTTTGGAGGATAGGCCTTCCCACCCATCACCCACCATAGATCCATATTAGAACCACCCTGCCATAGATCCATATTAGATCACATGAAGTGGGTTTATAGGGGCAATGGCATGTGATCCAATTAGCTGTAAACTGTTTGGCCTTGGCGTGTCCCTTGAAAATTAAGTCTTGGCGTGTGAACTGATGACAATTTCCCCTTCACATATCAGTGTACAGAAAGAGAGATTTTGTTAAGAAGTCTCCACGCCAGATGGAGAATGACTCTGTAACGTGCCTCCCTGTTCTACTTTTTGTATTCAATTTTACTGAAATTTTGTTCCTCTTGTTTCCATAGCTTCAAGTCTGAATATGTGTTCTCTGTCCAGCGATGGAAGTGGTTGTTGCTGTTGTTATTTGCTATCAGATCAGCTTTGACACATGGCAACGCTATGAAGGAGAGACCTCCAAGAACATTGTCACTCACAGCCCTTTTGCAAGCTAAGGGCCATACTTTCTCCGACTGAATCGGTTTCCCTGCAATATGGTCCTTGTTTTTTGCTACTGCCTTCTACTTCACCATTATCATCATAGAATCATAGAATCATAGAGTTGGAAGAGACCACAAGGGCCATCCAGTCCAACCCCCTGCCATGCAGGAACTCCCAGTCAAAGCATCCCCGACAGATGGCCATCCAGCCTCTGCTTAAAGACCTCCAAGGACGGAGACTCCACCACACTCCGAGGGAGTGTGTTCCACTGTTGAACAGCCCTTACTGTCAGGAAGGTCCTTCTAATGTTGAGGTGGAATCTCTTTTCCTGCAGCTTGCATCCATTGTTCCGCGTTCTAGTCTCTAGTCTCATTTCCAGTGAGTCATGTTGTCTCATGATGTGTCCAAAGCACAATAGTTTAATAGTTTTTTGTGGGTTTTTCTGGCTATGTGGCCATGTTCTGGAAGTGTTTATTCCTTATGTTTCACCTTTATTATTCCTGTTTATTCCTTATGGTTATTCCTTATGGTTGGATTAAATGTGGATTTTACTGCATTCTTTTATTTTTATTGCTGTAACCTGCCCGGATTCCTTGTGATTGAGCAGGCTATAAATAAATTATTGTTGTTGTTGTTGTTGTCAGGAATAAACTCTTCTAGAACATGGCCACATAGCCTGAAAACCCTACAAAAAACTTTGGATGCTGGCTGTGAAAGCCTTCAACTTCAATCATTTTGGTTTCTAGGGAGAGCCCAGGCTACATTTAATAATAATAATAATAATTTTTATTTATACCCCGCTCTTCAGCCAAGGCTATCAAAGCAGCTTACAATTTGTTAATTAAGACATTTCCCTGCCCTCAGGCTTACAATCTAAAATAGACATGAAACAAAAGGAAAAGGGAGAGGTGGTGGGGAAGGGGGAAAGTCCAGCAGATCTTCTCTCCCTCAGAGGCCTGGATTTGTTCTCAGATCCATTTATTTGCCATTTTGGCAGTCCATGGTATCCATATCGTTGTTGTTGTATGCCGTCCAAGTCGATTTTGATGTACAGTGACTCTATCACAGGGATTTCCTGGCAAGATTTGTTCAGAGGGCATTTGCCTTCCTCTGAGGCAGAGAGAGCGTGACTTGACCAAGCCATAGTTTCCGTGGCTGAGTCTCCAGAGTTGATGTCCGATGCTCAAAGCACTGTGCCATGCTGGCTCCTATATCCATTTTAATCTGATTAAATTCCACATATCCATTTGTCTTCACAGGATGGCCAAAAACGAGGACTGAGCAATCATTTGGACTCTCAACGATTATTTTAAAAAACAACAACTTATCAACAAGGTTTTCTAGCCCTATCTGGACATTCTAAGGATATATTTAAAGTAAGCATGTACAGTCCTCTGATCATTGAGCAATGGCTTTCCATGAGTTAATATACTTGTCTTTAAAGCAGGCCTCATGAGTTTACCAGCTGTACGAATGTACACTAACAGTCCATTCTTTGTATTTCATGAAAACTGGAAAAGGACACAGGGAAAGGAGTGCTTCATTATTATCCAAATGGAGCACTCTGTTGTGATATATATAAAAATATATATGTATGTATATGTATGCTAGGAAGCAAACAAATTCTTGGCTATCAAAAACCCAGCTGGAAAGCTGTGTTTATAGGTACAATTTATATAGCATCTGCACTGTGGGAATACTCCGTTTTGACACTGCTTGAAGTGTCACGGCTCTATGCTATGGAATGATGGGAATGGTCATGTGTTGTGGCACCAGAACGGTGCCACAACACTCGACCATTCCCAGAATCCCATAGCATGGAGCCGTGCCACTTGAAGTGGTGTCTCTCTCTTCAGTCTCTTCCAACTCTAAATTTCTATGATTCTATGATTCTATTTCCATAGTGCAGATGCAGCCTTTGCCACGTCTGCAGCTGCACAACTTTGAAATTCCAGGATAATCATTTCGTCCTTTCTTTTTTCCTCCTTGTTTTCAAACGTAACAATTTTTAATGAAAACAATCACTGCCTGACACCTCAGACCAACAAATTTCCCAGGTCAAAGCCCACAGACGGCTGATGCATGGCAAGTTGTTTTAGTGACTCTTAATGCTCTCTAGTGGGCACATGTTGTAGAGCACAGCTATGGATAGGAGGACAAAGGAAAATATGCATTCATGTATAAATCATGGCTGTTTCCTCTATGAGACGGATTGCCTCACGTGGCAAATGTGAAATATTATTAAAACGGAGAAAACTCCATATTGTTTTCGAATCACATGGGACATTCAGATTGTTTGCCTTGGTTATGGGAAAAAAATTTTTTTCATTGTTGACACGGGTTCTAGTTTGTTTCCATCTTCTACTCAGTCATGTGGGCCATTTTCCACTTGACTCACTTGAGTACAGTACTACAACTGAGTAAGACAGTAGTGTTAGTTGTAGGGTGGTTAGGTGGTTCTACGGCATTATAGCTTGTGATAAGTAACCACTGCTCAAAGGGGCGAAGGCACTGCCACACATTTAGTCCTTTTCAAATAAAAAAGCACTCAGCCCATTGGGGTTCATCTCTGTGGTCGAAAACACACTGCAGAAATTTTATTCTGTTAATATGTTTGAAGCAAAGCAGTCCCTGGGACCCATGTTACATTAGGCCACAATTACCATTTGGGGAATTTGACACTTTCCTGAAGTATATGATGCAGTTATGAGATCGAAAAGTTACCTAACTGCATATATGGTCGCCCCTCCTTTTCCGGAGGATCCATTCTGGACCCCCTTGCGAAAACGGAATTTTGCTTATATTCAAGCCCCGTTGGCTTGAATGTAAGCGTGCGGCTGCAGGAGTGTGCAGGTGCACACCTTGGGCACATGGCCCATTGTTTTCCCCCTGTTTGGCCCTTGCATATAAAAAACGCAAACCTGAAGGTACAAAAACATGGTGTGTTTATTATTTGCATTGTTTCCAGCTTCACGGGGGTCTTGTGCCCCTAACCCTAGCGAATATGGAAGGAGTGCGTGTGTGTGTGTGTATACACACACTTGTCCCTCCCTATTCGTTAGGGTTAGGGGCACCAGAACCCTATGAATATGGAAAAAAATGCAAAGAACAAAAACACCGTGTTTTTACCTGAGAGGACACCTCTCTAGGGATCTCTAGGTCCTCCAGGGCAACTCTGTGGTCAAAGTCTGACAGACACTGACCATAGAGTTGTGCTGGAGGAGCTACAAAGGCTGAATAGAATGTTCTCTCTAGGAATCTCTCGGTCTTTCAGTGCAACTTTGAGTTAAAGTTGACCATGGCGTTGCACTGGAAGACCTAAAGATTCCTAGAAAGAACACAATCAAATCCGTGAATAAAAACGAACATTGGCTTACCTTGTGAGATGTTTGTTTTCAGCGATGAGGGCGGAGTCATCCTTCATGAGGGTTGGTTCCCCCTGTTTGCTCCAATCAGGCAGGACTATGACTTTTGGGCGTGTCCACCAGGGGAATCCATCCCCCTTGTTTGCCCAGTCAATGTATAGCCAAGCAGAGAGAGTTTATAACAATGAAGAAATACTAACAACAATAGAGAAAGTTTAACCATTTAACTATAACAATTCTAGACACTAGAACAAGGATCCTATTAACCTTACAACACCCCCCGACACCGAGAAAAAATTCCTCAGTTACGGGTGGGCAGGATGACTCCGCCCTCATCGCTGAAAACAAACATCTCACAAGGTAAGCCAATGTTCGTTTTTCCAGCGTTGAGGGCGGAGCCATCCTTCATGAGGGACATACCAAAGCTCCCTAGATGGGTGGGAACTGAGGTAAGGAATTATAGGATGGATTGAAGGATCCGTCTACCAAATGATGCCCCAGCCAGTTGGAAGGCATTGATTCGGCAGCGATGGATAAATATGGAAGGAGATGACCAAGCGGCCACCCTGCAAATATTGGAGAGAAGAACATTAGTGGTTAGGGCGGCAGGTGTGGCAGCACTGTGAGCGGAATGAGCGCTGACCCTTCCTTGCAGCGTATTACCCATCATCGACTCACACTGAGAGATGCAAGCCCAGATCCATCAAGCCAGGGTCGATGAAGAAAAACTTCCCAGGTATGTAGGACCGAAGGAGACAAATAGACTGTCTGATTTGCGCCATCGACAAGTGCGTTTGATGTAAATACACCGAACTCTGCCTACATCTAGTGTGAGCCAAGTCTTTTCAAGTTCCTTTTTGGGGTCAGGAACGAATGAAGGGAAAATGATCTCCTGTGCTCTATGAAATGTGAAGTTAACTTTAGTCATGAACATCAGATCCCGTCAAGCAGAACTGAATCCTCGCAGAAGATGCATATTTCACTCCTGTGGCTAGTGCTCCTGGTTCAGAAAACCTTCTAGCTGAACTAATAGCATTAAAAAAAAAATACTGTTTTCCAGGTAAGAAACTTAATATCAACTCTGTCAAGTTATTCAAACTGTGGTTTGGTTAATGCCTGAAGAACTACATGAGGGTACCAATTAGGGTATCTGTGAACTGTGGGAAGTTTAATAAGAGAAGCTGTTCTCAAAACTTTATATATACACCCTCTCTCTCACACACACACATATATATGAATGATTAGACAGTTTCTGGGACAGTATGATTGGAAGAGCTGATGTCCAGTAGGTGCCTTTCAATATCCACATGTGAAGGTTTAATCCTGGATATGGTATTTGACCTTGAGTTAAGAGATCTTTGTGATTGGAAGACGAACTGGTTTCGTGACATCTGGAAGATCTCTGGAAACCCTGCCCTTCTGAAGTCACGAGAGACGAGACCGGAGCATCTACATGAGGGATCTGGAGTTTGGCTATTGGGAGCCACAAACATGCTTCCCGTCACCCTAAGCTGGCATCCAACCTTATGTGGAACTTCAACAGGGCCTAAATCAGGCAATCCTCTACAACTGGCAGCAAAAACCACCATTCAAAGAGGTTTGATTTAATCAGTGTATGTCAGAACAGATTATTTATGTGTACCATCTGTTTTTTGATACAGCTAGAAGAACTACTGTAGGCTCCTGGCATGAAATGGTGTTCATGCCAAACGATTAACTGAAACAGATCAGGCAGTGTAGATGCACCAGTAACACTAGGTCCAATAACTGGGAACAACCTACCTGCTCGAGGGTGTTCTTCATGGATCTTACCCTTTGCTTGGTCAGGTAGACTGGTCAGCGATGTGTCTACAACCACTCCAAAGTGATGCAGGTTCTGAAATGGAACTAGGTAGTTCTTTTCGTAAATTACCAGAAAAACATGTCTGGATAGGAAAGAAATCACAACTCGACATCTTATATATATCCTATGGGAGAGAATGAGATCTATCAGGACATTTGAAATTATGGGTCTATATGAAGGTCCCACTGTTTTCAAGACGTGTCTATCTGTGTAGTGCGTGTCACAGAAGAAAACAACAGACTGAATGGTAGAACCTTGTATGGAAAGGTTGGTAAGATATTTGTGATAACGTGGTAGCTTGGGCTGTGGGCAGGAGACCACTACCCAAAAAACAGGAACACACAAAAATCTTGGAGGAGACGTGTCTCCAGACTTGTCTGGATAATCTCCCATCTGAACCTGTGATTATTATAACTCAATTGTTATTAGATAGATAGTATAGTGTTGTTGTTGATGTTTTTATGGCCTCAATATCAATCAGACATTTTGTGACTTTTATATCAATCTATGTTTGTTTGCCTTCCTCTACCTTAAGGAGGCAATGAAAAGTCATATGAATGGTATAGAAAAATATATCAAAGTATATTTTAACAAACAGCTTCATTTCATTTATATACCGCTTCATACCCTTAAGGAGTGTCTAAGCGGTTTACAATTGTAAGCTATTTGCCCCTCAACAATCTGGGTACTCATTTTAGCGACCTCGGAAGGATGCAAGCCTGAGTTGAGCTTCAGCCCTTTGCTGGTCTTGAACTCGCCACCTTATGGTTTTGAGTGAGTGGCTGCAGTACAGGCATTTAACCACTGCGCCACCAGGGCTGACATTTAAGGATGTTGAGGTCTTCTTATTATTCCTAGTCTCAGCCAAGAGACTTTATTCCAAACAATTTGTCCCCATTAAGTGGTGAGAATCTTAGATATTTTTTGTAATGGGCATTTTTATGTGTCAGTTCTTTAGTCAAAGTCTGTCCTTGAACTGGTCTTGGATTACATCCAATCTCATTTAGGCTAGTGTCTCCAGACATAGCCACTACCTTTAACCATAGTTAATACCCTGATAGTACTTTATTTTGACCTTAAGTGTTTGTTTGTTTGACAAGTGGGCTAGGCCACACCTGTTTAGCCCCAGAAAAAAAGGAAATAGCAGACACCTTAGTTGAGCATAAACTCTGGCAGCCACAAGTGGCATCTGTTGATTCTCATGACAAAGAGGGCTGAGATGTAACCATATATATGTAAACAGCTATTGGATTTAGAATCACAATAATAAATTATGGAGGCCTTGTTAATATCCTCATAAAATCTGCATGAAATGGAGTATTTGGTGTTGAAGGCCCAGGCTTGGAGGAGGGAGGAATATCCTTCCCTGAGGAAATCAGGATGGATCATCCTCTAGCTTCAACTGGTCAGAGTTGACATTAAATTCCAATATATAAGTTGTACAATAATACCATAAAACAAGTACAGTAATAATAAACAAATACAGTAATAATGAAGGATCATCAGTCCCCAAACATCTAACAGATTTCAGGAGCTTTCAGGAGGTACTGAAAGGCCCTCATCTTTATTTTTTATTTTTAACTCTTTTTCAGATCACATTCCTCTTCTGAGGAGTGAACTATAGGTATTATTTTCCTTTGTTTTACAAAAGGCATATTAGTTAGCAGAAGCAGCAGGCCTTTCCTTTTCTGCCTAGCTGCCCTTAATCAAAATGGCTGCCACACCTTCAGTTCCAGCTTTGCCTATTATTTTTAAAAAGGCAAGCACAATAAATAAATGTCTTTTTGGCCAAATTCTCCCAAGGAGAGATTGACACCTTAGACCAGGGGACAATGGGGCAGAAGCAGACTCCCTGCACCTGGAAATCCTTTTGTTAATCCTCTCTGATCCCTTCAGTCTGAGTGGATCTTGGAGGAAGGAGAGGAGAAGGCAGTTGGTTTTGGAGGGAAACTCTCCATTTGAATCTCTGAAGCAACTGAAGCCTCCTTCAAAGCTGGCAATGCAAGTCAGAAACAAATCTCTTGGGTAAAGCTTAACCCACAAACATAGGATTAAGGACTGAATCCTCACTCACCTCTTGAAATCTGCCTTCTCTCTCTCTCTCTCTCCCACTGTCCAAACCTCTTGCCGGGTTTGATGTCCGCAGTGGGGCGCAATCTGGCCAGGGACAGGGCCTCCAGCCGCGCCAAGGTCTGTCAGGGTCTCTATCTCACCACCCTGGGGCTGGTGTTCTGGCCCCCCTCAGACCATTCTCCCTCAGAGGCAGAAGAGGACTGAGATTTGGAGAGAACATCCTCATCTGAGGATTTTAACTGCAAGCATTTTGCTTCTTAGCCTTAGATGGCGCTCTCCATTATGTTTATGCTTGGAGGAATAAACCTGAAGTAGCATTGGCATGGCTCCCGCCTTTTTTGAGTTTGAATTTGTGCGCCAAGGAGGAACGTTTGGGTGCAAATTTGCCCTGCTCCAAAGGGGAATGGCATCCCTGGAAGAGCGGGAGGCGGGGGGGGGGGGGGGGAAAGAAGAAGAGGGTTCCCTAGGTCTCCTGGAATTGTAAAGGAGCCTGTCCCTCTGTGAGCCCGACTCCAGGGGCTGAAGGACCACTGAGCTCCCTCCAGTGAGCTTGGGGTCCATCTTGGAGGGACGACTTTCCAAGGGGAGAAGGCGTCCCTCGAGAATCTGAAGAATGAGGGAGAGGAAGATAATTCCCTGGCCCTCCTTTATCTCTGAGTCCTTTCTGCCTCTGACCCTGACTCTTGGGAAGAATTCTCTGCCACGGCCTTAGCCTGAAAACGGGCCCCTCTCTGAGAGGAGACCGTTTGGGAGGCAATACAGGATTGCGCCAGCTGTAAGGCTAGTAAGGAGGAGAAGGGAGCCGACGTTCGGGAGGGAGAGGCTGCAGGGTACCCAAGCTGCTCACTGCAGCATTACTCACAGTTCTCTCGGCGTCCTCCTTGCCGACCGCACCCTCCCGATTTCGGGACAGGTTCCTGCGGTCTCTCTCGTCCTCCTTGCTAACCGCACCCTCCCGATTTCGGGACAGGTTCCTGCGGTCTCTCGCGTCCTCCTTGCTAACCGCACCCTCCCGATTTCGGGACAGGTTCCTGCGGTCTCTCGCGTCCTCCTTGCTAACCGCACCCTCCCGATTTCGGGACAGGTTCCTGCGGTCTCTCGGCATCCTCCTTGCTAACCGCACCCTCCCGATTTCGGGACAGGTTCCTGCGGTCTCTCGGCGTCCTCCTTGCTAACCGCACCCTCCCGATTTCGGGACAGGTTCCCGCGGTCCGGCGCCTTCAAGCGCGGAGAAAAGGGATATCCCTCCTCCGGCTGCGCCGAGCGGCCTACAGGCCGCACCTCCCGGGTCAGGGCTGATCCATTCCTCTTGTGGAGAGCCTGGGTAGCATGGCCAGATTCCCCAGACATGCCTGGGCCCTCTAGCTCTTCGGACCTTAGTCGGCCCTCACAGAGAGAGAAGAGGTAAGGAGTAAAAGGAGAATAAAGAAGATTTTGTTTTGTGAGTAAAGGAGAGTTAGGAAAACACGACCTGACGGAGCGAAGGCAGGAACTAGACTGGGCAAACAAGGGGGATGGATTCCCCTGGTGGACACGCCCAAAAGTCATAGTCCTGCCTGATTGGAGCAAACAGGGGGAACCAACCCTCATGAAGGATGGCTCCGCCCTCAACGCTGGAAAAGCTGCAAATACGGAGGGAGGAGTGTATTCCTAGAGAGAAGACTCCACTAGGCCTTTCTAGCTCCTCCAGGCCGGTTCTATGGTCAGTCTTGGCCACAGAGTTGCCCTGGAGGACCTAGAGATTCCTAGAGAGGTGTCCTCCCAGGTTAAAAACATGGTGAATAGGGAGGGACAACAAGGGCACTAATCAAAAAGCCCCCCACAGAGAAGCCTCTCCCGAGAGAACCAGTGGGCCCCTCCCCGGTTTTGTTTCTCTACTTTGGGCCCTGACAGTGGGTTGGTTGGGGGATTCATACCTCAGCGTCAGGGCGTGTCTGGGGGCGTGGCCCCACCTCCAAATAGTTTGCACTTCAACTCCCAGAATGCCTGACCCTTGGCCAAAGCGGCCGGGGCTTCTGGGATTTGGAGTCCAAAAAAAATAGGAGTCCTCAAACGACTGCGCCACCCTCGTATATACGTCGCTGCTGCCTCCCGTTGCATTTCGGGACTTGTAGTGGGCCGAGGCCTGAATGCTCTGAGGCGGCGTGGTCTAAGTGGCCCTCCTTCGACTGCAAATCCCGGGATGCAACAGGACGGAGGCGGCCCTCTATAAAAAGGGGAGTGCGCCCCCACAGACAGAGACCGAGGCCTCGGGGTTTGGGCGGTGTTTCTGGCGGGGGAGGCAAGAGGCGTGAAGGAGCCACAGCGACAGCAGCGCCACGTCTCGGGCGGGCGGGCGGGACGGAAGGAGGCGACGGCGAGGCCAGGCAGGCAGGCAAGGCGGGGGAGGGCCCGGGCCCTGCTGGAGGGGGACCGGGGGGGGGTCCGGAGGCATGGAGAGCTATACGTTCCTAACGCACTGCAGGAAGAATCCGGTTTCGGAGCTCTTGAGCTGCTTGGGAAGCCGGGGCGTCGTCGTTCTCCTCGTCGTTTCTTGTGTGCCCCCCTCCCTGACAGAGAAGGCGGCTCAAGGGCTCCCAAACGTCCCCGTCCCCAGGCTTTGGAGCCGGTCCTTTTGAAGCGGTCTCGAAGTGGGTTAGTTCTGCCGTGCGGTTGGGACCGTGGTGGCAGCCCGGGAGAAAAGAGTGACGTGTCTCCTTTCCCAAGGCTGGCTCTGAGGAGAAAGACAACAACAACAACAGGGGAGGGGGAGCAGTGGCCTCTCTGGGACTGGGGTCCCTTGGCTGTGGGTCTCTCTCACACATAGACATATATACACACACACACATAAACACATGTATATATATATATATATATATATACACTCACACACACACACACATATATATAGATATGTACACACACATACATATACACACATATATGCACACACACACACATATAGACACATATACCCACATATATATGCACACATACATACATGTACACACACACACATACAGTATATATACATATACACACATTTACATATATATGCACACACGAACATATATAAACACCCACACACATATATACACACATATACATATATGTGCATATGCACACATAACACATATACACACACATATATATACACACATATACATATATGTGCAGACACACATACATATATACATATATAAACATACACACATATGCGCAGACACACACACACACATATATAAAAAACTCGGGGTGCCCCCCTCCATTGACCTCCTCCCATTCCAGGCCATCCAGAATCCTTTGGGAGGCTTCTCTGTACCAATGTTACTTGTGAACCTTAATTCCCGTGTGCCACTGAATGTCATGCGAAGAGTTCGGACATAAACAACTAGCAAAATCAACACCATACTTTTGAATTGCCAATGCACAACCTAAATGCCTTTACATAGACACAGTGAATGTTTGAGTTAAAATGGGAGGTTGTTTAAAATGTTTTTTTTTTTTTTAAATCAAAAATTCCCAGAAGTGTCATTTTGGGAGAGATGTCAGTGAGCCCTGGTCAGTGAGCCCTGGTGCTACAATAAACCACAATCCCAAACACTGAGGCAGGGCAGTTAAAGCAGTCTTGAACTGGATTATTTCTGCAGTGGGTTTTGGACCGTAGAAGAGAAGGAGGACGGGGATCTTGGCAGAGATTTGGACCAGGCTTATTTGTGTGCATGCAAATGCGGGATGGAATGGGTTTGAGTCTTTGGCAGTCTCTGCGAGGGAGGCGATATGCCGGTATGTGTACTGTTTCATCACAACATTTCTATCTCTCTCTTTTCTGCGTAGGAAGAAAGTGTGAATCCACCCCTTCAGCCCTTACATCTCTCCTGTGGGTTAAACATTTGATTTAGCTAGAGGCCTGCTGTCAAAAAGGCATACGTGACATCTACAGGGCGTTATAGGTATCCTCCGTGCTAAAGGCTTACGAATGCTGTTTTTAAGGTGGATTTCAGCACGGGCGTATCAGTCCTAGGTATTTGATTCTACCTCGCATCTTGTCAATGCATTTGTCAGGGTTATTGTGAGCTGCTGAGCCGTGTTACCGGAGCATCTGCTTGACCATTCATTATCAACTCGGGCAGAAGGAAATTCACGACAATTCAGATGGCAACTACCCTGTTTCCCTGAAAATAAGACATCCTCTGAAAATAAGACCTAGTAGAGACTTTGCTGAATTGCTAAAGACAAGGCCTCCCCCGAAAGTAAGACCTAGCAAAGTTTTTGTATATAAATATATATACAATATATAATAAATGTTCAATTTTTTTTGTTCAACAATAAGTGTGAATTCTTCTTCATGGAAAAATAAGACATCCCCTGAAAATAAGACCCAGCACACTTTGGGAGCAAAAAAATAATATGAGACGATGTCTTATTTTTGGGGAAACACGGTAGGGCATGTGTGGCCTTCCACATATTTGTGGTCTGCAGCCTGGCTATGAAAGATCATAGGAGTTGAAATCCAGCAACATCTGGAAAATGACATGTTCCCCTCCCTGTCATATTGTTGTTAGCTGCCCTTGAGTTGACTTGGACATTTCCAAGACCCCCCTATCCTTAACCTCTCTGCTCAATCCTGAGTCCTCCGTGATAAGAGTCTATCCAGCTAGTATGTGGTCTTCTTCTCTTTCTGCTACCTTCCACCTTTCCTAGCATCATTGTCTTTACTAATGATTCATTTTTCCTCATGATGTTTCCAAAACATGACAGACCCAGTTTAGTCATCTTGGCTTCCAGGGAGAGTTTAGGCTTGGTCTGTTAAAGGACCCATTTGTTTGTCTTCTTGGCTGTCCGTCGTATTCTCGGTACTCTTCTCCAGCATTATATCTGAAATGACTTGATTTTCTACCTACTGGTATTGGCTTAGTCTCCAACTTTTTCTACCTATCAGCTTAGTCTCCATCTGTCTTAGTCTCCAACTACCTATTGGCTTAGTCTCCAACTATTGCATCCATACATGGTGATGGGGAATACAGTGGCTTGGACGATCCTCACTTTAGTGTTCAGAGTTAGGCCTTTTCACTTTATGATCTTGTCCAGTTCTTTTGTAGCAGTCCTTCCCAATCCTAGTCGTCTTCTGATTTCTTGACTGCAGTCTCCATTCTGATCAGTGTTTGAACCAAGGTAAGGGAACTATTTGACTATTTCAGTTTTCTTGTTGTTTAGGATGAATTCTTGTAGATCGTCCATGGCCATATCATACATGATGTTCAGTATTAGTCTAGCCTTGGCACTTTCCTCCTTGACCTTCTTCAGTAATTCCTCCAGATGTTTGCTGTTTGTAGTATTGTGTCATCTGCCTATCTTAGGTTGTTAATGTTCTATCTTCATTTCTCCTGCCAAGCCCACTTTATTGTAGTGTTTTTCAAATGACGTTCAAGGGATTATAGGATTCCTTGAAAGCTTATAAAATGCTATTTGAAGGAGCAGACTAGTAGTTATGATGTTTCCTCAAAAACAACTTTCTGATGGTTACTGATCTTCCTATGAAATTGTGCTATTGCCAGAGAGCTGGGATGAGTTCTAAGGTCCAAAACACACTACAGAAATAATCTAGTTTGAGACTGCTGCCCTTGCTCAGTGTTTGGGAATCCTGGGAATTGTAGTTTATTGTGGCAGCAAAGGTCTCTGATAGAGAAAGTTAAATGTCTCATGAAACTACAGTTCTCAGAATTCCCAAGCATTGAGCCAGGGCAGTTAAAGCAGTCTCAAACTGGATTATTTCTTCAGTGTCGTTTGGCCCTAAGACACATTTGCAGTTCACAGAGACTGACAGCATGGGCAACAAACTTAGTTGATGGCTTGTATTACAGTAACTCAGTAGTCAAAATAGGATGGTCTATTGAGTATTGTTTTCTTTAATTTTTACATTGATCTGTGTTTTTTTTAAATCTTTATAAAATATTGTTTTTCAACTTACATTTAAAAAAGCATTTTTGAATATAATAAAATTCCTGAGGATTCCTAACCCTAAAGCATATTCCTGAATCCTCTGCCTGGGTAGAATGTTTTGAAAATGTCCCAAGAATATGATTCATTTAAGGAAAAAAAAGAAAAGAAACTTGGGGCTTCAAACTAAATATTATCTTGTCTAGCATTCTGGTCCCATAATGGCCACTCAGGCACCTTTGGGTAGCTTACAAGCAGGACATACTATATATATCCATGTATAAGTCTAGAAATTTTTGTCAAAAAATTGACCCCAAAAAACCTTGGTCGACTTATCCATGGATCAATGTAAGTACTGTACTTTAACTCTTATCAAAAAAGGAACCATCCCTTTGGTGAAAGGTGAGAGCTTAATTCCTTCTCAGAGCACCAAAAAAAGCATCAACCCCCTTTACTATCTCATCCTTCCAGCCTTTAGGGTAAGCACAAACAGTTATACTTGTAAAAAAAATTAAGTTCTTTAGCATTGTTTTCCTTTGCTTTGTCCTATATGTCCTTTGCTACATGCTGTTAAGTTTTACCCTCGACTTATCCATGGGTCATGTCAAAATCCATAATTTTGGCCCCCAAACCTGCTCTTGACTTATACATGAGGTCAACTTATAGTCGAATATATACAGTAATTGCAATAGCACCCTCCTACACACGCTCCGTGCTAACTGGGAACTGTCACCAAGGCAGTCTAACTCTGATACTGGAGGTAATATATAACCAAAATGCCTCCTAGCTTTATTTCCTTGTAAAGCCATTGACGTTGGTTGCTATTGCTGTGTCCTGTGAAAGTTAATTCCACAGTTTAAGTGTTCTGTTCATGAAGAAGTATTTCCCTGTGTATGTCCCAAATCTTCTTCCATTCAGTTTCACTGGATGACCGAGGTCTTTAGTATTATATGCGAGAAGGTAAACATTTGGTGGTTCTTTCTTCATTTCTTTAACTGAACCTAAGAATTTTCCCCCTGAAAATCAGACTCTTTTTCTCTTCACTTCCCCTTCAAGTAGGCCAGCATTGACTGGCAGCAGGCTCTCCTTCTCCCAGCCAATTCTTGTCCCAATTAATAATTCATTAATCCACAATAGATTATATGGAGTTTCCTTGGCCAGATACAGTGCCCTCAGTTAAAAAAACAAATAAACAACAACAAAAAACTGCACAATCCTATAAGTGAAACTGTTGGCTGGATAATAGTTCGACTGTCAATTGGAATGGTAAAAATAAAAGGCAACTGGCAGTAGGGACTGGTGGTGAAGACAGTTTGCTTCTTCTCTCAGTTAGTAGTCTCATCACTTCTCTGACCCAGCCGGCATGTACAAAAAGACTTTATAGTGCACCATCCTTTCACCAGCTTATTTGGAACCCTTGTTTTGTCATTGAACAGTTTTGTGGAATCTGGACACGCATGACCTTCGTGAATGGGACTGTATTAGATATTTCTGTATGCCTAGTGCTTAGTGTTTGCTTATGTTGGTTATTTATTTATTTATTTATTTTTAAAAAGGTGGTGGCAGGTGCTGGAAAAAAACCTTCTACCTGAAGACACCGAAGAGCTATTGCCAGCCAGAACAACAATACCAGGCTAGATGGACAAATAGTCTTGACAGGATGCAAAACATTTTCCTGTGGTCTCATGGTGCTGAATTTTCATGACATGATAGTAGAGAAGTTGAATTCCAAGAGACAGTGGTCCAAAACACACTGCAGAAATAATCCAGTTTGAGATGCTTCAACTGCTCCAGCTGAGTGCTAGGGAATCCTGGGAATTGTAGTTTATTGTGGCACCAGAGCTCTCTGTGAGAGATGGCTAAATGTTTCACAAAACTACAGTTTCCAGAATTCCCTAGCATTGAGCCAGGGCAGTGAAAATGGTCTCATACTGAATTATTTCCGCAGTGTGTTTTGGAGTAAAGTTTATTTGGAAAAATATAAGTTCTAACAATGGCTGGTGTCTGTATATGGGGGCAAGGAATATAAACAGCCCCACTGGTGTGCAGCGGGAGGTCATTGAATCTCCCTGTAAGTCAATTACAGCTCATTCAGTATTAAAGACAGAGGGTATCATGATTTATTTTTCTCTATATGAATGGAAGGCATATAGCAGTTACTGGGAAAGTAAAGGTCTGAACACTCTCAGGATGTCACTGACCTGCTGCTGATACAGAGGTTTTGGTTAAACTGTCTAGCTTTGTGTCTTGGAGAGCCTGTGTGCTTAGAGGAGTCTTTTCTACTCAGGTGGATTATAGCAACCCTCTTCCTCAGCCAATGTGGCCAGTAGCATTGTTAATAGTTTTTGATACCTTCCTCCTCTAGGACTTTTAAGACTAGTTCTCATTTCCATCTTTTGTAGCAATTTTCTTCTGGCAGTGGTTTCTTTATGTCAAAACGTGGCATCTGAAACAGACTGCCACAGTGTAATATTCAGGGAGTCAGCCTACCCTGTCTTTTTCTGGGGTACTCTATTCCTTCTTTCCCCCCTAGTTTTCAGGTTCTTGGTCACCACAGACAACAGGTGCCCTGTGACAACAGAGCAGTCTCATTGGGCTTTTTGGCTATTGACCCCATGTGTCAATATTTGTTTGTTTGTCTGTTTTAGAATAATAGAATCATAGATTCATGGAGTTGGAAGATATCACAAGGGCCATCCAGTCCAGCCCCCTGCCATGCAGGAACTCACAAGCAAAGCACCCTCGGCAGATCCAGCTTCTGTTTTAAAACCTCCAAAAAAGGGACTCCTCCACTCTCCGAGGGAGTGCCTTTCACTGTCAAATAGCTATGACTGTCAGGAAGTTCTTCCTAATGTTAAGGTGGAATCTCTTTTCCTGTAGTTTGGCTCTATGTTCCATGTCCTATTCTTTGGAGCGGCAGAAAACCAGCTCATTCCTTCTTCTGTATGACATCCCTTCAGATACTTAAACAATGCTATCGTATCACTTCTTAATGGTCTCTTCTCCAGGCTAAACATAAGTCTCTCCTCCTAGGGCATGGTGGTTTCCAGACCCTTCACCATTTTGGTTGTCCTCCTTTGGACATGCTCCAGCTTCTCAACATCCTTTTTGAATTGTGGTTCCCAGAATTGGACACAGCATTCCAGGTAAGGCCTGACCAAAGTCAAATAGGGTGGCACTATTATTTCCCTTGATCTAGACACTATACTTCTACTGATGCAGGCTAGAATCACATTGGCTTTTTAGCTGCTGCATCTCACGGTTGCATGTTCAACTTGTGGTCTACTAGGACTCCTAGATCCCTTTCACATGTAGTCTTGTTAAGCCAGGTGTCCCCCATCCTATATCTCTGCATTTCACTTTTTCTACCTAAGTGCAGTTTCATTTTATTTCTGCAAAGTTTCAAATTCCCTGAGTCAGCTGGTACCCATTATGTATGACTGGCACTGTTTTGATTACTTGAGGGTCATTCTATGATTATTTGGAGAATGAGTTTGCTTTTAGTATATGTGATGCATGCATGTGATCTCTTCAGTCAGGAACAGTTTTAAAAAATAAAAATAAAATAAGTGAATCTCTTTTTGTCTCCAGAGAGTAGTGCAACTTAGTAATTGCTTTTTCCTCCTCAGGCTATTTCAGTGATCTCCAGAAATTCTGGAGTTGCCTGCTGACTTGACTTGGACTGAACTGAGTTGCCTACTGTAAAACAACAGATGAGAAAGACTCTGTATTGTGTAACCTCCTTGCCAGGAGCATTGCTTATGGATAAAAATTGGACTCGGTAGTTCACTTTGAAGGAGTGTTGTTCACCTAGGGAAAACATTTTCCCTGCACTGTAACTACATCCACCATGGACTCTTCAATGATCCTGCTGGAAATGCAAGCCAACAGCAGTGACCCCTGCAGTTCTGAGCAACATGGGAACCTCGAGGTGAAAGTGAATGAACCAACAGAAGGAGATAGCTTCAACAGTAAGCAGTTCCTTTTGATCAGATTTTGTCGTTGCAACAAATAGGTTGCCACTTTAAGAAGAGCAAATTGTTTCCAGAGCTTGAAAGAGTTACCTTTTGGGTCACAACTTCCAGGATCCCTCTCAGCCCAAGCTGACACGTACAGGTGGGCTTTCTGGAAATTTTGGTCCAAAAAGGTTGACTTTCCCGAGCTGTACCTCTGGCCAGGTGGCTTTGGACCCACAAACAAAGCCTCAAGGCATTAACCCCCTGCCCCTCCCCACAGCTGATATTTACTTGTGTATTGCTTCTGAATTTGGAAGTCCTGTTTTATCATCATGGTCTAATAGTCATTGACAGACCTAGGCTTGTCATGTATTTGTTTAATTTTACCACTTTCAAGTCATGTAAATTAGAAGCCTCTAGCACATCTTGTGTTAACAAGATCCAAGGAGATTATCGCATGGAAATGGGAAGAGGGAATAATATCACCAACCCCCCCCCCCCCGACCCTAATAATGCAAATGAAAATGTAAATGGCATCAGGGGATTAACTCTAGCTGTCCCTCTGTTCAAACCTTCTGATCCCACCCACTGGGGATTGCACTCGTACTGCCCATCAACTGCACTCTATTTTTATTATTTTAATTTTTTTAAATTGATGTCAATTTTAACTAGTTTTGATTTAATCTAGTCTTAAGGGGGGGGAAGTTGGGAAGGGATTTGACTGCTGTTTTATTCTTGTTTTTTTTAATTTGCTGTACCCCGCTCTGAGTATTCTATTAGAGGAGCGGGTTATAAATAAACCTTATTATTATTATTATTATTATTATTATTATTTTTCCCCGATGGGATAAATATGTGTTCAAAGACGGGTCTTACTGCATTCTCCCATCTGCAGCCCATATGGAACCCGGGCTTATCCTGCAGCTTTTCAAGGACAGGAATGTGGTAAGACCCGTTTTTGAAGTTAAACGTGTGTTTATCCCATCGGATAAAGCCCATGCGATAATCTCCATAGTCTTAATTGTGTAAAGAAGTGCTAATTTTTCCTGCTCTGAATCTGTTGCCTATCAGGCTTTTCCAAAGATACTTAGCTACTAGAGGCAAAGGACTAGATGGTACCCTCTGCATTGCACATATAGAAGCTGTTCCAAATGGGAGTTAATCTTACTGTCCAACACTGGTAAGGGGCACTGGTTGTGCCAGGGGTAGGACCAGTGTTCCCACCAGTCAATTTCATTGAATGTCTATGAGCTCCAGTGTGGTAAAAGGTTGAAGAGGACTGCAGGGATATAGCATCTTTGCCCTAATAGTTGCTGTTTGGCCCCTACCACTTTGAAGTCCGGTGGTTGCCAGAGAATCCTGAGAAGATTTGTGTGTACCCCAAATGCTTCAACTCCTGATACCCCATTTTTGAAAACTTTTCATATCCACTCATCCACTTTTTTCAGATCTCGTTTATTGTCATCAGCTCCCACTACCCTTCTTCTTTCCACTCTGGAACTGCTGCTTCCTCGTTGTATTATATTTCATGATCTTTTCCTTCCTTCATCATTCAGAAGTCATATTAAATGGCATATGCATTATTGATTTAGACCAAATGTGGGCAATTATTGGCCCTCCAGATGATGTTGGGTTGCAACTCCCCTGTTCACCCAGGACTATGTATGCTGACTAGGGCTGCTGGGAGTTGCAGTACAGCAACATTTGGAGAGCCCACCTAGAGTTTATTGTAATTAAAATGAAGTGTATGTGACTGAGCTATCTTGTCTACGTGAGTGGGCTTTCATCCCTGCAGCCAAGAGGGTCTCTTCCCCATGTTTATTTTAGATTCTCCACAAAAGATCCTTGTATAGATTGGTCTTTTTGGAGACCAATCTGGATGTAACTGGTGGGAAGTCACTGGGAAAGGTAAATAGGGACTAGGGTTAGGACACACCAGGAGAACTAAACTTAATGTTTTAGGGGTGATCCCAGGTTATACAATCCTAGGCTAGGTAAACCTGCTGTATCCTGTGTTTCTCATGTTCTGCTCCTAAACAGCCAACCAATTGGGTTGGATTAGGTGGCTTTCTGTCTGTTCCAGAAGGTTATTTCTCATGTCAAGAATATTTTAGGCCAGGAGCTGGGCAGATTTAGAGGCTCTCGGGGTCATTTTTCCATCCCCTTGACCCACTCTAAGCCCTAACGCTGCCAGAACTCCAATTCCAGTTTTAACAACAATAGACCTTACTTGTGCCTTCTTAAAATGTAAACTAGTTGAGTGTGTGGGTGAGGGGCTCCCAAGGGTTGAAAAAATGGCGGCGGGGGGGGGGGGAAATATGTTGCCTATCCATGCTTCAGTCACACAATATCTGGTCATAAAAAGTAGAGGAGTCATATTGGTGACTTTGCCTTCCATCACTGAGTTTGTAACCAATGCTAATCCAAAACAATCCAATATTCTATTCTGTTTTCCAGTTGTTAGTAAAAAAGACAGCCAAGTTCCATCTGAAGGGGAAAGCCTGGTAACAAACAGCAGCAAGAGCCCTTGTGTGAATGGACCAGCATCTCAGTTTTCTGAACTCCCTATGTCTTTTGATCCCAACGGTGGTCCACATGGGGAAGAACCAGCTCCAGGTGTGCCTGGTTTCCATGACAAGCTAAAGTCGTCTCAGGGAGCTAGTGCTGAGGGCATAGTTCTTAGGAAGGAAGCGTTGCAGTCCCTCAAACTAAGCCTCCCCATGCAAGAAACTGAATTGTGTAAGCATCTGTTTACGGTGGAGCCCCCGCTCCCGTTTTCTCTTCCTCTACAAAAAGGAAGTTGTTTTCCAATTTTCCTCTGGGCTTCTGCAGAATCTTTCTCCAAATATCCTTTAAAAGCTTGAACTGATGTCTTGTGCTCTCCAGCAATTTACGCTTGTGACTCTCCGCTTAACACATTAATTTACTTTACCTAATGTTGCAGGTTTGAATAAATGTTGCTGTTACGATTTGTTAGATATTAGTGATCCCTTAAAAATGCAATTATTTATATGTATGCACACTTAAACATAGCAATTATATTAGGCACAACTTAACTATTTTAAATCAGTATGCAAAGGGATCTTGTAGCACCTTTGAGACTGAGTGAAAGACGTTATCCAATCAGATTTCATAGATTAGGTCTACTTCTTCAGATGCATGGAGTGAACTGGTGCCCAAGAAGGATCTTTATCATCGGACTTCATGAATAGCAATAGAAATACAAAACTTGTGGGTATGGTGTTGAGGTGACAGGTTCAATCTTAACTATGGTTGTTGAGGGACAAAGGCAGGAGGGAAGATGTTGCCCAAGGCCAGGGTGGGTGGATGACCATATGAATGGAGGAGGGAGTTTGGGAATGTGGTGTGGGCAGGCTAGGAACCAGAAAGGAGATGTGATAAACTATGAAAGCTTCTGCGATGCCACCTTTCACTCAGTCTCAAAGGTGCTATAGGATCCCTTTGCATACTGATAGTCCAGATTAACATGGCTATGCCTCTAAATTCTATTTTTAGTCAGTTAGTCAGCCAATAGTTACGTTTATATCTCACCTTTGCTCCAGTGATGCTCTCCCCTTTTCCACTTCATTCCCACAACAACCCTGTAATGTATGTCAAGCCAAGAGAGAGTGATTAGCTCCAAAGTCACCTACTAGGTTTCCTGGCTAAGTGAGGACTTGAACCTGGATCTACCAAACTGAAATGACTGTATGGCACTAGCTAACTTAGGAGGAAGACCCAAATATGTGAGGTTAAATTATTTATTTGTGGTATAATATTATGTCCTGCCATTCAAGTGTTCCTGCAACCTGTTAAACATACTGTACAGACAAAAGTGATGTAGTTCTAAAAGTTAATACTGATAAAAATAAATAACAAAATGGAAGATTAAAAAAAGTATCAGTGAGAAATTAAAATTAATTAAAATGCCTCGGGAAAATTTAAACCTCTTCACCTGAAATCAGGTGGGTCGTCCCCAAGAGAGCACAGCCAATGGCATGTTGTCACTGAAACTGAAGTTGTAATATTAATTTCCAAATTTGAAAGCAGGTTCATTGCTCAATAAACTTGCGTTGTGGCCAGCTGCCTTTTCTTAATTCAAAATAGGTAATTATGACACTGCAGTAGGTAGAATCCTTAATATAGAGAGTAATGCCATATTGCTGGAATGAGCTGTGGATGAACTGTACGCTCTTAATATCAATGCTTACACAATGTTGTTGGAACTTCTGGGACTGGCCACTTTCTTCACTGCATGCTCGTAACCTCACTTAGCATACAAAGCATGCTTTGCTTATCTGCCTAAATGTTGTACAGAGGTAGAAGAGGAAGGAGTGTGAAAACGTTACAGAATTGTCACTGTTGGTCCTGATCCCTCTTGTACAACTCATACGTAAATGGGAGCCCACCTGTTTTGCAAAACTTTATGAGAAATGTTTGTTAAGATAATGATGCATCCCTCAATTGGACCAGTACCTGGGAAATCTTGATTTAGGCTTCCACTTGGTACATAGCAACTCAGGCTGTGTCTTTGCTCAGTCCTTCCTCTATAACAATAAGGTGGAGTTTTGTTTTAAAAAAACAGTACTGACCTGGCTTGCTTGAGTAGGCTAAAACCAGAAGATCTTAAATTGTTTTGCACATAGAAAATGCAATGTAAAGTAAACAGAACCTTGCAATTTAACAAAATTATATGTAGAGTGGGATGTATTGGGTGATCGAATTACTGAGCTGGAGTGGGAATTTTGGCTGCTTTGAGCTATGTCTTCTCTGCTATTCATTGCTTCCCGTGTAGTTCCTGTGGCTGCTGATGTCTTAGAACTGCTGGATCTCATATTGAACAGAGGACAGAATGAGATCTGGCAAACCTATGGTCGATAATATACTCCTTATACTTTGCCTAAAACAGTTTAGTTTAAACAGCAACAAAAATGTAGCTTCTAATCTCTTCACTAAAACTGAGAAACTGTCTTTCTTCTCCTCTTACAAAATTTCTAATATTTATGGTTTTGATAATAAATTGTATCATTCACTTAGAAGCAATATTATCCATTGGCACAGGATGCATCTAAATTAGAAAACCTTTCGTTCATTTTGCAGGTTCTGCAGAATCTTCTCTTCCACTGGAGAAGGAAGAACAGATCAGGCTTCAGGCAAGACGGCGCCTTGAGGAACAACTCAAGCAATACCGTGTAAAAAGACATCAGGAGAGAGTAAGAACCTACAAGCGGATTCTGTAGTATTAGTTGTTTTGACTGGATTCACTACATAATTCCCATAAATTTGCTCCTTCTGTTTTTCAAGTCAAGGGTTTGAGGCAATGCTGTGAGAGGGACTTGGCTTCTGGAGGAGCTGCAGAATTGCAGCATGTGGTCTTTGAGCCTTCATTCAGAAGGCCAGGAACCTAAGCAGCTATGCAGACAGTGAATCTAGTTTAAACTTGATGGTAACCATGTTTTTTAGCCACATGAGTGATCTGTGGTGAACCTAGAGTTTTAATGTTCTCTTTCTCTGCTTTTTTTCACTCAGTGTACCATAAAAGAACAGAAGCTTTTACTAATGGTTTTAGAGAGAGAGACAGTTCCCCGTGACATTTGAACTCTGGAAGCTGGGGTTTGTTTAAATCTTTGTTACTGAGCAAGCTGCTCCCTGAAACCATTGTGTGATCCTTACATGTTCCAGCTATCATTGTAACCAATCTGAATTTGAAAGTGTTGTGGCTTGCCTCATCCATAACAGTGTGTTGAATAGCTATATCATCAGGTGTGCCACTAGTGTGTTGCATGGTGGGACCATGCCATTTCCTTCTTTGTTACCTGAGTTACTATTTCTTTCCAGTTTTTATCAAAAGCTAGCAAACAGGTTTTCATTCAGTATGAAGCCAGTTTGGCTTCTTTAGCAAAAAAGACACATAAAAAAGTTTGTTTCTGGGTTGTTGCTTTAATGGAGCTGTTTTGATGTGTTTAGCATTGTTCTGTGGAGGGAATGTCAGCTATTTGTAAATTTGGTGAAGAAGGACAAGTAAAGCTGACCTTTCCTGTCAACCACAAAGCAATACTTTTATTTAGTAAATCCTTTCTCACATTGAAGAAGAGAAACTCCAGGAGCTTCTGAAAAACACTTTTAATAATAATAATAATAATAATAATAATAATTTTTATTTATACCCCGCTCTTCAGCCAAGGCTATCAAAGCGGCTTACAATTTGTTAATTAAGACATTTCCCTGCCCTCAGGCTTACAATCTAAAATAGACACAAAACAAAAGGAAAAGGGAGAGGTGGTGGGGAAGGAGGAAAGTCCAGGAGATCTTCTCTCCCTCAGAGGCCTGGACCATGGCAGATGGATTGGAGGGAGGGCTCTTCTTCTTTTTAGGCAAGGCCTGTTGGAGCTTTTGTTGTAGATCTGTGGCTGGTCAGGTCAGAATTTATAAAAAGAAATGCTTTCATTTTATTTCCCACCCTAATTTTTAATTCTTAGGAATATTTATTTCATTCATACTGGTTTTTGGTTATTGGTTGTTGTTTTTTTGTCAAAGCAGCATACTGCTAAGAACCGTCCTTCCAGTACCCTTGATCCTGAACTGATGTTACATCCTGAGATCTTGCCAAGAGCCAGCACTGTAGCAATGACAAAAGAATACTCCTTTCTACGAACTAGTGTTCCCCGGGGACCAAAATTGGGAAGCCTTGGACTTCCAACACATTCAGAAGAAAGAAAAAGTTCCAGATCTTCCAGGTCAAGTAGAATCCGATCTCTGGCTGATTATAGAACTGAAGATACAGAGGGAAGCACCAGGGGAGCTGTTCCAGTTGCTGATTCTCCTGGTCGGTCTCTAAAGCAAAATCGAAGCAGCTTAACATCAGTTGTCTCAGAGATCAGGGTGACGCCTGATCCCGATGATCGACTGGAGAATTCATCCTTGGCTGGAGACAGCATGTCAGAAATTGATGGAAGTGAAGCTGGAACAAGGCTGGATGGCAATGAAAGTGATAGTTCTAGCTATAGTAGTGTATCAGGAAGGGGACTGTATGGGATGCTACTCAGCGCAGAGAGCAGGCAGAGTGTTTCTTTTCCTGTAAATGACCAGGAGGTCCCTTTGGATGCAGTTGGACAGTTTCCTTCCATCAGAGAGGTGTTACAGGCTGCTGCAACAGAATGTCATACCCAGGATACAGAAATCAATGGAGAAGTAAGGAGCCGGAGAGATAGCATTTCCAGCAGGTGAGGCATAAGACCGTATTTAAAATTTCGAATTTTTTTTTCCTGCGTTTGATTTGCCTGTTTAGGAACTAGTCTGCCTCTGTTGTGGAATGTCTTGGAGTGTCTTCTAGGGCACACAACTTAGCTCTTGAGTCATTACATGCCATTCTGTTCTGTATCAGTCTTGTAAATAAGCCTGTAAAAGTTACTAGTGTGTAAAAACTTTTAAAAACTTAAAGTAAAAACTTAAAAGTAAAAACTTAAAAAAAAATTAGTCTGCCAAGAAATTAGCAGGGTTTTGTTGTCATTTGTGTCGATTTGGCTTTGTCATATGGCAACCCTGTGAGAAACCTCCATGGGCCCCAGTCATTTATTTATTTATTTCATTTTTATGCCACCTTTCTCCCAAAAAGGGACGCCTTGCTCAGAAAATGTCATAAAATTCTTTACTCAAGGCTTGCACACTCAGGGCTTGCGGACTCAGCTTCCTTTACTGAGTCAATCCATCTGTATTGTGGAGGCTTTACAGACTGCATTGTTGTCGCAAGAACCAAATGGAGCAGCTACGGTGCAGAGCAAAAAAGGAGTGCCAAAATCTGGCTCCTTTTTGCGTTGCACTAGTGACGCAAGAAGCACCGTAAGGCACATCCATGATGTCGCAGGTGCACAGCGCTGTTTGGTTGCTATGCACCTGCGATGTCATCGCTCCATGCAACGTCTGTAAGGCGCTGTGGAGCGACGTCCTGACCACGTGCTAGGGTTACAGAGTGTCTATTTGCTCTGCCCCTGGGCAATCCTAGCACGTTGCCAGGGCATCCAAAAGTACCCGTCTGTATAAGGCCGTGGTGTTCTTCTGCTACTTTCTTCTGTTTTACCATGCATTACTGTCTTTTCCAATGAGTAATATAGTGGGTTAGGCTGTTTTATTTTTACAAGTCCTGTCTGTAGATGCCAGGGACTAATACAGTCTCTTCACCTTTTATGCCAGTGAGCATAAAACAGTATGCAGAGAGAGAGAGAGAGAGAGAGAGAGAGATTCCTTAGGTAAATTCCCCATGAAATAATGGTTTAGCCTAGACACACGTAGCTTAGCAGAACTGATTCCAAGACTGTGGCCTGAAGGTATGGGATGTGGCACTTTTGAAGCTAAACAGATCTTGGCCAGTACATAATAATAATAATAATAATAATTATTATTATTATTATTTCTAGTCCACCCCTCTGAACAAGCAATCGGGGCGGATTACAGCAAGGGTTAAAAACAGTTACAGTTAAAATATCCCATCCTTTCCCTTACCACCCCCCCCTTAAAAGAGAATTAAATCACAATACAGTTAAACATAGAATGGCTAAAATAGGCAGTAAAAAAACAGCAGCAGGGAAAATGGACCTAAGGCCTAGGTTATCTAGAAATAGAGTACAAGGGAAGGAAAGCTGGGAGAGAAAACGACTCTAGGGCCTAGGGTTTAGGCCTAGGATTGGAGCTGGGAGATATTCACATTCTCTGGGAAAGCCTGCCAGAAGAGGTGCATCTTCAGGGCTTTTTTGAAGCCTTCTAAGGATGAAACGAGACGCATCTCATCTGGCAGGTCATTCCACAACTTGGGGGCGACAGCTGAAAAAGCCCTCTGGGAGGTCTGCACCAACCTCGTCTTCATGGGCTGTAGCAGGTTCCTCCCAGAGAACTGGAGCATGCGGGTGGGGGGGGGGTTTCATATGGAAGTAGACAGTCCCTTAGATAAGATGAACCCAAGCCATGTAGGGCTTTAAAGATTAAAACCAACACCTTGTACTGTGCCTGGAAACTGGTCGGCAGCCAGTGGAGGGCTTTTAGCACTGGAGTAATGTGCTCTCTCCTAGATGTACCAACAAGAAGCCTGGATGCCATATTTTGGACCAATTGAAGTTTCCGGGTTAGGCACAAGGGTAGCCCCATGTAGAGCGTGTTACAGTAGTCCAAACGTGAGGTTACCAGCACGTGTATCACAGTTTCCAGATCCCTCATCTCCAGGAAAGGGCGCAGCTGGCGTATCAGCCAGAGCTGATAACAGGCACTCCTGACTGTCGCATTCACCTGACTTGTCATGTGAAGCGACGAGTCAAGGAGTACCCCCAGACTGCAGAGTCCTTTGAGGACAGTGTGACTCCATCCAGGACTGGAAGTTGTATTCCCAAACCTGATTTCGGGCCTGTGACTGTGAGCACCTCCGTTTTAAGCTTCAATCGGTTTTTCCTCATCCAATCCATTACCGCCGCAAGGCAGTCATTGAGAGGGGAGACTCCATCAGAGGGGACGATCTGGTCACGGAGAAGTAGATCTGAGTGTCATCAGCATACTGATGACACTGAGCTCTGTGCCTCCGAATGATCTCACCCAGCGGCTTCATATAAATGTTGAATAACATTGGGGACAGAATGGCGCCCTGAGGGACACCACAGCTGAGCTCAATTTTAGAAGAGCAGCTGTCCCCGAGTCTCACCCTTTGAGATCTGCTGGAGAGGAAGGATTGGAACCACCGGAGTGCGGTGCCTCCGATCCCCAGCTCTCTCAGCCGATCCAAAAGGATGGCATGATCGATAGTGTCAAAGGCCGCGGAGAGATCCAAGAGCACCAACAGGGTCACACTACCCCTGTTGATGCTCAGGCGGAGGTCGTCAGTCAGAGCAACCATGGCAGTCTCGATTCCATATCCTGCCCTGAAGCCGGTTTGGAAAGGATCAAGATAATCGGTTTCCTCCAAGACAGCTTGGAGTTGGGAGATGACAGCTGTCTCGATCACCTTGCTGAGAAAAGGCAGCAAGGAAACTGGTCTATAGTTGTTTCTGTCCAGGGGATCAAGGGAAGGCTTCTTCAGGAGGGGCTTAATGGCTGCCTCCTTCAGACAAGATGGGACATTGCCTTCCCTGAGGGACACATTGATCACATCCCTAAGGAATGTTTCCGATGCGTCCCCTCCCTGGACAACCAGCCAAGATGGTCCCGGATCGGGAGAGCAAGTCGTCTTCCTCACACATCCAAGGAGCTTGTCCACGTCATCGGTACTCACCGATTGAAACTCATCCAGTAAACTGACAGCAACGGAGCTGCTGGATGCCTCACTCATGGACACTGGACAAAGGTTGGCGTCCAAGTCGGCTCTTATCCAAGAGATTTTATCTGCAAAGTGGATGTTAAATGCCTCACAGCAGGCTGCTGTAGGCTCTAGCAAGGGATTTGGCACAGGGGGAACCTGCGTGGATATAAAAGTGGATATAAATTCTGATCATAGTTTGAATCATGGTTTGCTGAGTTGACAATTTTCTTAACTGGGTCATCTGTTGGATTTCATCTAGCATTTTATCTGAAGTATACTCTCACTAATGTTCCCCTCTCTCTCAACCCTATTATTCTTCTCATTCCCATTAAGTATGTAATCCACATAGAGTTATTTCCAGCTTTTTACACTTAACAAGATCCGTGGCTTCTTGCGCTAGATGCTGTTATCCACTTTAGTCCTTTAAGAACAGGATTACTAGTAGTTTTTCAGACGCTTACTGCTGTATGATACTGTAATGATGTCTTTATGCTGATCTCTTTCAAATCATGTTTCAAATTAGCAAATGGATAATTAGTAGATACCACAGCTCTGTTTGATCTAATTTCTGTTATCCTTCTTATAAACCACAAGTTACCATTAGTGTTAAATAACTTGAATTGTATTGGTTTGGGAGTCATTTGAATGAATCAAAAGCAATAAATTGTTTTAAGTTTGAAAAAGTATAATTTACAATCCTTGGAAAGTCCCTTTCCTCTTCCAAAATAATGTAAGATGCTTGCAGTGTGTTCCAAAAACAGCAACCGCTTGGGGGCAGGGGGATACTCATTTGGACTACAACTCTGAGAATCCACCAGCCAGCAGGGCCCCTGACTGTGCTGGCTGATTCTTGAACTGTAATCTTTTAAAAAGGTACCTGTCTGAAGCTTGTTATAGCCTTAACTGCTCTGGGCAGTTCTTTATTGAATGAATTTGGACTGACTGTGGGCTGGAACAGACGGCCTATTAAAAATGCCTTCTGGGTGTCTTAGGAGCACGGTATTTACATGCTGCACACTCCAATGATGCCTGGAAACGTTTGGTTGCACACAAGTGGGCAGCTTCAAGAGGTTCCAGTGGTGTAGCGTTTACATGCCACGCACCGCTGAAGCACCTTGAAGCTGCCGTGAGTCTGCAGAGGGGCCGGGGAAACTTTCTTTTTCCTATCCCAAATAGGAGTCGATCTTTTCTGCTCCTATTTGGGCCGGATTCAGTGTGCATTGGGGCCGCAGCATGTGTTTGCTCCGACCCCAATCCAGCAGGGGCAACTTCAAGCCTCCCTTTCTTTCCAGTCTGTTCCAGCCCTGTGTTTGGTAACACACCATATTGTGCCATCACCCGGCAATCGGGGTGTGTGCACATTTTTCACATAGGTCCAAAACACACTGCAGAAATATTCCAGTTTGAGACAGCTTCAACTGTACGGGCTCAGTGCTAGGGAATCTTGGGAGCTGTAGTTTATTTTGGCACCAGAGCTCTCTGACAGAGAAGGTTCAATGTCTCACAAAACTACAGTTCTCCAAATTCCTTATCATTGAGCCAGGACGGTTAAAGCAGTCTCAAACTGGATTATTTTTGCAGGATGCTTTGGACCATAGTTCTATTTGATTTTGGGGCACCATCCCACTCATAAATAGTGGCAGCAGCTGCAGTGGCTGCACATGAGCAAAATTGGCCAGTTTGCTTTCATGGCTATGTTACGAGAGTGCATTCGGATTGTATTGTAAGTTGTCCATATCTATTTAGAATAAATGAAAATAGCACTGTTGGCACAACATCATTAAATGTTTCTACCTTGTTTCTCCTCAGTATATCGATGGAGAGTTCTATTGCGGGCACACATGATGAAATGTTGCAGGTCCTCAAAGAAAAGATGAGGCTTGAAGGACAACTAGAAGCACTGTCATTAGAAGCCAATGAGGTATAAATGAAGCTGAACTGTTTTGCTGAGTGTCGTTGAAATTTATTAAGGGAGCTTTTTGTGTGGCACTTACAAACAATGAGACTCAGACTGAGTGAACAACAGCTCAGTGCTATGGAATTCTGGGAATTGTTCATTTGGGGCACCAGAGATCTCTTACAGATAAGGCTAGCCTACAACAACAACAATAATGATAATAAATTTATTTATACTCCACCTCTCCAATGAGATTGAGGCAGCTTACACCAATATTTAAATATTAAAATGCCCCATAAACCCACCCATGTACCCTAACCAATAAATCACAACAGTAAACAATAACAATAATAATAGAAAGCAGCATCCCAGCCCCTCAGCTGAAGGGCTCCAGTGTCTGCTCTCAGACAACAGAACTGGGCATCATTCACTCAAGGCTGCTCTGTAGTACGATAGCCTGGAAACTCGAGGCTGCTCTGAGTACAATAGCATGGAAACCTTGATCTGTCAGGCCCATGGGTTCTACCCCCAGGAGACTGACACCACCTGAACAAAGGATGGGGAGGTCTGGGTGCAAGATACTTTCCGTAGAGCCCTTGCTCCCAACTCAGATGGGACTTACCACACCTGGCTTGGCATCAAGATCAACCCCAAGGAGAGGGACCGCTACTGCTGCTGTGTGGAACATGATGGCCTCTTGGAGCCATTGGAACTGGCCTAGAAGGAACCTGCTTCAGCTTCTAGCCAGGGGCTTATCGTTTTATGTGTCATGAATGCTGTCCTGGTTGCTGGGATTTGTTGGGATCTCTGCACCAACAAAGGATGCCATGGAAAGTATCTTGCACCCAGACCTCCCCATCCTTTGTCCAGGTGGTGTCAATCTCCTGGGGGGTAGAACCCATGGGCCTGACAGATTAAGGTTTTCATGCTGTCATACTCCAGCTTCCTGATCACCTTCACAATTGGAGTCTCTTTCCTGAGCAGTCTCTCCTTCCCATAGTCCAAGTCCTTCTGTGACCACTCAGCATAGATGTCCTTCAGGAAAACTTGGACAAATTCCCAGGATACCTTAATACTGAGCTATGGCAGTTAAACTGGTATCAAACTGGATTATTTCTGCAGGCTGATGCAGCCTGTGTGTGTATCTTCCTGGAAGAGGGAGATGCAGGGGTGGTGATGATCCTAAGAAACTATCCACATTATTTCTGTTCACTTTTAAAGAAAGGTGAGTTAGTTAGGATTCTTAAGAGGGAGTGTGAGTAGCCAAGGGAAAATTTCACTCCTTCTGCAGTATAACTGTATGATCCTATTTTTAATGTATGTGTCTGCATATGATCCTATGTTTAATAGTTTAAATCATTTAAATAGTTAATTTAATAATTTCATAGTTTTAATAGTTTTACTCAAATGCTTAGATATGCTGTACTACAGGTCAGCAATTTATAGCACTTCAAAAAGTGAATGAAAGTGTCAATTTCAGCTTCTTTTGAATAACAAGAAAGCAAAGTGTTGTAAGTAAAAACTGCAATGATAATGGTGATGTAACTATAGTTATTTGGACCAGAGTAGTGGGAGGGGAAAGTAACCATAATTGACTACTTTTAGAAGTAACTTTATAAACTTGAGTGTGGGGTTGGTGTATTTCCACCCCAACAGTAGCACCCAACAAATTCCATCTGGGGAACTTGGTGAGAAGGCTGACTTGAGGCGAAAGTTGACTATTCCTTGTGTAAAATCCTGATTTCATGACAAGTTCAAAAAACCATCATCGTCGGTTTGTCTTATTCCATGTCATCTAAATAACAATGTCAATAAGTAAACAATCTTTTTTTTTTAAAAAAAGTAAATGTTGCTTTTGTTCAGGCCCTCAAAGAAAAGACAGAATTGCAAGCCCAGCTTGCTGCCTTGCACATGAAACTTCAGACTCAGATGGAGCACAGTGAGAGCAGCCAGCAGAAGCAGGATTCCCTGAACGTGGAGGTGGCCACATTAAAGCAGTCTTGCTGGGACCTAGAACAAGCCATGGCAGAACTACAGGCGGCACTGGAGGCCAAGAATGCTGGCCTGGCTGCTTCCAGTAATGACCTGCAAGTGGCAGAAGAGCAATACCAAAGGTTAATGGGAAAAGTGGAAGACCTGCAGAAAAGTGTACTTACTAAGGATAGCACAGGTGAACAGATAGATGCACAAGCTTTAGAAATTTGTTTATTCACTTGAGCTTTTAAACGAATGGTTTATTTAAAAAAGAGTTTTTCATGCTGTTGTCTCTCTGAACTGTTCAGTCTTGTGTGACTTTTAAATTGAGTTTTATCATTTTGCTTTCATTAGCTGAATTGGAATTCTGAAACATTATTCCTGTGATTGCTTATTTTTGTTTTCAAAGATGGGGTATGGATCTCTCTCTAAATAAGATGTAGCTTACTCACTGTTGCTATTGGTGGAATTACTAGACTTGACTTCTTTTTATTTTTCCTTGGGTTTTTAGTTCATGATCTCCGACAGCAGCTTTCATCTTTACAAAGCCAGCTCCAGCAGGTCCAACTGGAACGCACAACATTGACCAATAAGCTGAAATCATCTCAAGCGGAGATTGCCTCATTACAGAAAGTACGGTACTGGTACCAGCAGCAGTTGGCTTTGGCCCAGGAGGCAAGAGTTCGGCTGCAGAGTGAGATGGCAAACATACAGGTAAATGTGACTTTCTTCTTTTTCTGCATTATTTATGTCCTGTAGTATTTTTTTTTATATATATATAGTGGTACCATGGTACATTTTAGAATGAAAGGCATTTGACCATGACAAACTGGTGAGCTTCATGGCCAAACTAGGATTTGTGCTAGGTCTCTCAGTCGTACTTACTCATGATTGGACTATTTTGGTATTTCCCCACCCACTTCTAAAAAAAAATTGTGCAAAACTTGGTGTTCCATCTAGCCTGATAGTACTCTTGTGTGTAAATGGTGCCATGCCAGCTACATAAGCAACAAGACATGGGAAAGAGAATGTATGGTGATACTTGTGCTGAAGGAGGACACAGAAGTGTCAGATCATTAGGGCATTACCACAGTATCAAGAAGCCTGAACTTTTGGTACGTACATAGTCAGACAACTGATGCCAATAATTTTATTTCTACTCTGCTCTTCTACTTATGTGTACCTTACCGAAAAATGGCATGAAAGAACAATTGGTATGAACCTGATTAAAAACGACACTATAATAGAACAATATAATATCCCTGGTATCCAACTTGAGTACTGATGGCATTAAAAGGGTGATCAACTAAAATGACTTGTGTAAGAAACTTCTAGAAGAATAGTAGCTTCAGTTACAGATGAAAAGACACTTGGAGAAGGACTGTAATGGGTCTCGGTTGAAAACATATTCTAGAGCCATGGAACCAGAACTGGAAAGGGAGCACCTCTCATTTCAGCCTCTTAAATATCTCAAGAGAGCACTGCAAGTCACGGTTCTAATACTATCCCCTTTATCTTCTTCTCTTCTCAAGGCTGGTCAGATGACACAGGTGGGCCTGCTGGAGCATCTCAAGCTGGAGAATGTAACACTCTCTCATCAGTTAACGGAGACTCAGCACAGATCCATCAAAGAGAAGGAACGTATAGCCTCACAGTTACAAAATATAGAGGTAAAGTTCCCCCTGCCCCTGTAGATTTGTTGAGATTTCCTGGTGAAGTATAGGGTCTTCACTTTAAGAGAAGAGAATGAACAAAAAATAATTGCACAAATATATATGTTTTTCCTGTTAGGCTATAATCCCAAAACATGAATTTGCAGTAAGACGCCCTTGTACCCATTTTCTTTGTTGTGTGCATGTGTTTATACTAACATGTGGGAACAGAACAAAAAACTGGAAAACAGTGGTAGAATGAAAGAAGATAAAAGTCCCACATGCTGTGTGGTGGTCCAAAACCTTTTATTTCTTAAAAAGTCACATTTTGCCTTATCACCATTTGGCCTGCTTCAGGGGCAGATCTCAGTTTCTGGAATTGAAGTCTGCACGCTCAATAAAAATAAAATTAAAAATCTTCTAATTCTCAGAAGGTCCACTTTTATAACTTCAACTCCAGAAATTTCTGAGAATTGCCCCCGAAGAAGGTCAATTGGTGATAAGGCCAAAGCGCATTGGGCTTTTTAAGAAATACAGTAAAAGTTTTTGGTCCATCACAGAGCATGTGGGACTTTGAATTCTTTTATACTTACATTTGACAAAGCCTTGATTACAATTGGATACATAGGTGAATACTGTACCATGGTTTAAAACTGGATTGTTCTGTATCATAGCTAATATATACAAAATATGTTCATTTGGCTGCAACAGCAAGTTTCAGTAAAATATAACGAAGTAGGAAAAGATTCCAAACTTCTTCTTATGGCCATGCCAAACAAATGCAAGCCCCATACTTAAATAGACATGCTTATGCAACTAAACTGTAGTTAGTGCACTTTTTAATAAATATTTTGTCTCAAGAATAGCTGTGTCTTAATCATCTTTATACTTGGGGAAGTATGGATTAGATTGGTTTGATGATGTGAACCAAACAACATTCTCCTTCCCTAATGTGGGCTGAGATAAGTAATGTCCTAAAGAAGTGTTTCTTCAGAACTGAACAATCTGGATAAAGAATGGGTAAAGGGGTCTTAATGTAGAGTGCAGGGCTGGATTGTTTGTTTCTCAAAACTCCTACGTGATAATATTGTGTTGGCAGTTTCCTCTCTTTAACATGTCAAAATTGTCTACTACTTTCTAACAGGCTGACATGTTAGACCAAGAAGCAGCTTTTCTGCAGATCCAAGAAGCTAAAACAATGGTGGAAGAGAATTTGCAGAGAAAACTGGCAGAGTTTGAGGATGAGAAGGAGCACCTGCAGAAAATGGCAGATTCTGCAGTAATATTGGAGCAGGAGCTAGAAAAGGTAGATGCAACTTTCAGAATTCACAGAATTTTCACAGAAATTTTAGCATATAATTTGCTCGTAAGTTTATATTTCAGATGACTAGAGGGGGCAAAAGTTAGTTTCAAGAAAATTATAAACATTTTGTGGAGGTAAACTACTAAGAATACTACAGACTAATTTGTGACAATAAGTTGGCTTGAAATGGGATCTAGTAGTCGGAAGAAAATACGCATCTGATTAAAAATCTGTTTCTGACGGTCGCTACTGCTGCTGTTATCTTTTGTGCTGGCTTTGTAAATGTTGACAAAATGCAAGTACGGGAAGACAAAATGCAAGTTTGGGAAGGATGAGTGTATTCTGCATATAAATCTTAATTGCTGACGGGTAGGATGCATGGGTTCATACAGGGTGCAGATCCTAGTGTGAGTGGATTTATTTCATTATGCAGGTGAAACTAACATTGCATCAACGAGATCTTCAAATTGAGGCTTTGCAGCGGGAACAGCTGGATCTCATGAAACAGTTGACTTCCACTCAAGAAACATTGCAGACTCAAGAGGAGTCCCTAGGTGACCTTCAGACACGTTATGATGAGTTGGAGGCTAGGCTGACGGAATTGCAGGGTGAAGCCACATCGAAGGATGACACCATCCGATACTTGCAAAATGAGAAGATTGTCCTAGAAGTAGCTCTGCAGGTTGCAAAAGCAGGCAAAGAAGGGCTTGAAGAAGGAGTCCAGCACTTAGGAGAGAGTACTGAAGGAGCATCAGATGTTTTAGAGCAATTGAGGCAAGAAATAGCCATCAAATCAAGTCAGGTAATGTGCACCTCTGTACCCCCCTCAACCCACCTTTTTCATTCAGTACAGCAGTGTGCTATATTGACAAGAGTTTCCTATAGTGAAAATATTTAAGAATGTTTTATGATACCCCAACAACTTAGCTAGAGTTTTGCTTTTAGAATAAATGTATACCTGCAATCTGTAGCAGGGTATCATGTCACTTTTTGGGAAGCGAGAATATTTGGATTCTCTAACCTCTCACAAGAAACTGCAAGCTATATGAAAATTTGTCAAACTCTTCCATAGTTGTCTATCTAGAATATAGGCAACTACTGCTATAAAAAATTCAGCTAGGAGGCAGAGTATTCAGACTTGCTTGAAATGCAGAAACATCAGCTCGTTTCCCCTTTCTAACTTTAAAATTTTAGGTTTGGGTACTGTTCACTAGAATTCTGTTCTGAAGTTCTTATTAAACTCAGTTAATTGCATTGAGATAAACTGTATGACTGTGTACTGGAGATATTTCATCCCAAGGAAGACTTTTGGTTTGCAGGCTAGAACTATCCAGTGATCAAGTAATGTTGAAGGTTTTTTCCCCCCCCAATAGGTGGAAAATCTGCAACAAGAAAGTGCAACTTTCAAGAAACAGACACAGAAACTAAAGGAACAATTACTTCAACAAAAGGTGTTTACATGTGTTCTCTTCTATTGTTTTACATTTTTAAGGAAAGGTAGGGGAGAGATATTGTATTTTTTCCTCTTTAATTGGCCTATGTTATGTTTTACAAGTAGGTGTGGATGTAATGCTGGCTTAAAAACAAACAACTTGTAGTTAAGTGATTCCTTACAAATTGTTTTGATTCTTTTTCTTCGTAAAGAAATATTTGTTTCTGTTTATGATTGGCATGCTCAGATTAATTTTGCTTATCACTTCCCTTCACATATAAGTAGGATACATGGATGTGCAAACTCTGGGTTTTGTAAGCTATAGTAACTGTAAAAAATTAGTATAATTTTTTTTCTTGATGTCTAGGTGATGGTGGAAGCTTACCGTCGAGACTCAAGTTCAAAGGACCAGCTAATCAGTGAACTGAAGTCTACCAAAAAGAGGCTGGACTCTGAAATGAAAGAATTAAGATCGGAGCTTCTCCAACTTCAGGGTGAGAAGAAATCTGTGGACCTAGAAAACTCAAGACTGGCAAAGGAAGTGTCTCGGGTCCAACAGCAGTTGGAAGAGCTAGAAAGTCATCTGCAAGTGGCACAGAGAGAGCGTGATGACATGGAGGCAGAGTTACAGGTATGGAGGAAGCCTACCCTGTCCTTTTTAAAAACTTTTCACATTAATGCTTCAGATCAGTTTGTTGAAATAAGTTGCTTTCCGCAGTATCTGGAAACAGATGCCGTGATAAATAGCCTTCCCTCCATCCATGTTTCCCAGTTCACATGCTGTTCCTCTCTTCAGGGTAATTAGATGGAGGAAATTGGAAGCTTTGTTTCTGTTTCAAACAACTACAATTAAGCATTATAACTGAACCATAAACTGTTCAATTTTACACCATAGTTTAATGTTGGCTTTAAAAAAACAATTGATAATTAGAGTTTGTTGGGGTAGACTTGGAATGGGTGAATTATATAGAATATGGTTGTTATCTTCCCTGAACTCATCAGGTAGGCTATAAATACATTTGAGTTTATTCACTTTAACATATCCTTGTTACTAAGTATATAAATTTAAACCCTTTTATTTACAAAATGTGTAGCTTACAGTCATCTTTGTAACTTTTCTCTCTTTTGTGCTTCCTCCATCCTTTTCAGTCTTTGCAGTTTGACAGAGAGCAAATGTCTGCTCTTGCTGAGATGAATGAAGCATTAAAACAGCAAGTTGATGAAATGCAACAAGAAACAAAAGTGTGAGTATGATTTGGTCAATGATGCATGAGAAATCTGAAAAGTTCCACTTCAACAACGGAGGGGTCCAGCCAGAATTCTGCTTTCTTTCTTGTGTCTGAGCTCATCAGAGTTTCTGACAAAGCAAGGTTGCACAGGACTTGTTTTCTCTCTTTCCCAGCCTAGATTACATACCATTGAGTAAATAATTCAAAATGTCAAGTAATATAGGGGCTTTCTAGATTGGCAAAAAGAAGTGTGTTCATGGCTGCATGAAACTCTAGCCTTTAGATGAGAAAAAGGGAAAGTGTGCCATGAAAACGCTTTTTTTTGCGTTTTAGGGGAGAAGAAGCGCCTTTAAAAAGGTGCTGGTTTTCTCAGCTTCTTTTTTAAAAACTGCGGAACAGCGCAGCTCCATCTAAAGGCTGCGGTGCAGCTGCTAAGCATTAAGGAAAAGGCAACTTCATGTCACACTTTCCCGCCAATCTAGAAAGCCCCATATTTTTTTAAAAAAAAGCTTAGAAGGCTCTCCACACAAAGCAGTGTATCTTTTGAGATTTTTCTCACCTCTGCCACTGAGATGTCTTGCTGAGGCTGTTCTCCCTTTTAGTAAAGCTGAAGTAATTCTTTGTTTCAGTGACTTACTGATCATGTAATGAATGAATCTAGTGTAGAAGGGTTCATGGAATTCTGCAATTTCTTCAACTTTAGCAGTATGATTGGTATTATACTGCAGAAACTACGTTTCCAGAACTCTGTTCTGAGAAGGAAGGTGCAGGTTTCTATGATTCTATGATTCTATAAGGAAGGTGCAGGTGTTAGAGGTCCACAGTCCACAGTTTGGAAACTTTACTTTCTTGCCCTCTACTTCTAGAATCCTCCAGTTAGCATGGCCTATGCCATCAATGGAATTAGGTGAACCAGGACAAGAGTGAAGTTTTTCAAGGCAATTTTGACTTTGTGCCATCATACATAAAACACAAACAGAGAATGCACCTGAACCTCTTGAACATGGCATTTAGTTAACAGAAAATGAAGCATTCTAACAAACAACTTTGTGGTAGCCCGGTTTCTAACATCAAACTTGCAACAAGTATTAGTGTGGCAGGAACTGGGGCAGGAGTGGGGAGCCTTGGGCCCTGGAGCCATTCTAGCGCCCCCCCCCCCCCCCGGTCTAAATCTAGCCCTATGGATGTTTCCAGATAGCCATGTTTCCTTCCTCTATTTATGTGGCTCTCCAGCATTTGTACATTTTTTTCCTGTTCTAAAAGCTCAGAATGCCTCTTTTAAACTTTAATGTCCTGATATTTTTGGTCCTGTCCACCACTGTAATGAAAACTGGTCTGAAATTGGGCTGAAAGAGGTTCAGAAACAACAAGGATGGTACCTGCACGTTCAGGGAGAACTTGAGGTCTGTAGAAGTGCGAAAGGGCTTTTCAAAACATCTTAGAGAGTCAATCCTGCAAATTGCCTAATAAGGACTGAACATGCTCAGTTGCTGTAGAATTGTAGGAAAAGGCAAATGAAAGAAATGGGAGATAGTGGTGGTTTGGACTGGAGAAAGTCATGGTGGGTTTCAACCCCAGAAGAGAGGAAGAATAAAGTAAGGATGTACTGTAATATTTTCTTGCAAGTCCTACTTGTTCATCTTAACACACACGTTTTTGTAAGGGAAGTTTTGTTTAAACTTTTAACTTTTTGATTTATTTTTTTTGGTTTTGTTTTAATTTATAGGGCCATTACAGAACAGAAGCAGAAGATGAAGCGATTGGGATCGGACCTGAATACAGCCCAGAAGGAGATGAAAGCAAAGCACAAGGCTTATGAAAATGCAGTTGGGATCCTTAGTCGCCGGCTGCAGGAAGCCCTCACTGCAAAGGAATCATCTGAAGCTGAGCTGAGCCAGTTAAAGGCACAAATCTCTGATTGTGGAAATAGTCAGGCTGGTCTAGTAAGCAAAATCCTTAACTAATACAAGCCTAGGTTTATTCATTAAAACGATGGTCTGTCTCCCCCTACTGAGATACTAACTGAGCTTTTTTCTTTTTTTTTCCTTCAGGAAAAGATTCAAGCTCTAGAGACAGAACTGCAGGCTCTCAGTCATAGTAAGATGGTATTAGAAAAAGAGCTGCAAGAAGTAATCTCGCTTACCAGCCAGGAGCTTGAGGAGTACAGAGAGAAAGTCCTTGAGCTTGAAGATGAGGTACTCAATTTGCAATCCTGTAACACCTAATAGGGATGTGGTGGCTTAGTAGTTAAGACATGCATTCTGACAATTGTAAGATTGGAAGTTTGGAAGTTTGAGGCCCAAAAGCCGCATGGTGGGGTGGGCTCCTGTCACTAGTCCCAGCTTCTGCCAACCTAGCAGTTTGAAAGCATGCAAATGCAAGTAGATGAATAGGTACCACTTTAGTGGGAAGGTAACAGCATTCGGTGCAGTCATGCTGGCCACATGACCACTGGAGCAGTCCTTGGACAACGCTAGTTCTTCGGCTTAGTAATGGAGATGAGCACCTCCCCCTACAGTTGGTTGTGACTAGACATTCATGTCAAGGAACTACCTTTACCTTTAACACTCAGTAGCTTGGCATAGTGTTGCTCTAGCACAGGGTTCAGGAAACTTTGGTCTTCCAAATGTTAGTTAGTCATTGCCCTCTTCCTTCTCCTCCCCCTCTATACCTCACCATTTGCCAAGGCTGAGAGAAACTGGCATTCAGTAGCATCAGGGGTGGGGGGGTGGGGGACACACATATTTCCCAGCTCTGATGAAACTGCACCTAGCAGCTGAAGCTGTTGGAATATGTGTAGGGCATGTGTTTTGACCCAGGTTCCTCCGGCACTTGTAGTTGTACTAAACACTTCTTGATCATGTAGCCACACAGGCTGCATCCACATGGCCAAAATAATCTAATTTTGAATTGCTTTAACTGCCATGGCTTAGTGCTATGGAATTCTGTGAACTGTAGTTCAACCCTGTAGTTCCTAGAATTCCATGGCATTGAGCCATAGCAGTTAAAGTGGTGTCAAACCGAATTATTTCAGCAGTGTGGATGCAGCCATAGGTGCACCACTCATGTCATTTCCTTCTTCAAAGACAAATGATTTTGTTGAATGTGTGAGATTTTAGGATGGAGGGAGATAAATTCCTGGTATTTAAAAAGCTCAGTAGTACCCCAGTCTGTTCAAAAGTAAGGATCTCTCCACTTTTGGAATATTGACATAATCTTTCAGGTTTGTATCTTCTCATAGTGTAAGGCTTTGGTTGGAAAGAAAACCCACAGGACATGTTTTGCATCTCTGAGTGAAGTGTACAATTAGTGTGGTAAACTCATACAAGGGTTGTATTGAAGCATAGTTTAAAAACTTCTGATGTGAAAGGGACACTTCTGCCCGTATCTGTTGTTTGGAATTCAGTAGCTTTTAAGTGAGCCTGAATTGCAATACTCCAGGGTAGTATTAATTGTCCATATTCTATGGTTCAGCTTCAAGAAGCAAGGGGCTTCCGGAGGAAAATAAAGCGTTTGGAAGAAATGAATAAGAAGCTTTCCCTGGAACTAGAACATGAACGTGGGAAACTGACTGGCCTTGGTCAATCCAATGCTGCTCTCCGAGAACATAATCACATCCTTGAAGCTGCATTAGCCAAGAGAGAGGCAGATCTAGTGCAACTGAATCTTCAGGTATGCTAACACATTTTTTGCCTTAACATTTGAAGAGCAAACTATAAATGGCATATGCAACAACAGGAATGAATATCAGCACTTGGCACTGCCTTCCCAATCAAGCTGTGGATTCATTTAACCAGGTGTTGTCCTGGTTGGCAGCAAGGACAGACAGATGTGTTTCTCAGGTGCCAGGTATTGATACTGGAGCCTTTTATATACTTAGTCAGGTCCAAATTAAGAAATATTCAGGCCATAAACTATATCAAGTTAAGGGGCTCATAGCATTACAACAAAATGTGTATCTAACAATTATGCAGAAGTTAATTTATTTGTATTTAGAGGCCCCTCATGATCTGAAGCCCTAGGATTACTTAGGTTTTATGTAAATCTGGTACTGGCTTAAATTGCTTCCATAGAGCTGCATATGTAGTCACCACCAAATATACAACTTGACACAGTAAATGTACTGTGTGCACATATTCAGTCACAACAGTCCTTCCACTGATCTTACCTATACATTCATATACATTGGTCTACATCATTCATTGTCATACAGCTGTGATATGTGTGCACATATATCTTTGTTTCACTGGCTATTTAACTTATTCTTAGTTTTAAAACTGTTAAAATCTTACCTTTGCATTTGCAGAAGTTTCCAAGTTATTTTCAGAGTTATTTTTTCCCACCCTTGTAGAGTATATTCTGTAGTCCAGGCTAGAAGTTGCATCCAACCCTGCCTGCCCTCCTAAACCTACCCTTATAGGATCAATTATTCATACAGAATGGAGAACAAGGAAGCTCTTGAGTCCATGCATTCAGGGAATTAAATCATGTTGGCCATCACACAAAATTATATTTATCAGTGCAAGAATTTTACCAGACAATTCTGATATGGGTAGGGGGTTGGAAGAGAAGGAAGGAGGGAGAGAACATGTCCCGAAAGCTAAGTAAATTAAGGACATATACTTTCAGAACACATTACGGCAGTGTAACTGAAAAGCTCAAGCATAACAACTTAAGTGCTTTGTGGACAGTACCTGGAGGGAAGACAATGTCCACCTCAGATGAAAATTTTCAAAGAGGTGGCCATATTACAATCCATTTTGTCAGATGCCATGATGGAATACAGTAGACAAGCTTCACATATTATGCATAGTTATACCCACACAACTATGCTGTGCATATATGCCTGCAGCTTTTCTATGGTACTCAGTGATGTATCTGATGAACTAGATTATAATCTACAAAAAATCATGCTAAAACAAATCTCTAATGTTTATGCTTTGGGTGTTTTGCTGCACTAGGTCCAGGCAGTGCTGAAGCGCAAAGAAGAGGAAGACAATCAGATGAGGCAGCTCATTCAAACCTTGCAGACAGCCTTGGAAAAAGAGAAGACAAAGGTCAAAGATCTTAAAGAACAGGTGTGAGCCTATTCTTCAGTCTTGCCATCTGAAAAAAGATGCAGCACACAAGAAGTGGGAGAGACAGGGTCAAGGATACCAGTGCAATAATGATGCAATTGCTGTTGCAGGTTGTTACAGCCAAAACTGAAGCAGCCCATAATCGCCGCCACTATAAAGCTGCTGCACTTGAACTCAGCGAGGTTAAGCGAGAACTACAAGCCAAAGAAGCACTCATTCAAGCCTTCCAGGCTGAAGTGGACAAACTGCAGTGAGTATTGCATCCATACCAAAATGCTACATTCCTTAGAAGGTGTACAGTTTTTGTTAGTCTCTGCATAAAATGCAATCCTTATTCAAGCAATAACCATATACGTATGGTGGAGTGGAGTATAGTACTGCTGTTCTAATCCTATCTTCCACCTTGATTCCATCTTTTGACCACATGCTGGGCAATCAAAGGGCTGCAGTTTGGGAGCCTTCTTTGATCGGGATTCCAATTTGTGTGAAGGAGCCCCCACAAATATACTTGGCTCCCCTTTCAGAACATTGTCCAATGTGTGGAGGTAGGAGACAGGATAGAAGTGAGCAGGCATACAACACTGAGAACAGTATGAAGACAGGCATGGGTCTGTTCCTTCTCCATATGAATAGTTTTTGTTGTTGCTGTTGCTGCTCCTCCTCCTCCTCTTTCTTCTTCTTACTCATAACCTTCCTTTTCCCCAAAAGTGGGACTCAAGGTATTAATTAAACAAATACAAATAAAAGCACATCCAAATATATGAATAAAAACATGCAGAAGGTTATTGCAAAATGCAATTAAGCTATGTTAACTATTTTTAAAAATGCAAAAATCATTGGAACAACACACTATAAAAAGCCCCAGCAATTCGTTCCTGAAAGCCTGGTGGAATAGCAACGTTTTCAGTTGCCAACAGAAGGATAGCAAGGTGAAAGCAATCCTAGCCTCCTTAGGGAGTGAATTCCGAAGCCTGTCCTTCCCCCAATTTTTCACCAGATGTGCCTGTGATGACTAATGGGTAAAGTGGAGGCACTCCATGGACATGTTTCTATTTTTCTCCTCACTGATCTTTGTGAAGGGGAGGTCTGAATAAGTGGGCTGCTCCATGTTTCTTTTTACAATAAATGCCATGCTTTCTGCTCCCTTGGTTCTGGATTAAGATGGCCACTTTCTCTCTTCAGTTCTAGCATAGAATAATGTGATGGATTAATTTGGCTAGTTTGTATTCTCATAGTCATAGAATTGGAAGAGACCTCAAGGGCCATCCAGTCGACTCCATTCTGTCATGCAAGAATCAAAGCGCTCCCAACAAATGGCCATCCAACCTCTTTTTAAAGACCTCCAAAGAAGCAAACTCCACCACTTTCCAACGGGGTGTATTCCACTGTCAAACAGCTCTTACCATCAGGAAATTCTTCCTAATGTTGTGGTGGAATCTCTTTTCCTGTAGTTTTAATCCATTGCTGTGTCTTGTGCTTTTGTGGCCTGCCATTTCAGAAAGAACTATTTAACACTCTGAGAATTGTGATTTTCTCAAAGTGGTTTGATCCTTTCTTTTTGTTCTAGGATCACAGAAGGGAAACACTCAGAGGAAGTGTCCCAGTTCCAGCAAGAATTAGCGGAAGCACAGTCCCAGCTTCAGTTTCTGGAGCAGCAGTTGAAAGAGCAACTCAACAAGCAACCAGCAGAGAATCAAGAGGTGAAAAAGCAATATTGTCCATTCTCTGCTGCCTTATTGAGCATTAGAAGCATAGTTTTGGGGGGGCAGTTTTAATGCCTCCCTTTCTGTCCACATGCCAATGGAAGGAAACTGCATGTTGGCTGAGCCTACATTTTGCATATAGTAAGCCCCACATTCGATCCTTTCCAACTCCGTTATTTTTTCAAAAAAGGATTTGGTTACTAATTGGGGTGGACAACACTGTGCTAAAGTTGTGCGTGTGTTTTTTGAAAAAATATATTACACAATATACAAAAAGCAAAATCAAATATTACATATTGGTTAGAAATATATCGAAAATATCTTACTTCACAAAAACTATAAAAAACAAACATAAAACATGGACAAACACTACAAATAATACAAGTCTATCCTTAATTCTCCCTCCTTCCCTTTTTTTTTTTTTGGTATTGTGTTTCTCTTGGGTCAAATTTCCATTCTATGTTGTCTCCCGTTGAGACTCGGTCTATCTTTATTTCTATTATCCCTCTAGTTACCCTGTTGGTATTTCCATTCATATTAATTCTTAATCTCCACTCTTCTTCTCTTTCTAGCTTTTTCAAACTACCTACCTACTCTTACCTTCTTCACTTATTTTTTTCCTTTAACTTAGCTTCTTCACTTTCTTAACTTGACCCAAGAGTTACACCTTTTATTATCTCTAACTTCAACTTTTCCCTCTGGTGAAATATACATAAAACACATAACATTACTATCACATAGATAACATCACATTTAACTAAAAATGAGCTTCCTATCTTGTGAGTGAAATTATCTCCATAACTTTCTTTGTGATTCCTCTTTTCTTTATTTTGTCAAATATTACATTATGTAGGCTACTGCACATCAGTTACATTTTCTAATAACCTCTATTTTCTGTTTTCTTTAGCTACATCAACTAAATCCATAGATTCTATTATTTACATTGTTCTTACCCCTTTTTACTTAGTCGCCAACTTCACAATTTAGTTCTTATAACTAAATTGGTAAAATACATTACATTTCTTAAATTTACTTAACTCTGCTACTCAAAATTATAATAATAACACAAGTATATAATTCTTTCTTCATTTTTCTTCACTATTCTAAAAATCCTTCTGTTGTTAATTTTCCTTTTCTTTGTGCAGAAAAATTATTACACTTTCCCAGTCCTTTTAAAATTTTCCCATGTTTCCATCTGCCAGTAACCGGGTGAGCTTGTCCATCTTGGCCAAGCCGTATATTTTGATAATCCAATCTTCTAAATTAGGGTTTTTTTCCCCTTCTTTTTAATTTCTGGCTAGAACTATTCTTGCTGCAATAATTAAATGAAACATTAATCTCCCATAGTTTTTTCTATATTTTCATCTAATAATTACTTTCTTTTATCTCATTCATCATTTTTTGTAGTAGGTTAAGTAATCAATCTTCTAATGTCTTGTAGTATATAGCTGAAAAACCATCTGGGCCTGGGGTTTTCCCATTTTTTAGCTCTTTTATAACCTGTTTAATTTCCTCCTTTGTAATTGGTTGTTCTAAAAAGTCTATCTGGTTTTCTGTTATTTGTATACTGTCAATCTTGTCTAAAAAGTTGTTATATGATTGTCTTTGATTTCTGTCCCTTCATAGATCTTTGTATAGTAATTATAGAAACTTTATTTTTTTCTTGATCATTTATTTTATTTTCATCTACATTAATTTTCAATATTAGAGTTTTTCCTTCTCTTTCTTGATTTTATATGATAACCATCTCCCTGTTTTGTTTGCATTTTTAAAATAGTGTTGTTCAGTATATTTCTTTTTTGTTTCTGTTTCCTCAGACCCACTAATTTGGATTTTCTTTTAAAGATTTTTCTTTTTGTTTAATTATTTCACTAATTTTTGTATTTTTTTTTTGTTTTTTTTCTGAATTGAATGTTTTCTTGTATAAAGAAGCCCCTCATGATGGCTTTACTTGCTTTGCAAACTGTAATATAGTCCACCACTTCTCCCAAATTTTCCTGAAATTAATATTCCAATGTTCTTTTAGCTTTTTCTAATATTTCTTTTTCAATAAATTTTCATTAAGCCACCATGAGAGGATTCGTTCCCCCATTTTCAAATCTATTGAAACAATCTTCTTCCTTACATGTAGGTTGAAGACCTCAAGTGGGAAGTAAAACAGAAGGAAAGAGAGATCCAGGCCCTGAAGCAGCAGTTGGATTTGACTGAACAACGCAGCCACAAAGAGTTGGAAGGAGTACAACTCGTTCTGCAGGTACTTCATTTGCCTGTGAACAAATTCTCTTTGAAAATTTGGTCTGTTAGGTTAAGAGAGAGAGAGAGGGGCAGGCAGACCAAATTAAAATATTAAATAAATAAAATCTGATAAAATTTTAAAATCCTGTATCACGTCTGTGTAAGGCTTTGGTTGCAATTCTGTACCAGCTTACCTGGGAGTAAACCCCAGTTAGCTCAAAGGGTTTTTGAGTAGTTGTGTGTAAGATTGTGCTCTAAAGGAAATAACCCCTTTGTGACAATGTTTGTTTAATTTTGATATGGTGCCACTTTTGCTTCACCCCCCCCCCCATTCTAGAATATCAAGACAGAGCTGGAGTTGGCCCAGGACAATTTGTCCTTAACTCAGAAAGATAAGTTCATGCTTCAGGCAAAAGTGACTGAACTGAAGAACAGCATGAAGACTCTGTTACAGCAGAACCAGCAGCTGAAGCTGGATTTGAAGCATGGAAAGATAAAAAAGGTACCTTAACAGTGGGTGAGTGGGGGGGGGGAGAAAACCTATGTGTAATAAGATCAGGGCTGTGTATTCCTAATACATTCCAAAATAGGTGGGGAGTTAGCATCCCAAGACTAAGTGTAATATAAATATCAAATTCCAGCCTGCATGGATGAGCAGAGAGCTTGACTTAAAGAACAATGAGTTTCACCCTGGCTTATACAAACATTGGAGAGAGTTATTTATTGCTGGTGGATTTTTTTTTCTTTAAAAAGAAAAAAGAACTTAAGGGAGAGACAAATTCGAATCCAGTAACACCAGTGAAGATTCCTGACTGCCCTGTCCCTGCTTCTTTGCTGGAAGAGCTGTTGAAACCACCATCAGCTGTGAGTAAAGAGCCTTTGAAAAACCTCAACAGCTGCCTCCAGCAACTCAAGTGAGTAAAATCCTGTTCCGTTTACTACTTAACTGCTCTGTGAGCTGTGGTGTTAATATACGGATTCTCACTGTGCCATTTTAAATTTTTTGGTGTTTGTGTGAGAAAATATTATCTGTTTATGTACTATTTATAGTACTACAGTGGTCCCCCGCCTTACGAATCCCCCGGGTTGCGAAAACCCCGGGATCCGAAAGGCGGCGGACCGGCTTCCTATCCCTCGGGATACGAAAGATCCCCCGGGATACGAAGAAAAAAACCGCGCGGCCCCTTTAAATCGGCCGTGCGGTCCATTGACTTTAGCGGTCCCCCGGGAAACGAAAGCTTCCGGGTTACGAAAGTAATCCCGGAACGGATTACTTTCGTAACCCGGGGGACGACTGTATTCACTTTGTAAACAAAATGCTAAGAAGAACGAGTGTCCTGATGGTGTAACGATTATCAGTCCAAAGCAGTCAGTTCTGTCGCCCCTTGGTATCTGCAGGCTTGCATCCGCAGATGGCAAGCCCACATTGTATCCCATGGTAGCACATGCACACAGCTGTGCTGCCATTAGGGACAGCCCCCATTGTCCTCTGGCATGGCGCGCACACGGCCGCACTGCCATTAGGCTGTTTCTAATGGCCATACGGCCACATGCACACAGCACCATTAGGGACAACACAGGCTTGAACAGCCGCAGATTTTGGTATCTTTAGGAGGGTCCAAAATAGGTCCTCCACAAATACCAAGGGCCAACTGATTTTTGTTTTATACGTTTATGTCCTACTTTTTTTTCCCTCCAAAGAACTCATGGTGGCATACATGGTTATCCTTCTATTCCTATTCCCTAATTTTATCTGTACAACAAACTTGTGAGGTAGGTACATTAAGGCAACAACTGGATCAAGGTTATTTAATTACTTAATTAAATTTATAAACTGCCTTTTCCCCACTGCTTGGACTAGAGGTGACACACACAACTAAAGAAACAGCTAGAGATAAAACACATTGTTTCAGCATTAAAACACAGTCAAAAGATTATCATACTAAAATTATAACTCGGTTAAAAGCAATTTAAAAGCACAGGTGTGGAGTGCAGATCTCCAGTTTAAAGCCTAAACATTACATAGATTCATGTCTTTGTGGATTCAGACGAAAGGGCAGCTAATGGACCTCCCTGTTTCCCTAAAGCATGGATGAAAACTCATAATGAAAATGAAAACTCGTAAATATACAGGAACTTTTCAGGCTCCAGCTATTGGTATTTGGAATGATTTTTATATTCAGAGAGAATATACCAGTGAATACCAGTATGAAAGAAGCAGTAGGAGAAGGCTGTTTCCTTCACACCCTCCTGAAGTTTTGTGTGATCCAGCAGGGCTATTCCTATCTTCTCTCCCCCCCCCCTTATTTCCCAAAGGCAGGAGATGGACAGCCTTCAGCGTCAGATGGAAGAGCACACTATAACAGTCCATGAATCCATGTCTTCATGGACTCAGATAGAAGGGCAGTTAATGGACCTTTCTTCCAACTTTCCTGCAACTGTCTTGGACAACCAGAATCTTCCTGTAGAAGGTCTACAAGAACATAGTTCAAGTGCTGGTGAAAAGGAAGTGTCAATGCAGTGACTCCTCTGCCTTTGTTTCGTCTCGTCATAACTGCTTTCATGTATGTAACAAATCTTTATCCACTGTATTTATTGTTCAGATTTAAAATGTTTTAGAGTTCTCCCATCTGTTTTTAATTTTAAGAAGATGATCAGAGGCAAAAAATGCTTTATTAAAACTTTTAAAAATCTTGTCAGTCTTACATGAGCGGGATGTCAGTACTGGGGGTGAAGCAGTAAGAAGATGTGACATTTGGGGCATCAATAAGTCCTTAGAAAGATTAGGAAATCTCTTGCCCCGTTCAGTAATGGCTAGAGGGACAGAATTCAGTTGCATGCCTACCATCACTTCATTACACGGTTTCTGGCTTTTTACATTTTTACTTGGTAAATAGGCTTGATAACAACTTAATCTGTTTCAGGCCTGGGTATATGAGTGAGAGTTTTACACCTTTAGGTTGGTGATGGCTAGGAAAATGTTTTTGTTTAACAACAAACCCTTGCTTGATACATTAACTTTAGCAGATGCCCAGTGCAAACCAGTAACTTCTCAGTGGTCTTGAACATTGAAACAACCCATCTGAAGTCGTTCCATTGCATCGGCTGGGTCTGCTTCAGAGGAAATGGATTAATGATCCGCAACCAAAGGCCAGTGGAGAGCTTTTGATTCACTTGGAAGATGCCTTTTGCACATTGCTGTTGTTGTTGCATAGTCTTTGAGGACATCTCTAGCACAAGCTGTATATAAATAGTTCAGCTTGGTTCTGCCTTGAAGTATCTGTTTGTTCCTTTTTTAAAAATAGACTTATTTAACACAAAACACAAATGTTTTGTTTTTTAATGTTGTTACACATTAAGTTTGGGTGTTTGAAAAATATTGTGTGTGTGTGTGTGTGTGTGTGTGTATATATATATATATATATATATATATGGGGCCTAGAAAAGCTAGCCCTAAAAAATCAGAGCTTTTTAGAAATGTAATTTACTTATTTTATCTCTCAAATGAATGTTATATACTGCCTATAAATTCCTGTATGTTAGCTTTAATTCCCCTTAAATTTTCTTCTTTCAAAAGCAGGACTGGGGAATAACTCTCCAGATGTTGTTGGACTGCATCTGCCATCAGCCCCCATAACTCATGATGCTAGCTAGGGCTGATAGGAGTTTCAGTCCAGAATCTGGAGGACTACATATTCCTCCTTCCTCCTCTTGTGCCCATTTAGCCCAGTGTTCATGTAGCCTTCTTTGAGAAAACACCCTGCTGTTCTGCAGTTAGCAGGCTAAAACAACATGCCTTAGGAGGTTTTCCTTTTTAAAATCCTTTCCTCATAGTTGACAATACAAGCCATCATTCTTTTTTTGTAGGTCCCAAAAGGCCAGGCTTTAGTTCTGCTTGCTTTCACAACTTTCAAATTGCACTCGAGAGTGTGCTAGAGAATACAGCCATGTAAATGAATAGGCTGTTGTATATGTAGGATGTGTTTTTGGGTGAAAGATGTGGAAGTCTGGGGTTCGACAGATGTCAGGGTCTATGTCAAAATGACAGCTCTGTGTCTAGTTCTCTTCTCTGCAATGACGTATTGTGGTATATACTTGACTACAGCTAAAAATTTCAGCTATTGGTGCAGTTTTCTTGCCTGCCCCTTTCTAGTGCCCTGTAATATTTAGGACAAAATATGCAGCATATTTTTTTATACTGTTTGTTTTCATTGGGTAGGTTGTTTGTATCCAGCTTAAAGATGAGCTATGCCCAGTCTAAGGATTGGAGTCACCAGTGATGTGTAAAGGTGGTTCTTTTAAAAAGAAAAGACACAAGCGAAAAGAGAAGTGCAGAAAAAAGTAGCATGTCATTGTAAAACAATTTACCGGTAGAATGCGTCCCAGGTCTGAAGAAAAAGACAACAGTCCACTGCAGAAATAATCCAGTTTGAGATGGCTTTAACTGCCCTGGCTCAGTGCTAGGGAATCCTGGGAATTGTCGTTTATTGTGGTACCAGAGCTCTGTGACAGAAAAGGCCAAATGCCTCGCAAAACTACAGTTCCCAGAATTCCCTAGCATTGAGCCAGGCAGTTAAAGCAGACTGGATTATTTCTGCAGTGGGTTTTGGACCTACAATAGTAGACTTTATGGAGGGAGAAGAGAGTAAGAAGATGAGTAATGAGAATAATTTCTAGTTCTGGCCTGATTTCAGAGGAGATTGAATGATTGATTGATTGATTGATAGAAAATAAGAAAACTGTTTGAGGATCTCCACCTTTGAGATTGGTACTGTCTGTATATTATGTTTCTTTAAGAGTGAATTTATCAAAGAAAGGTGATGCCTTTTTTGAGTAAGAAGTGTTTTAGAACAGAAAGTTTGCCCCCCCCCCCATAAAATAAAGAAATGTTACTCTAATCTTGCAGTAGGATCAAAAACCACCTTTGCTCGAGAGGCAGTGTTACATACATAATGTTTTTCCCATGCTGGTTTCAAAATACTGACTTCCTCTGAAGATTTTTCACTATATTTTGTTCCGCACTGTGAGTTTTACACATTTTTAATACGTATAGTTTTGAAACTCTGGCAAGATGTTTTAATTTTTGCATATACTGTAATATGAAGGCAAGGTACTTTTTAAATGTAAAGATTTTAACATTTGAGGGGAAGACATTTCAGTGAATGTCACATTACATGTTTATTTCATAAGACTGATCAACTGTTATCAAAATGACACATTGAAAGCTTTATTGACTAATCCAGATATGCTGATGGCTTAAATCTGTTTTAAAGAATAATTTGTAATGAGTAATTTTTGCTGCTGTCCACATTCTAGCTTATGTACTTGCTAATTTAAAGAGGAAGAAATACTGTAGTATTTACACCAAAGTTAATATGTAATGATTAATATATATTCAGGTACAAAATCTGCACAAATGGAATTTCCATGTTACCATTTGACTAAGAACACTGTATTATTTACTAGAAAGAATCTGGTATTTATGAATTTGGAGTCGGACAACTTGGTATACTTAACACTTCTGTTGAGCGTAAAAGAAAACAGAATCAAAAAAATTATTCACAGCTAAATATTGTGTGCGTGGTAAAATACTAAAATTGGTTACCTGTTAAACATACTTTTTTTCAGGGCTTTGCAAACTCCCGGCCAGCCTGCCCTTTAAAAAAAAAGCACTAAATTGTATATTCATGCAGCAGTTTATATCTTGGAGTGGTTGAGAGTCAGATGTGTTTTACCTAAACAAAGATGGATTTCTCCTTTTAATCAACTAATTGAAGACATTTCCCTTCCTTATATCCAGAATTACCTGTCATTTCAATCAGAAAGTAAATGGGACTTGCAAATCTAAAAGTGGGAAACTTAAACAGCTAGCAACACAGTTAACCAGTTAGCTCTCTTGGAGGCACTGCTCTTTCTAAAAGGTGCTGTCTTTTAATCTGTACTTCAGGGAACAGTTTCTTCATCAATCTCAGATGAACAAGTAGATCTGAGTAATTCGGACAGATGCTTCAGTCTGACATTGGCATGCTTTTTATAATTAGATGAATTATTTCAAGGGGCTCTTTGTAAATTGGGAGATGCTTTCTATATCCTTTTCTTCATCCTTGGGGTCTAATATCTGAATGGTAGCGGCGATAGAAACCCAACATTTCTGTCTTTGTACTAAAAAGAGATACTGCAAAAGACTTCAGTATTCATTTGTGGATTTAGCAGAGGGTTTTTGAAGGCTTTCTTCCATTCTTTCACAGTATTACATTCAAAAAGATCACACCAAAAATCACTGAGCCCATGTTTCTCAAGTTAAGTGTCTGAAGGATGTTCCATGTTAATTCCACTGTCTTCCAATTTCTTTGGAGACTTGGACACTCTGTAAACTCTCCTCTTCCTTTTCCTTCTGCACAGGCAACTTTGTCCTACACTCAGGCAATGTTCATTTTGTTCTGTCAGGAAAACCTGCTTGTATTTTCAGAAAGTTAGAAAGACTGCTAGAAGCACAATGTTTTTTGGAAGCATCATGTATTGCTGCTCCTTTTGTGTGTAGGATTCAATATTACAGAAGCCGTGCTAGGCAATAAGGGAGCATTAATGTTAGATAGTCTAATTATTAAAAACCAAAATGTGCCAATGTGACAGATGCACAATAAAAACTAAATAAAGTGTCGCCTTAATTTAGACAGTGAGCTCCAGCCATCTCATTCTAATTAAAATCCGTTTTTTGGTTGCATTTTTCCCCTGCTGAAATTCAGAGTTAACATTAATGTCAACTTGGTGGAATGGGAACATTTTAACTCTATGTAGAATTAATTGTGGTCACCAAATTTTGAGCTGGCCTGTGCAGAGGGTTGTGTGTTGTTGTTTTTTAAAAAGAAATAACTTCCAAACGTTCTTATGCAATCTTTTGCACATTTACATGTTTTCAACCAACTGCTGTCAGATTGTATTAATAAGAGAGAACATCACCTCTGTGGACAATTGTTTGATTGTGAGTTTCAAAGGAAGAGTGAGTTATGTTGTGACTAAGGATTTAACGATTGTGACCTTTTAAAAAAGCATGTTCAGTTTTAAAAAAGATGTGCTTACAAAGGTTTTGTGCAATAAACTACTTTTCATAGAAGGGTTTCTTTTCTTTTCTTTTTTTTTGTCTTGAAATTTGGGGAAGAGGAAACCCGTTCAAAATCAGACAGATTGAAAGGAAGAAAGCCAAACTGTGTCCTGGTTGTGATTTTAATATTGCTTTGTGCTTTTATAGTTGTAAACTGCCTTGAAGACATTTGACCACTGAAGTATGTAGAGAATCATAGAAAGGAAAGGTAACGCAAGACCATCCACCCGCTTGCTATGCAGGAATACACAACTGAAGCACCCCTGAAATACGGCCTTCCAACCTCTGAAGACCTCCAAAGATGGAGAGTCCACCATTTTCCAAGGCATTCCATTCCACTGGTAAACAACTCTTACTGTCAAGAAGCGCCTCCCAATTTTTAGATAGAATCTCTTTTTTGTAATCTGAATCCATTGGTTCATGTCTTGGTCCCTGGAGTAGCAGAAAACAAGCTTGCTTCATCTTCTACAATGACCTCACTTCAGATATTTAAAGATGGCTGTCATGTCACCTCTCAGTCTTCCCTTCTCCAGGTTCAACAGACCTAAATCGTTCCTTGTAAGGCTTGGTTTCCAGACTTTTGATCATCTTGGTTGCTGTCCTCTGGACCCATTCCAGCTTACTGTATAAACTCATGTATAAGTCTAGAAATTTTAGTCTAAAAATTGACCACAAAAACCTAAGTCGATATATCCACGGGTCAGTGTAAGTACAGTACTTCAACTCTTATTTTAAAAAGGAACCATCCCTTGTTGAAAGACATGAGTGTAGTCTGTCCTGGAAGCACTGACTCCCGTTTATTCTCTCATCCATCCAGCCTTCAGTGTAAGCACAAACAGTTATCCCTGCTAGATGTTTGCAAGTTCTTTGGCATTGTTTTCCTTTGCTTTATCATTTAGATCCTTTGTTACATTTCCCTAAGTTTTACCCTTGACTTATCCTTGGGTCATATCAAAATCCATAATTTTGTCCCCCAAACCTGCCATTAATTTATACATGAGGTTGTATATACTGTATATACTGTAATATCCTTCTTGAACTGTGGTGCCCAGCGCAGTTGAGGCAGTCTAGAACTGCATTGTCTCTTTTTGCCAGCCGAATCATTGACAATAATCTCTTTGTTCTAATCCCCATTGGAACAAATGATGCAGCAAGATACAGCCTTTGACATACTGCAAAGGACTGTGAGGCTCTTTGGACGAAACTAAGACACCTTGAGGCACAGGTGGTTATTTCATTGCTTCATCCCGTTGAAAGATTTGGCTCTGCGATTAGGAGAAAGGTACTAAAAATGAGTATGATGGTACTGTCATGAAAGATTTGATCTCCCTAACATGGTACCCTCTCAGTGGTTCTCAACCAGGGAAGTTCCTGGACAGGGATCCTGGGCTTTGAAATCCAACAGCATTTAGACCTTCCCTAGCTGAGAATCAGTACTCTTAAGTATTGCTGGACTACAAGTTCCACCATAACTGACCTTTGGCCACAATAGCTATTACTGAGAAGTGGCAGCCTACACTTGAAAGGTGCCATTACTGTGGAGTTTGGGTAAGCATGAAAGAAGACTGCCATCCTCGATAGGCAGTGGGATGAAAGTTTCCCTGAGCCCCTATGTGACTTGCTTCAGAGTGAAAATGTGCTGCATGTTAGGGCTGCCAGGCCAGCAGCATCCTATTCCCTGAAGTTTCACAGCCAACACCTAAGACTAAGGGGACTAGGGCCCTTGTGATGTCACTTAGTTGACTCAGTCCAGTGAACTGCTGCTGAGCCAAGGGCCTGCTCAAGGGGGAAAGAGGGGAATCTCAGAAAATGAGCTCAGAACTGGATAAAATGTATGTGAGTAGGCAGCCCGGAACCAAGAAAATAGCTCTTCAATTTCATTGGCTTGGGTAGGTGGGTAAACACAGCAACTGAAGTGGCTGCTGCCATTCCTGCCAGGGCCTTTGTCCCATGCAGCCTTCTTGATGGTACACATTGACACAGAGGAGGCTTTCCAGGCCCTGTGCCACTGTGCCAGACAGAAGCCTGCCAACAAGGAGTCTGTTTTGACCCTCTGCTGCTGCTGTTAGGGCTTGTACCCGCCTTGATCACTTTGGAGAAGCAGGATATAAATAAAACTTATTGTTATTGTACCACAAGACTAACAATATGCACCTCTTGCCCTCAAGGTTGTGAGTTCGATCCTTGCAGGGCTCCAAGGTTGACTCAGCCTTCCATCCTTTTGTAGGTCGGTCAAATGAACACCCAGCTTGTTGGGGGCAATTGACGTACACATTGTAAACTGCTTAGAGTGCTGAGTTTACTGATAAGCGGTATAAAAGTGTACATGCTATTGCTATTGTATGCCCTATACACCAGAGCCAGTGTGACACAGTAGTTTGAGCATTTTACTACGACTCTGGAGACCAGGGAAGACTTAACACTTAGGAGCCCTGGTGGCACAGTGGTTAAATGCCCATCCTGCAGCCTCAAGGTTGTAAGTTTGATCCTAGAGAAGGGCTCTATGGTTGACTCACCCTTCCATCCTTTTGTAGGTTAGTAGTGTGAGTCCCCAGCTTGTCAATTGGCTTACAGATTGTAAACCGCTTAGAGAATGCTGAGTTTACTATGAAGCGGCCTAGAAATGTACATGCTATTGCTATTGGCCTTGCTCCTCATGAGCATCTCCCCGCCAGCTCTCTTCCCAATTCCTCCCTTTTGCTTTTGGGGCCTTCATATTGGCTTTACAGAATGTGAGGTAAGCAATTCCCTCAGACCTTTTGAAACTTGAAAACCCATAATCGATTTTCTTATTTTTTTTTTCATTTTTTCCTTGTTTATGGTTATTTTACTTTTTTCCTGGGCAAAAAATATAAAATGGGGGGGGGGGGGGACAAGAAAAAAATTGAAAAAAGGAAAAACATCAATAATGGAATATTTTATTTTAGCACGGTTCAGGAAAAACATGGACAAAAATGGTTCCCCCCCCCCCCCCCCCAATTTTTCTGCAGGTCTTCCCATCTCTAGGTTTAACACCCACCTTAATTGCACCTTAATTGAGCTGTTTTTGTCTTCTAAGCCGCCTTGGGTCCCTTCCTGGGAGAAAGGTGACGTAGAAAGCAAATACACTACACTTCCCAGGGTTCCCTAGCACTGTACCAGGGAAGTTAAAAATGGTCTCAAATGGGATCTAGGGATATCCGCGTTGGCCGTACAGCAAATCCAGTAACATCCAAACAATGATACCTTTCTTGGACCAACCAAAATGCACGATTACATGTTGTAAGCTTTGGAAGTCACACTGGCGTCTCCATCAGGCAAACAGGGGAAAGAGATTTTGGCAACTCACTGTTTCTATGATTCTACGTTAATCTTAGGCCTGCCTTTTCTGTTTCTGGTCTTAAGGAGGGCTATCTGCAGGCTGGCACCTCCCTCTTTGGCCATGCGGTCACTGGGAGATTTTCAAATTCAAGGAAATTTAGGGGCTTTACAGACTGCCCAAAAAGAGTGGTCTGGCGCCACCTTTTTTTTGTCCGCACGATGCAGATGAAAAAAGCAGCCCAAAAACCGGCTCCTTTTTGTGTCGTACGGCGAATCCATGACGTCGCAGGTGTGCAGCGCCATTTGGTTGCTGCGCACCTGCGACGTCATTGCTCCATGAGCTGTCTATATGGCACTGCAGAGCGACGCCGCCGTGGCTATGTGCTAGTGTTGCGGAGCAACTATTTGCTCCGCTCCTGGGCAACTCTAGCACGTCACCAGGGCGCCCAAAAGCACCCGTCTGTATCAGGCCTTTTAATGTCCATGTGCAATTCAGAGAAGATGCTTCCTTGGAATCCAGCATGTCTCCTTCCTTTGCGAAGGCACAGGCTCCTATGTAGGTAGAGACTGAATGTCTTTATGTTTCGCATCAGAAAAACTTTAGTGGTGTAGAGGTAAAGTATGCCAATCCAGAACCAATATTAGAAAAAAATTGCTCTACCTTTGTTGGAGGCAGAAGCCTCTGATAGTAAGGTCCCAATGCGCTAGCTCTCTCTTTAGGATTCCTCTGTGACGGCTAAAATACAGTATCTTGAAATCCAAAAAACCATCTTGGGGTAGTCGTGTGGGCCATATAGCAAATCCTATAACACATAAACAATAATAGAATGATACTACTGTAAGACCAGAAACAGAAAATGTAGGCCTGTGACTAACATCTTCAATTTTTTTCTCCTGTTTGCCTGATGATGAAGCCAGTGTGACTTCCAAAGCTTGCAGCATATCATTGTGTGTTTTGGTTGGCCCAATAAAAGTACCATTGTTTGGATGTTATTGGATTTGCTATATGGTCAACACGGCTACCCCTAGATGTTTTTTTTTTTTAAATAAGAGATGCGAATGACGGAGAAATATATTTCTAAACCTATTGGTAATGTGAGACTGATCCAGACAGAAATGAAGTACATGGATTTTGTTACTCCCATAGGTGGTTCAGTTACTAGATAACTGGTGTGTTATCTTGATCCAGTATCCAAACAATGATACAATGATGCTAAGACCAGAAACAGAAAATGAAGGCCTAGGATCTTCCATTTCTTTCTCCTGTTTGCCTGAAGCCAAGCGTGACATTGTGCATTTTGGTTGGACCAAGAAAGGTATCACTGTTTGGACTTTATTGGTCTCAAACGGGGTTGTTTTTCTGCAGCATGGGAAGGAAAAGGTGTGCTTTGGTTCTCTGGAAACCATGGGGAGAAAAGTGAGCGAGGCCAATAGCAATAGCGGCTTCACCTATATACCACTTCATATTGAACTAAGCAGTCTCCAAACGTGAAGTTGAAGGCTTTCATGGCCAGCATCCAGTTTTTTGTGGGTTTTTCAGGCAATGTGGCCATGTTCTAGAAGAGTTTCTTCCTGATGTTTCATCAGCATCTGTGGCTGGCATCTTTAGAGAAATACACACGTGTCCCTCCATATAAATAAATAAAAAATAAAACTTTTATTGATATCCCGCTTTTTGTCTGGACAATCAAAGCAGCGTACAAGTTAAAATAGAGAATGTATATCTAGTATACCCCTCTAAAAAGGAATTAAACAAATTAGAATTAACATACATAAACCTTAAAAAGATAAAACCATTTCGTACATAAAACTGTAGGCAGAAACGACATATGTGGACATATATTGTAGGCTGCCAAATGCCACTTATGTAAAAATATATTTTTTCAAGAAAAATAAGCTGCAGCTGAAATGGCTGGCCTTGTGATGTGTGCTTTTTTTAAATGTATGAATTTGCTAGGGTTCGGGGCACAAGACCCCTGTGAATATGGGAAAAAACCCAAATAACAAAAACACAGTGTTTTTACAAGAGGGGACACCTCTCTAGGCATCTCTAAGTCCTCCAGGGCAACTCTGTGGTCAACCTCTGCCAGACATTGACCATAGAACTGCTGGAGGAGCTACAAAGGCCTGGTGGAGTCTTCTCTCTAGGAAACTCTTGACCTTTCAGTGCAACTTTGAGTTAAAGTTGACCACAGAGTTGCCCTGGAGGACCTGGATATTCCTAGAGAGAACATATTAACAAAAATCCTGAATAATCCAAGCCGCGAATATAAAAAAAAACCCCGCAAATATGGCGGGAGGAGTGTCCTCTGAAGATGCCAGCCCCAGCTGCTGGCAAAATGTCAGGAATAAACCCTGAACGTAGCCACTGAGGTGGAAACATCCGCAAGTTTACGACGTGGCAGCTAATTGCCCTCAAGGAGCTCGTTTTAGACCTTTAGAACAAGTTACAAAAAAGGGAGGCCAGGCTGAGTCGACCCTCTGAGTCCCTGGCTGGGATGGAACCGGCAACCCTTGGAAGCTTTATTCTGAGGGAGAGGCTGCAGTACCCGCGTTGGAACCACTGCGCCACCTAGGCGCCAATGGCGGTACTGCAATGATAGCCAGCTCTAGGCAAAAGGGGCGGGACTGGTGACGTATCTGAGGAGGGGAAGGGCAGAGAAAGGGGGCGGAGAAAGCCCGAGGGGAAAGACGGAAGCCGACAGAGGCCTCTAAAACAAACGACGCCTGTCTTCTTCCGCTGAGGGGTTTTTGGCATTGACGCGTACGTGGCGGCGGCATGGAGCGCTGGGAGGCCGTGGTCGCCGCGTGGTCTCCTGGCTGGCCGGCCTGGGAGCTCTTGGCCGCCTGCGCCTTTATTGTCGCCTTGGGCTGGCTGGCCCGCTTCTGGGAGAGGAGGCCCTTCTTCCGGCGCCCAGGAGGAGGAGGAGGAGGCCCAGGGCCTGCTGGAGCCCACGCTGCCGGGACCCTGCCCTCCCCGCCTTCGCCCCCTCAGGACACCGAAGAAGAGCCCCGCGAAGGTGAGAGGAGAGCCTTTGCCCTCCGCTTTTGGGGCCCTGGCATTCTGAGGCTGCAGCCACACTGGAGACTTAACCCGGTTTCATACCGCTTGAACTGCTCTGGCTCCAGGCTCTGGAATTTGGAGTCTGTTGTGGGAATTCTGGGAGTTGGAGTCTGTTATGGGGCCCTCCAACTCCCAGAATTCCAGAGCCTGGAGCCAGATAGAGTTAAAGCGGTATGAAACCGGGTTAAGTCTCCAGTGTGGCTGCAGCCCCAGAAGAAGAAGAAAGGGCTCCGAGCGCAAGGATACACCCATATATTTCATATATATATATATATATACATATATACACACACACAGACATATATATATATATATATATGAAATATGTGTGTGTGTGTGTGCATGTATACATATATATACTCACATATGCATATGTGTGTATATATATATATAGAGAGAGAGAATATATGTATGTATATGTGTGTTTATGTGTATAGAATATATATGTGTATACGTGTGTGTGTGTATATCACCGATTGATCTCAAAAGGGCGGGGTATAAATAAATTTTATTTTTTTCTATATATATGTATATAGAGAGAATACGTGTATATATATGCATATATATGTATGCATATATGAGATATACGTGTGTGTGTGTGTGTATGTATATGAATGCGTATACTATATATATATATACAGTATAAATATATGAGTGTATGTATACATATGAATACGTATACTATATATATGGAAATATATATATGCATATATGAAATATATGTGTGTGTATGAATAATGTGTATGTTGTGTATATATATATATATATATATATGGAAATATCTATATATATGAAATATATATATATCTGTGTGTGTGTGTGAAGTGTATGTGTATAGAGTTGGAAGAGACCCCAAGGGCCACCCAGTCCAAACTGAAACATTGAGATCCACATATTGCTTTCTCTGGCTTGCAATATATATTTCAAATATATCTATAAATATCTATGTATGTGTGTTTAGATGAATGTGTGTGTGTATATATGTATATGAAAACATATATATGTATATAATGTGTATAATTCATATATATATGAATATTTATGATTATATATGTGTGTAAATATTTATGTGTGTGTGTGTATATATGAAATATGTGTGTGTGTATGGAAACTATTGAACAGGACATGGGAAAAGGATGGGGGGGGGATCTTCGGTTTGGTAAGGCTTTTTCTTTTTAAAAAAGAAGCCATAACAAAAGGAGCCTTCTTGTGTGCTTTTGAAAGGGTGTTTTTTGTTTTTGTGTTTGTTTCCCACCTCAGGAAAGCAGGAGAACATACAAGCCACACACACACACAACCCTTCTGAGTAGTCTAGGAACAGTAAAGGCTAGTCTACTAGGGTTTGGGGAAACAAAGGGCTTTCTTCCCCCCCCCCCCCCCCCCCATTTAGACAGGGTTTGTGCCATTGACTTGGCCGGAGAAGGACGATTCTCAGGAGGGGTGCTGCGCTTTTAATCTTAGTACGTTTCAGACGCTTTCAGACATTGGCGTTGCCTTTAATACGAAAGCTTGCTTCATTGTTCAGCAGCGTTTTGATCCTTCAGACTGGTTTTTAGACACATTGTGTTTTAGTCTCTGCTGTTTGGGGCCCATGATGAGAGAAGTGTGGGATATAAATAAGCAAATAGTCTCTGTGTTCATAATGTCTCGGCGTGCTTGCTCTTTCTGCACTCTCCATTTGTCTTTATTTCAGGGCTGTGAATAATGTGGGCCTCCAGAGGCTGTTGGTCTGCAAATGTAGCAACCCTAGACCATAGAGCCAGCGTTTCTCTCCAAAGGCTTCTGGAGGGCTGCATGAGCGCCACTCCTGATTTCTAGACTACTGTTCTGCCAATGCTTTCTTGGTCTTAACTGACTTTGTGTTGACCTCGACCCATGGCGACCCTATGGATGAGACATCTCCAGGGCCCCCTGTCCTCTACTGCTCTGCCCAGCTCCTACAAACTTATATTTGTGGTCAATTTAATAAATCAAGCATGTGGCCTTCCTCTCTTTCTACATCCCTCCACCTTTCCTAATTTCCAACGATTTATGCCTTCTGATGATGTGTCCGAAGTACAACAGCCTCAGTTTTGTCTTGGCTTCCAGGGAGATTTCTGGCTTGATCTGCTCTAGGACCCATTGGTTTGTCCCTTTGGCTGTCCATGGGATCCTCAGCACTCACCTGGTATAGCTGGTAAAAAAAACCATGGGCTGTCTGCCCTCAGCTCCTACTTTTGAGCTAGATACATATTCCCCTGAGTAACTGTTGTGTTTTTTTTTTTTTATAGTGTCCTCCAGGGTGGGTAACATGGTATCATCTGCATATCTTAAACTGTTGAACCTTCCTGCAGTTTTCATTCTTCTATTCTTCTGAGTCTAATCCTGCTTTATGTATGATATGTTCATTGTACAGGTTAAATAGATAGGGTGATAAAATGCAGCCTTTCATGACCCTCTTGCCAATTGGAAATTAGACCGTTTCTCTGTATTCTGTCCTGACAGCAGCCTCTTGTCCTGAGTACAGGTCATGCATCAGGAGAATCAAAGGTTGTGGCGCTCCCATTTCTTTAAGAGCCATCCATTGTTTTTCATGATTTACATAATCAAAGACTTTGCTATAATCTATAAAGCATTGGCTGATTTTGTTCTGAAATTCTTTGGTATACTCTATTCTCTGATGTATGTTTGCAGTGTGAGCCCAGTACCTCTTCCTTTCCTGAACCCAGCTTGGACATCTGGCATTTCTTGTTTCATATGTGGTAAAAGTCTTTGTTGTAGCATCTTGAATATCACTTTACCTGCCTGGGAAATTAATGCAATGGCCCTGTGGTTACTGCAATCCCTGCTGTCCCCTTTCCTGGGGATTGGGATGTAAATTGAGTGTTATACACTGCTATTGCTAAGTGATGGTTGCTTCATCTCTTTTTTTAAAAATAACCTTCAAGAGGCTGCTCAAGCATTTAGTTCTTTTTGTGTCATTTCCTATTTATTGAAATTTGGTATGTTTCTGTAATTTTTGGGGGTTCAAAACGTACTTTGGTGTATCAAGCATTATTTTGAATCAAGATCAACAGACTCACTAATACCCCACATGGGCACAGAGAAATGTTCCATGTACAAACCCTTCTACAGAGTGTTTCACACATATATATATATATATATATATTTACACACACACACACAAGTTCATGCTGCAGACCTTTGCATTTTTGATGCCTAAAGTACAATTCCCCATTTTTTCTGTGCCAGCATATGTAGTAACTATGCAAGTGTAGGTAATGAATGAAATCACATACTTTATCCCAACTTCCCAGTGCCTCTCTTTCCTTGCGTCTCTTGTTTATAAGCCATGTGAGATAAGGTCCTGTCATATCTGTTCTTTGTTTTGTGTTGTGTATATGGATGTACAATTGGCCCTCCCATTTTCGCGGGAGATCCGTTCCAGATCCCCACTGTGAAAACAGAGGCTTGCGCATATTCAAGCCCCATAGGCTTGAACGGGGCACCGCCCTGTGTGTGTGGTCTGGGTGTGCATGCCATTGAAAATAGCAGAGGTCACTCCTCCACAGATATTCAAAGTCACGGACCTCAGATGCCCGAGTTAGGAGGGGTGACTGTATAAGATAAGTACACTCGTCCCTCCACATTTGCAGCTTTGACTTTTGCAGATTTGTTGTTCACAGATTTTTATTAATATCTTCTCTCTAGGAATCTCTAGGCCCTCCAGTGCAACTCTATGGTTAGCCAAAAGTCACACTGAAGGACTTCTCCAGGTCAGTGTCTGGCAGATGTTGACCACAGAGTTTCACTGGAGGACCTAGAGATTCCTGGAGAAGTGTTCTCTCAGGTAAAAACATAGTGTTTTTGTTATTTGCAGTTTTTTCACATTCACGGGGGTCCTGTGCCCCTAAGCCCTGCGAATATGGAAGGACAAATGTAATGATAAGATTACCATACTTGTGTTCAAAATATTAATGTGAACCAAGAAAAATGGTTCAGATGCAAAGTGTCATTATTTGAAAAACTCCCTTTCTGTTCTTGTTTCACCTTATTATATTCACATTCGATGCCAGTAATACTTCCCACATTATTTTGGAAAGCCAGTAACAACTTGGCTGTGTTGCTGATTAGTATATTTGATTTTATTTAAAGATAGCAACATTATCGAAAGTATTCTGGATTGATCCATTGTTTGACTAGCATCAGGGGGTCGGGAACATGTGGCCCTTCAAATGTTGTTGCATTACCGCTTCTGTTAGACTTCAGTAATGTAGCCAAATGTAAAGAATCTGTGGAGCTGCAGTCTAGGAACATCTGGAGAGCCCACATTTCCTACCCTGGCATACCGTGCAGCTACTATTTATTTCTGTTAGTTAATTTTTGCCACTGTTCTGTTGGACTGTGAATTAAGACAGTCCTTAAAGCAATTTATAAGGTGAAGTTAGGTCATCAGTGTTTTTTTCCCCCTTTAAAGGTACTGTGGCTGAGATCCTGTTGCTTAGTCCCATCTAGATTAGACCCTCAATTGATGCATGGTGAGTCAACGTGTAGATAAAGCTAATACAGTCGCCCTCCTTTTTCACAGAGGCTCCGTTCCAGATTCCCTTGCAAAAATGGAATTTTGCATATATTCAAGCCCCATTGGCTTGAATATCAGTGGGGGTGCGCCCCATTCATTCTCCCTTCATTCATCCTATGTGCATAAGTGAGGGACATTAGTCCGAAGACTTCAAGAATGGAGGGAGATCTGTCGATTCAATGGGTCTACTATTGTCAGGACTAAACTAGGATTTAGGCCAAACCGTGGAAAATATATATTTAATTTCAGTTGGTAGTTGAGGGTAATATTTTCATTGTTGGTTTAAAACTTTACACTCTATCTCTGATTTAGAGCTAGTTTTGCAGAAATCACATTCTGAGGCTAATATCAGTGAGGTTGTCTCTAGCCAAAGCAGATGGGGAGTGTAAAGAATGGCTCTTTCCCAGAAATCACTGGAATAAAGGACATTTCCAGGAGATAGGAGTTCAAGTCAAGAGACAGGTATATAGATGGGGCAAGGGATGAGAAGATGAGAGATCTTTGTCTTTCTGTTCCCTTGGAACGCCTGTCTTTTTGCTCTTTGGTTTTCTACACACGGTTCCTTGTAGGGAACCAGAAAAGATGGTGGTTACTGCTTAGCAACTTCACCCTCCACCGAAGAGATATCTTAATAAAGAGAGGACTCAAGTGACAACAACTTTAAAATAAAATGTCATCAGCTATTGGTTATGTATCCTTTGGGGAGGTTTAACATTTGTCCCATTTGATTTATGCTCTTTAATAGCAACTTGTATGCTTTTAAAAGTTCAGCTTGTAGTATTTCACTTTTCTGGGTCTCCTGAAATATACATGTTATTCCTGTTAATCATACTACTGTAATGAGAAGGCAGGAAAACCTTTCTGTTATTTCAGCCTGGACAGGGTCTCTTGAGATTTAGAACTGGCCTGTAGTCATATTGGGTAATCCTATTGTAGTCAGCCTGGTGTAGAAACCTGGGGAAGAATGAGGCAGTATAGTCCTCCCAAAGGGCAAGTTAAACTTGCAGGGTATATTATTGAAGCTCCACTTGCTTGTGGTCCTGGGAATACAGACCTTTTTATTCATTAGTGAGGGAATTAAGATAGAAGAGGAGAAATCCTATTTGTTGACAAGTGTAGGATTTCAACCTGTACGTAAGCCTGTGTTCTCTTCTTTTATAGTTCCTCTTTCATGTCATGTTTATTTTCTTTGATGTTTTTACCTACTTGTAGTTCTGTAGAGTAGGTTTTTGCTGTCTTTTGCTTTTTTTTTTTTAGTCTATCCCTCTCAGATAACAGAAAACATAACCTCTTTGCCATTCATTTGGCCTCACTTTTTTGATTGAGAGCCTGTCAGTATGGACCTGTGATTATTTTTCTGTATATAATTTAGGGTTTTTAAGATACCTTCATGAACATGATGATTCTTACGGTATTCTTACGGAGGTACTTACAGTAGGGGACCCTAAACCAGGTATTGGGTTGCAAGCTCCACTCCTATAGGGGTTCACGCTCCCCTCGAAGGACTGTGTTTGCAGTCTCTGGGGGTGCTTCTCAATTTGTCGCTTCACATGAGAAATCAGGTGAATGCGATGGTCAAGAGCGCCTGTTACCAGCTTCGGCTGATACACCGGCTGCACCCTTTCCTGGAACCGGGTGACCACAAAACCGTAGTACACGCACTGGTAACCTCAAGACTTGATTTTTGCAATGCGCTCTACATGGGGCTGCCCTTGTGCCTAGTCTGGAAACTCCAACTAGTACAGAATATGGCAGCCAGGTTGATCACACAAACTACCAGGAGTGACCATCTCACACCAATACTGAAGTCATTCCACTGGCTGCCCAGTAGTTTCCAGGCACAGTACAAAGTCTTGGTTATCCCCTTGGCTTGGGCCCAACCTATCTAAGGGATCACCTACTTCCATATAATCCACCCTGTACACTCAGGTCCTCTGGGAGGAATCTATTGCAGCCCTTAAAGACCAGATTGACTTCAACCTCCCAGAGGACTTTCTCTGCAACTGCTCCCACCTTACGGACGAGATCCATCAAATGACTAACCTAGATAGTTTTAAGAAAGCTGTCAAGATGGATCTCTTCCAGCAGGCCTTCCTGGAATAGCACCTGGCCGTGTAAAGACTCTCCTGTATTTGTGATGATTCTGCCCACCGTTATTGTGTTACTGTATTTTGATTTCTTGATTTTAATGCTTTGTAATTTTAATCTTAAACTGTTTAATCCTTTTTAGGAGGGGCGGGGATATTGTATATATATTGATGTATCATTTTTAAGGTTGTATGCTGCTTTGATTGTTTTAACAAAAAGCGGGATATAAATAAAATGTTTGTTTTATTATTATTTATTATTTCCCCCAAATTGATGTGGGTTTCCATGGCCAAGCGGGAACCCTGGTCTTCCAGAATCCTAGTCGAACACTCAAACAGCTACACCACACTGACTCCCTTAGTGTTTTGGGAGACTTATATGTTTGTCTGCCTTAAATGTCTTTTGTCACAGAACCGTTTCAGTACTGGTTTGACTGTTCGCTTCCAGGGGACTGCCTGTGTTAGCAAATGGCGGTAGAGACAACAAACAGTCTTGGACATCTTAGACAAGTAAATTTTATTTGGCGTAAGCTTTTGTACCCAATCCCTCGGTTAGCAGATTATTGTATACAAGGTTAAGATGCTGGATAGGATATGTGAAGAAACTGAAATGCACAAAGTACAAAATTAATTATTACCTTAATGTTCATTAACAAACAATAGCTGGATAGTAACACAGGTATTGTGACAGAGAGAAATTGATTATTGCCCCTAATAAATCCCCTGTTAGGAAAAAGGTGGGAAATAAAATAAAATAAAAATAATGTGATGAAAAGGATCTATCCTACTCAAGTCACAAGAGGCGGGAATTGAATCTCTTAATAAGTTCTTGAGGGTGGAAGACTGTAGTCAGTCAGGCAGAGGGAATCTTCTTAGTCCTCTTCTACTGGAGTTTAGACATCATCATGGCTAAATTGTTTTGGATGTAGTCACTCTAAACAAACTGCATCCAAACTTATTTTCTAAGGCTTTTTTTCTGCCAAGAAGTTTACCTCACCTTATACTTCTTTGTCCATTTATTTTCCCTTCCCTTCCTGCAATCTGTATTTTTCATTTTATTATGCAAATACTTACTCCAACAGTAGAAATAGGAATAGCTGCATTGGTGCCCTTACAAGTCGTGAGCTAAAAAGCTTTTGTTGCTGCAGCCGCACACACACCCCTTGGACAGAGTTTAATGACTGGGGTGGTGGGGGGAATCTCCATTGATACTAGTTAAGGCTGCTTGCATTTTTTAAACTTCCACTATCCATCTGTAGTGGTCCTGATCCGTATTGGGACCCTACTTGGTTACTGTATATACTCATGTATAAGTCTAGAAATTTAGGTTAAAAAATTGACCCCCAAAACTGGGTCAACTTATCCACAGGTCATTGTAAGTACTGTACTTTAACTCACATAATATATATATATATATATATGAAATATATATATATATATATATATGGTGAAAGGCAAGAGTTTAATCTGCCCTGGAAGCATTGACCCCCTTCTACTCTCACTCATCCAGCCTTTAGTATGAGTACAAATAGTTGTGCCTGCTGTAATTTTGTAAGTTCTTTGGGATTGCTTTCCTTTGCTTTGTCCTTTACACCTTTCATTGCATGCCTCTAAATTTTACCCTCGACTTATCCATGCGTCATATCAAAATCCATAATTTTGGCCCCCAAACCTGCCCTTGACTTATATATTAGGTCGATTCATAATCGAGTATGTATAGTATTTTTAAATGAAAAATTAGAGAGGCCCACTTTTGTGCTGTTTTTCATATTTCCTGTATTTTAGATCTCCATTTGTTCACTGTTTGGAACAGAGCTTGGCTATTCTTTACTTCTGAAAGTTCCTTAAAATCCTATGCCAAGAGGACCGGATTAATTTTCTTTGTTAATGTGCCACTAACCTGTTTTGAAATATTTATTTTCTTGGGACCGCCAGCAGTAAGATTATGTCCTTAAAAACAGGTTAAACTGTTGATTGTTTCTGACGTTCTTATTCCACCGATATGTTCTGTTTCCCTCTGCTTCAGTTAATTTCTTCCAGTGTGCCTTTTATGGTTCAGTTCTTGCTTCTGTCTCATTCTATTTTTAAGCAAGGAAGCAAAAGCATGTCTAAAATCTCCTGTCAGATGCCTGATGGCTGAGATCTGAAATTACACTTAGTAATACAGTATTATACTTCCTGATAACATTAGATGCTGCACCAAACTGAAAGAGGTTTGAGGACACTCCTTGTTGGGGCTTGGTTTGTATTTTGTTAAATGCTCAGGATTGTGTAGTAGTTGCAGCATACATGTGAAATGAATTAGTTTACTTATCTGTGGAAGAGTCTTATTTTTATAGACTTACTATGTTTATTTTTGTATCGTTAATGTTCAAGAAATGTTCCGTTTCCTTCATATGCTAAATCATATTAATCTTTACCTACAGTCTTACCATCCCTGCACATCTTAGCAAAACAGCTTTGGTTTTCCAATTATTCTGATGTCGTTTTGGTACATGGGTCTGTCTCATGCAACCTGCAGAGAGCGGGACTCACAGAGAGCAAGTGAAATACAATTCTACAGTGTTGTGATCCCCACACCCAACAACTCTGATCCTGACAGATTGCCTTTGCAGAAATGTAGCATTTGACAGGGGGGGGAAAAGATTCCCTTATTTCCTCCTCAAGAGGAAAAAAAAAGTAGTGATAGACATGTCAGCTGTGCAGCAAAATACAACAAAATCCAAAATGTGTACCATGGTGATCATGTAGGGGAAACAATAGCTTGAGATGTTTCCTTAGGTGTCTTCTATGATACTCTCCAGGGAAAGTCAACACAGAAAGAGGCCACACTCTTAATTTACCTTCAAATTGTGTTAGTAATCCAAATCTTTGCATTCAGCAGATGTCTGATCCCTGGTGGCGCAGTGGTTAAATGCCTGTAAAGCAGCCACTCACTCAAAACCAGAAGGTGGCGAGTTCAAGACCAGCAAAGGGCTGAAGTTTGACTCAGGCTTGCATCTTTCCGAGGTCGCTAAAATGAGTACCCAGATTGTTGGGGGCAAATAGCTTACAATTGTATATGAAGCTGTTTGTTTAACAAATTGTAAGCCGCTCTGATAGTCTTGGCTGAAGAGCGGGGTATAAATAAAAACATTATTATTATTATTATTATTATTATTATTATTTTTAAATGTGTTAAAAAGACAAACAAGACAAATAATAATACCACTAGCTACATACAATCATACTAACTATCCTATTCCTTAAATACTTAATAACCATAAAGCCCCAATATTTTATGATCTAATTCTACTATGCATGTGTCACATCTCAATAAAACCAAACATACCCAGTCATAACCTATTTTAAAGCTTATTCACAGGTAAGTATAATTCTGCTGTCCTTTCACCTTAAGCGTGAGAGGGCTGTGAGTCGGTGTAATTGACTTGTGTTAATTGGCACCCGCAGATGAAGAGTGCAGACTAATCCTTTGGAGAGCTACAAAATGCAGATATTCTGGTCCGTATGGTTGTAAATGGTCTGTGTTAGCAGCCTGATCTTCATGAAGCAAATACAAATTATGACTAGAAGCAGCTTCATGCAAATCTCCCCTCTCACATATACTGTAGTTACTTTTTATGATTACTAGTGGATAAGCCATCATGAGATCACTTCCAGTAAAGAGTCCTGTCGATGTTTGCTTCTAAGCAGCTGATACATGTTTCCCTCATTCCTCTAAGATTGCAAAACATATTAAGATAAAGGTCAACGATGTATCTGATGCGGGTTCCAAGAAGCCCTAGAGGGACATATGGTTGGAAGTGACGGCGACACTGTTGATGCCCTAGTTAACATCTGGGATACGGACCTCTCTAGGGCTATACATAGTATCGCTCCTAAGCGCCCTCTCAGGCCTGCTTCCAAAAAGAAGCCCTGGTACACGGAAGATCTCCGGGCCAGGAAGCGGGTCCTGTGACGGCTAGAGCGCATCTGGCGGAAACACCAGCGTTTATCCGACAAGGCTCTCCTAGATCATCTTTTGAAGGACTACGGAGAGGCGATACAAGCAGCTAAGAATTCATTCTATGCTGCTCGTATCGCGTCCACGGAGTCGCGTCCAGCAGAGTTGTTCAGGGTAGTGAGAGAGCTAACTCAGCTCCCTCCTGCCCCGAACCAGATCCTGGAACCTACTAAGGCCTGCTGTGACCAGTTTAACAACTTCTTCGCGGATAAAATCTCTCGGATAAACGAAGGTCTGGATGCCAGTGTTAAAGCAGAATCCAGAATAGAGGCGTCCAGAGCTTCCGTGGACTCGATTATACTGGATCAGTTTGAGTCTGTCAGTACCGAGGATTGGACAAGATCCTTAGAAGCGTTAGGAAGACAACCTGCTCTCTCGATCCCTGTCCCTCATGGCTAGTGGCACAGGGGAGATCGGTAGTAACTTCTTTGTTACACCAAATCATCAACACATCATTGAGGGAGGGACAATTTCCTGACCATCTAAAATTGGCCATAGTAAAACCAATATTGAAAAAGCCCTCCCTCGACCCCCTGGTGCATAATAATTATCGGCCAATTTCGCTACTGCCATTTTTGGGGAAGGTGATCGAGAGGGCGGTTGCAATCCAGCTTCAATCGATCTTGGACGAAACGGATTTTCTGGATCCATTTCAAACCGGTTTTCGGGCTGGCCATGGGGTTGAGACTGCCATGGTCGCCCTGGTCGATGATCTCCGTCTGGGCATCGACAGGGGTAGCGTGTCCCTGTTGGTGCTCTTGGACATCTCAGCGGCTTTCGATACCATCGACCATGGTATCCTTCTGGAGCGCCTGGCGGAGGTGGGAATCGGAGGCACTGCGCTCCAGTGGTTCCGGTCCTACGTCTCTGGGAGGTTCCAGATGGTGCAGCTGGGGGGACGTCTGCTCCGACAAGAGGGACCTTAAATCTGGGGTCCCTCAAGGAGCTATTCTGTCCCCCATGCTCTTTAACATTTACACGAAACCGCTGGGAGAGATCATCCGGAGGCATGGGGCGCGGGGTTATCAGTATGCTGATGACACCCAAATAATCTTCTCTATGTCTCCGACTGATGCAGTGACCAGGGATGGCGTCGCTCCTCTCGTGGCCTGTTTGGAATCGGTAATGGACTGGATGAGGGAAAACAGACTCAACCTGAATCCAGAGAAAACGGAAGTACTCATGATAGGTTCTCCCGGCCCAGGGATAGAGGTGGTTCCACCTGTCCTGAACGGGCTCACGCTTCCCGTAAAGGACACCGTGCGCAGCTTGGGGGTGCTCCTTGATTCGTCGCTCCATCTTACTTCTCAGGTGGATGCAACGGTCAGGAGCACTTGTTATCAGCTTCGGCTGATACGCCAGCTGCGTCCCTACCTGGACCGGAGGGACCTTGAAACTGTAGTACACGCCCTGGTAACCTCTCGATTGGATTTCTGCAATGCGCTCTACATGGGGCAGCCTTTGTACCATACTCGGAAGCTACAATTAGTCCAGAATATGGCAGCACGGGTGGTCACTGGAGCATCCAGGACCCACCATATAACACCGATCATGAAAGATCTTCATTGGCTGCCTATTCGCTTCCGGGCTCAGTATAAAGTGCTAGTCGTTACCTATAAAGCCCTAAATGGCTTAGGCCCAGAGTACCTAAAGGACTGTCTCTCCCCACACAATCTGCCCCGCACACTTAGATCAAGTGGGCACCATCTGCTGAATGTTCCAGAGGCTAGGCTATCAACAACTGCCAAAAGAGCGTTTTCTATATCTGCCCCGAGCCTCTGGAACTCTCTGCCCACCGAGCTCCGCCTGACTGCCTCCCTCCCTCAATTCAAAAAGGAATTGAAAACGTATTTATTTAATCAGGCTTACCCTTGATTGCCACCCTTCATACAACTTGCCCTCCTGTTAACTTGATGAAACATCACCACTGAATATAGTATCGAGATGATAATGTTTTTATTTGTTGCTATCTGTTATTTATTGTAATGTCTTATTGTTAAAATGCTGTACACCGCCCTGATCGTAGGAAGGGCGGTATACAAATAAAGATTTATTATTATTATTATTATTATTATTATTACTATTATCATGTCATCATCAGGCTTAGGCAGGTGGGTATGTTTATCCTGGAGAAGAGACGGTTAAGAGGTGACACAACAGTCATGTTTAAATATCTGAAAGGATGTCATATTTGAGAAGGAGCAAGCTTGTTTTCTGCTGCTTCGCAGACTGGACACAGGCAACAGATTCAAGCTACAGGGAAAAAAGATTCCACCGAAACATTAGGAGGAACTTCCTGACAGTAAGAGCTGTTTGAGAGTGGAATGCACTTCCTTGGAGTGTGATGAAGTCTCCTCCTTTGGAGGTTTTTAAACAGGAGCTGGATGGCTTTCTGCCAGGAATGCTTTGATTGTGGTTTCCTGTATAGCGCAATGGGGTTGGATTAGGAAATGGAGCATGGGAGATATAGTAGTTGAAATGCAAAGCTGTATGTATGAGAACCAAAGTTCTGTAAATTTCCAGTCTGAGATGATACAGTGTGGCGAGGCACATACACACAACAACAGGTGCACACATAGTCAAAACACATAAAGGAAAACAACACAAAACTCCTGGAAAGAAGGTCGAGAAATGTAAACAACGACATCACTAGAAAATGTCACATGGAAAGTAGAGTCATAGAAAAAGGTTGGACTTAGTATGGGAAAATGTAAAATTAACCAATGAAAATGTTTGTACACACCCAGTGCACACCCAGTGGGTGGCAACTAATAACAGTAATATTTCTGTATTGTTCCGGTAAGCCATTCTGAATCTGAACCTGAATATGCATCATTGAATGTAACTTGAGATGTGATCCTGAACTGAGCTATGCAGAACTGGATTTTTCTTAGGATCTAAAAATGTAAGCCAACAGAGAGAACAGCCAACCTGGCTGAAACTAAGTTTCTTGTGCAGGAGGAAGATGTAGATGTATATAGTTTACTTAGGATAGCAAGTTAGTGCATAGCAAATGTATTGCAAAGATGTTTGTTATTTTTGTTTAGTTGAATTCTTCAAGTAGCAAATAAAGGTAGTTTTAGAATACAGCTCGTGTGGTTTTTGACTGCTGGAAGCAAGAAGAGCTAAGCAGTGACTACAGTTCCAGATGTTCCAGAGCTGGCGTTTCATTCCTGGAAAGAGAGTGCTGAAAGATTTTGTCAGGATCTTCAGCAGCTTCTCTACAACTCTGCTACATGTTTTGCAACACATCATACTACTGATCAACACTGGTCAGCACAGCATTACCAAGGTGGTGAGGAGTTAAGCCTGGGTAAAGTGCAACACCTCCCATCATCCCTGACAGGCAACAGATTCAAACTACAGGGAAAAAAGATTCCACCGAAACATTAGGAGGAACTTCCTGACAGTAAGAGCTGTTTGAGAGTGGAATGCACTTCCTTGGAGTGTGATGAAGTCTCCTCCTTTGGAGGTTTTTAAACAGGAGCTGGATGGCTTTCTGCCAGGAATGCTTTGATTGTGGTTTCCTGTATAGCGCAATGGGGTTGGATTAGATGGCCCTTGAGGTCTCTTCCAGCTCTACCGGTATGTTTCTTTTATTGTATCTGTGTAATTATGGATAAGAATGAACTGGAACTTCCAGAGAAAATCTCTTGACTATTGAGTCCTTCATACTAAAAATGTGTTGGGCTGACCCTAATGTAGATAATTCACATTGATATTTTTTTCCTCTCCAGGGTCATTAACAATGGACACTATATTGTCCCGGTTAAAGCAACTAACTCCTGATGAACTTCGAGAAGAGATTGTCAAAGCTGGACAGAAATGTGGACCTATCACGTTAACCACCAGATCGATTCTTGAAAAAAGATTGGCCCAGTCGTTACTGGAACAGCAAAGAGGATTAGAGGCTGAAACTCTTGTATTGAATGGTGTCTCTGGAACTGCTAGAGCCAATGATAGACAAACTGAAATCAAAAAGTCCTTAAGGAGTCAAAATGGGCATGTAAGCTCCTCTGAAGATAGTGATTTTGGGTATAGTATGGGCTTAAACCCACCAGAAGAAGAAGCCCTGATGCACAAGACTGAAGTTGACTCTCTGATAAGTTCTCAGACTCTGTCTAAGGAGCCTCCGCTGTACTACGGCGTATGTCCAGTTTATGATGATATATTGGCAAGAAATGGTAATTTATTTTTATTCTGGCATGTAGTGCCATTGAAGGTTAAAGTCAGAGCAGGCAGACTTTGCATAAAAAGAAAGTGTTGTGTGAGGAACTTAGATAATGAGCTGAACTTTTTAGTAATGATAGGCAAAATATTTATATCCTATCTTTACTTTAAGTGACCCAAGATTTTCATACAGTGATGAAATAGTGTCAATAGTACCAAAGATCAAAATTATGTATTTTGTCATATGGCATGTTTTGTACCTTTGTGTGATCTTCCCCCAAAATAACATTTTATAATTGTTTTTTTTTAAACTGAGCAATATTAGTATGCAAGGTATTAATTAGTAACCTACCAAGTATATTCCAATTTGTAAGTAAATAGAATGGAAGTTTGGATCACCAAGCAGCTTTCAGTAGGTACTGCAAACCTGGAAATGTGTGAATTAGATACATTCTCTAAGATGTGTTTTCTTCTGAATTATACTACATAGGGACCAAATGTGACAAAACAGTTATTCATGCAAACTCAGAATACTTCAGGCAAATTACACCTTGTGCTGTGGTTAAGTATTTAGAGAAGTAATGTTATTCATGAGAACATACACATCTGAGGAGAGAAACAAGAAATACTCTGCAAGTTGTAAACTTTGTCAGAGAATAAGTGTTGTTTCTCTTACTGTCTTGTGATTAAATCTTTTCTATTCTTTCATTTCTTAAAACTTTTAATTCAGAAAATTGTGTGGCCTTGCAGATATTGAAATTTGATTCACCAAACTATGGTGCTTGGAGAAACTGATAGTCGGCCCCTGGTATCTATGGGCTTGCCATCGGCAGATTCAAGCATCCACAGACGGCAAGCCCGCATTGTCCCCACTGGTGGTGCATGCATGTGGCCACGCTGGCATTAGGGACAGCCCCCGTTGTCCCATGGTGGCGCATGCATGCGGCAACACTGCCTTAAGTCTCGTTGTCCCTAACACAGCTGCTTCATCACTGGGAACAATAAGGGGTTGTCCCTAATGGTGGCATGGCCATGTGTATGCACTGCCATTTGGGACAATGGAACTTGAACATTTGTGGAATTTAGTATCCAGGGCGGGGGGGAGAATCTCCCACACGTACTGAGGGACAGTTGTAATGGCCAGTTCAGCAACTTAACAAGCCTTGGATTCACACAACACTTGACCCTTGTGGCATGACTGTAAGGGAGATTAGAAGCATTTATGTATTTTTGCTTCCACTTTGGCATTAGCAACTGTTCTCTGTAAACTCCAGTTAGCAAGATGCACTTCATGAAAATGGGTTTACTACAGTAAGCAGAATCCAACTTTCATGTCATAGTTTGTTCTGAACCAACGTTCCTTGACTTATAACATGGAATTGGAGCTAGGACCATAGCTGAAGCAGGTATTTCCAGAATCCTCACTGCCATGCAGGTTGAGTGATGTGTTGGTTTTCACAATCTGTGGATTCATGAAGACTTATACAGATTGTAGGAAACCAGTTTCCTGTTATGTTTGAACTGGAGCTATGATTAAATGTGGTCCTGCTTTTGATATTGCTTAGTTGTGATAAAACTTGCTCAGGGAAGTTCCCCACATCAAAATGGTGTCACTTTGGAATTATTCACAAAATTGTTATTGTTCACAGTGACTGAATTTCAGCCTTTTCCCAGAAAGTAAAATTTACCAAGCTAATCTGGTTTGATATGGGTATTTTCTATTGCAAACCACCACCGTGTCAAGAAGCTAAACTGAATTTAAAAATGAAAGTAGAAGGCCAGGTTTGTTGAACTCATACAAGTGTAGCCATGGAAGGAAATTAATGTGCTTCAATGGTCTTCTGTTCCAGAAAGGGTGCATGTCTATGAAGATAAAAAGGAAGCCTTGCAAGCTGTTAAAATGTTAAAAGGCTCACGGTTTAAAGCTTTCTCAAACAGGGAAGATGCGGAGAAATTTGCCAAAGGCATATGTGATTACTTCCCTTCTCCAAACAAACCCTCCTTATCTTTGTCTCCTGTGAAAGTATGTTCAGTATTCAGCAGAGGTAAGTGTAGGATTAAATATTGTCTAATTAAACTATTTAAATGTCTTTGGGGATTGAGGCCATTTTAGACTAAGCACTGTCAGTTGTAATATTTTTGCTTTTAAAAATAGTTCGAGCTCTTTATTATTACAAGGGACATGGGAATTCCTAAACAAGTTTAAAGACCTTAAGTATTAAAATTAATACTGAAGCGTTGTTTTACGCCTTTGTCTTAACAGTGCAAACTATGTACATACAACACCTGCATTTATGAGGGCCTGACGCTGTCGTGAGCAAGAACCACATAATAACTACAGTATCATTTTTATTTTGATAGATGGCTTATGCTCTCCTGAGATGGAAACAGTTAATAAAGAGAGAGCCAACAGTTATAAAAGTCCACGTACACAGGATCTTACTGCCAAACTTAGGAAAACTGTTGAGAGAGGAGATGAAACAGCATTCTTGGAACTTATCTGGAGTAATCCTCGCTATCTCATTGGCTCCGGAGACAACCCAACAATTGTACAAGTAAGAGAACGCTCCAGCTTTTGCATAAATGCAGTATGGATTAACCCTTTTTTCCCCACTTCTGGGCTCTTTTCAGCATGCTCTCACAATCAAGTATCCTTATAGCCTCCTGACTTCCAGGTCGGTCTGTAATAAAACAGCTACTATCCATGACTTGGTTGTGGATGAAAGAGCCAAACTGTTGTGTATTACAGAGACCTGGAAAGTGGGACATTGTGGCCTGGGTCACTATATAGATGAAATCTATGTTACACGTGTTTTCCAAATGTTGCAGCCAGTATTTGCTTTGAACGCTATATATCTTTTTCTTTTCCCACCCCTGGCCCAGCCCTTACAATGACAGCATGGTCTGGCACAGACATGACTTTTCCATTCTTGACCATGGTTAAGAGCACTTTGCAGGGTATCTTCTTTTCCCTTTCCTCTTACACCATACACATTCCTACTGCCATTCCTTTTCAAACCCAATTGCATTATAGCATTGTATCTGCACCAAGGTTACTGTTGCTTTAAGCCATATTTAAAATGTTGTGAATGAAGTTGTTAATCTTGATGCAAATTCAGTCCTGTACCATGGCTGGAAAAGGGTATGCCTGAACTGAGAAACATGGAGTCACTAATAGAAAAGTGATGGGATAGTCATCTAGTAGTTACGCCCAGTTCATTATGAGAAAAATATATTTTTGAGTGTACTGTATTGTTATGGGGGTTTATTAGTACATCACAGTCTTATAACTCCATTTTTGCATCTATAGATAAGATATAACAATTCTGTTCTAGATCATCAGGGTTTTTCCCTGTATCATAAAAACTGTCAGCTTGCTAGTATAGAACTATTTGGCTAAAGTTTGCAGCATTAGCTTAGCATTTCATTTGTATGACTGTCCGGGTTTTAAAGCCAGTTGTATTGCACATCTTTTTTTTTTCTTGTCAGATTTGGAAAGATTCCTCCAGTAAGGATATTCCTCTTTTATTGCCAAATGGTAGTAAATAATTCATATTTGCTGTCTTCCTCTTGCTCTTCTCCTGCTACTTCTTTTATTGTTATTTTTATTTTTTTAGGAAGGCTGTAGATACAATGTCATGCATGTTGCAGCCAAAGAGAATCAGCCTGGTATCTGCCATTTGCTGCTTAACACTTTGGAAAACCCTGAATTTATGCGGTTGATGTATCCTGATGATGACATGATAATGTTACAGAAGCGCATCAGATACATCGTTGACCTTTATCTTAATACACCAGATAAAATGGTGAGCTTTGTGTGTCCTCTGGACCTCTTTCTTACTAATCGTGAAGTATATTAGTTGCCTGTGGTTTTCTAAGAATGTCTTGTAGGGTTGTGTACAGGTTAGCAATATATTCCTATACATCTCTATTCAGAAGTAAGCCTCACTGAGTCCAGTTAAACTTGCTCCATGATAAGTGTAAAATTGGAGTCAGTAGTGGCTTGACCTGTCCTAATGATTTCAGTGGGAAAATGTAATTGATTTTATAGTTTTTTGTGGAGCTGTGGTTCTCTGAAGATGCCAGCCACAGATGCTGGCGAAATGGCAGAAAGGAACTCTTCCAGAACATAGCCACATAGCCCGAAAGCTCCACAAAAAACTATGGATGCTGGCCATGAAAACCTTCGACTCCGCAATTGATTTTCTCTGTATCCAGTCCAGTGTATTCTGTCATTTAGTCTGTTGCTCTAAGCTTACTTGATTAATCTGCCATTTTAAGCATTCTTAATTAGAAACATGTTAGAATCATAGAATCATAGAGTTGGAAGAGACCACAAGGGCCATCCAGTCCAACCCCCTGCCATGCAGGAACTCCAAATCAAAGCATCTCTGACAGATGGCCATCCAGCCTCTGCTTAAAGACCTCTAAGGAAGGAGACTCCACTACACTCCGAGGAGTGTGTTCCACTGTCGAACAGCCCTTACTGTCAGGAGGTTCTTCCTAATGTTGAGGTGGAATCTCTTTTCCTGCAATTTGTATCCATTGTTCCGTGTCCTAGTCTCTGGAGCAGCAGAAAACAAGCTTGCTCCCTCCTCAATATGACATCCCTTCAAATATTTAAAAAGAGCTATCATATCACCTCTTAACCTTCTCTTCTCCAGGCTAAATATCCTCGGTTCCCTAAGGCGTTCCTCATAGGGCATGATTTCCAGACCCTTCACCATCTTAGTTGCCCTCCTTTGGACCTGCTCCAAGTTTCTCAACATCTTTTTTGAATTGCGGTGCCCAGAACTGGACACAGTATTCCAGGTGGGGCCTGACCAAAGCAGAATAGAGCGGCACTATTACTTCCCTTGATCTAGACACTGGGGCTTTCTAGATTGGCAGGAAAGTGTGACATGAAGTTGCCTTTTCCTTAATGCTTAGCAGCTGCACCACAGCCTTTAGATGGAGCTGCGCTGTTCCACAGTTTTTAAAAAAGAAGCTGGGAAAACCAGCACCTTTTTAAAGGTGCTTCTTCCTAAAACACAAAAAAAGCGTTTTCATGGCACACTTTCCCTTTTTCTCATCTAAAGGCTAGACTTTCATGCAGCCATGAACACACTTCTTTTTGCCAATCTAGATCAGGCCACTATACTTCTATTGATGCAGCCTAAAATTGCATTGGCCTTTTTAGCTGCCGCATCGCACTGTTGACTCATGTTCAGCTTATGGTCTACTTTATGGAAACCAATGTCACTTACTGCCTTACTAACAGATGGAGCAGGCACAGCAGTAGTAAACCCTGAAGACTGGAAATAGCTAGCGTATATGATCTCCCCCCCACTAATTGTTTCCTTCTTACCCATATTTTCAACCTTCATCAGTGACTCTTGGTTTTGGACACATATGTATTTTGGGGGGAAATTTAACTGTCAGCCACATTGGAAGCTTACTGTCAGTAAATGCCTTAAGTACAGAAATATTTTAGTGTCCGAGTAGTGTAGTAGAGTAGTGTAGGAGTTTTTTTTCCCTTTGATGATTCCATCAAATATTTCCTGCTATTTGTCTGCAGAGGGAACATGCAGCCTGTGTCGATTTCTTTTGTGTCTATATAGAATAATTAGAACATATCAACAATCCATCTCCTCAAATATGGGGTAACATTTAGAATGATGCTGTAATAGTTCAAAATGTACTCAAAAAACAAATCCACCTATTTGCTAAACTTTTTTGTTAAAATTGTTAATGTCGATTCAGATATTTAGAAACAAAGTTTTTAAAATTAGAGAGATGCACAGAAACAGAAGGGCATTTCTAAATGCACATAAATCCTTAACCCAAAAGGAATATGAAAAGATATCTTTTCTTTTTATAGGGATTTGATACACCACTACATTTTGCTTGCAAATTTGGGAACGCGGATGTTGTTAGTGTCCTTGCTTCACACCCAAATGCTGTAAAGAATTTACCAAACAAGTATGGTCAAACCCCAGCAGAAGTAAGTTGCCCTTAAATATACATTAAATATTAAATATACTGGATGAGCTGGTCAACTGAGAACCAGCAACTGTATACTTTTTGGACTGGTGAATTATTAAAATAGTCATTTTACGAAGTACAGTGACTTGATAGTGAAAGCAAGAAGATGCTGTCTGTTCTCTCTGTCAAATGCATGGATAGTATGAATGTGCGGCACCTGCATCTTTTTACTAACAATGTCACATTTTTCATAACAGGTAGTTTGTGAAAGGAGCAAAAACAAATCTGCAGATTTGAAAGGAAAAATCAGGGAATATTTGGAAGGTCTGTATTTGGAATGTTAATACTGCGTCTTTCTTATATTTGGAGGTACTGCCAGACTTGTAGTTTCCTTCTATAACCTTATTGGGTGTGACATGTTGTACAGAGGAATAAAATAAAATTGAATAAAACTGACAGGGTGCTTAAGAACTAACTGGTTTGTTATTAAATAAACAGTGTTTATACATTACATTTTGTAAACGTAAAACTAAAAATTTATTAGAAATTCCAAAACACTAAAATAAGGTTATTTATTTCTACTTTAAGCCACCCCAGAATCTTAACACTGTTTTCAATTAATTTTGATTTAGGTCAGTGTTATGTACCGCTGTTCAGAGCAGAAGATAATGTTTCGGCACCTGTCATTGGACCACCTTGGTCTCCTGATCAGGCAGATGATATCCCACATGGTTCTTTACCAAGATACGTTGGTAGCCCTAAAGATCCTGTGTTGACAGTGAGGGCTTATGCAGGCCCAGTGAGTCCTTCCAAGGTAATGAAAACCAACAAAAAAAATTGCCCTTGCTTTACTTCTACTGTACTGTAAGATGAGTTGAAATGTAATCAGGTACACTCATAAATTCAATTTAAAAGTACAGATGTACAGCATAACTAGAACTGAAGGATTAGGAGCAGTCTTTAGGTTTATCTGCAGGTTTGGGAACTCATATGTGGTTTGTGCATGTTATATCCAGGTACTGAAAAAACCCCTCTTATAATACAAATTCTCCCCTAAATTTTGTTTTACGATTGCCCTTTGTCATCTGGGCTAAATGAATCCTGGTGAAAATTGAGAACTTGGCATGAGCTTATGAACATTCTGGTTATTTACATGTTTCTTTCCTGCCTTTCCCCAAAAATTGGGACTCGGGGCAGCTTACAAAAATTAAAAGAAATATAGTTAAAAGCACATACAAAAGCTACAGTTGAAATATAATTAAACTGTCCATGGAATTAAGGCCATTTAAAATGTCGAGTAAAACCACATACTGTTGAATTCCTTGGAGTCCATTCCTAAAAGCCTATTGGAATGGAAAAGTTTCACTTGTCAACAAAAGGACAGCAAGGAGAGAGCCATCCTATCCTCCTTAGGGAGGGAGGTCTAAATCCTGAAAGTGGCCACTGAGAAGGCCTCCTTGTGTTCCCACCAGAAGTGTCTGTGGAGGTGGTAGTAAGATCTTAAAGCCTATGTAGGCTCAAATAAACAGATACAGTCCTTCAGATTACTGGGATCTGAGCAGTATATGACTTTATAGATCATAAGCATAATAGTTTTTATGTGGGGGCTTTTTTGGTGCCTGTGGCTCCGTTCCCCTGACGTTTCACCAGCATCTGTGGCTGGCATCTGCAGAGAACTCTGAAGATGCCAGCCACAGATGCTGGTGAAACGTCGGGGGGGGGGGGGTTACTCTTCTAGAACACAGCTACATAGCCCAAAAAACCCACAAAAAACTATGGATGTCAGCCATGAAAGCCTTCGACTTCACATAGGCATTATACTTTCAGCGTAACAGGATTAATTTTAGCTTGGGTTCACATGCAACACAAGCCCAAGTACAGAATGACTGTGATGAATCAAAAACGTAGATTGGGAATAGTATACAAACCAGTTGCTCATTCCTGGCCTGGTCCCTGAACTCTGTTTGTACACTAGGAATTGAACTTTTAACAATCCTGTTTAAACAGGTGTTATCGAATATGGTGCGCTAGATTTTACTTTGTTTTAGATTGACAGTTGTCTGGTAGCACTTGAACTGCATTGGGGGTGTTTAATATATGTGGGGAGCTTGCGTTGTGATCATGCAGCTCAGTTAGCTGTAAATGCTGGTTCTCTTGCAACTGGAACTGTATTTATTTATGTATATTTCAAAATACAGTGAAAACTTGTTTGCAAAGGGCCATATTTATATATCTATGGTTGCACGGAGTCTTCTGCAGCTAACAAAATAATAGCTCCCTGGAGTCACCTGCATTTTAATCTACATAACTAAACACCTCGTTGCCTTCAAGAGAACTTAATTGCTTTTCTGTGTTGTAGTGCCGACAAAAAATACAATTGAAGGAGTTAATTACTGACTTCAAGTGTCAGCTGTGGAAAACAGTGGAAAAATACTGCATTTCTACTTCTTCATATCTAGCTGAAGAATAAATGGAAAGAGTTATAGAATCATAGAGCTGGAAGAGACCTCATGGGTCATCCAGTCCAACCCCCTGCCATGCAGGAACTCTTCTCTTGGAGGAAGAATTGTAATGATTGAAGAAACTGAACAGCCTGTATTTATGTTCTAGTAAATGAAATATATATTTACATTATTTCTGACATCTTTATGTTTACATGGCATTTGCTCCTATACTGCAGATGTAATATCAGAAGTGACCCAAAGAGGTGTTGTGTGTGTATTTTTTTGAAAAAACCAAATCCATCCGGGGTAATCCATTTGTTGGGCCAGTCAAAAGGTGTAAAATACATCACACTAACTATTGGAGCTTCATGGGGCTGCTTCATCAAGGTGAGATGGTTTATACACAGAGAGAGAGGAAATAAAGAGATGGTATTTTGATCCTGGCATCTAAGTTCTGCTTTCGATGTTATAGAAAGTGTGTGCTGAGGAAAAGTGACCCCTGCTTGCCATGGCCATAAGCTCTTTGTTCCCACTCAGTTTACAGACATAGGGCAGCTTACTTTTCACCTACACACACTTTCTAGAACATCCAAAGCAGAACATAGACTCTGGGACCAAAACATCATCACTTTATTCCCCCTTTTTATTTATTTTTTAAAAAACATTCTCTGCCTGATGAAGAAGTCTGTGAAATTTCAAAAGCTAGCATGATGGGTTTTGGGTTTTTTTGGGGTTTTTTTTACATTTTAGGGATGGCCCAATAATGAGATTATCCCAGGATGCATTTGGGATCTTGGCCTTGCGTGTTTGTTGTATGGTCTGCACAGCTGCCCATATGTTGTTTCATAAATGTGTATGTAAGCAGGCTATTTCTCATTGTCTGAGAAGATGCTCATTTCAGATTGTGATAATCTTGTTTTAAAACTACACTGTTGAATTTCTTCCTCCCCCTAAAGGCAGAAGACTTTCACAGGCTTTGGAAAACTCCACCTCGAGAGAAAGCAGGATATTACCACAATCTGAGAAAATCTGATCTAGAAAGAGGGGTTGAAAGAGTTGGAAGGTATGCCAGATCCAATGTCTGAATAAATATTGCAGCAGAAGAAAGTTCTGTTTGACAGACAGTAGAAAATGATGTGTTTGCTAGGTGCTTAGGATTGAGAACAATTTCCCTTGTGATAAGGAACTGTCTACTACATGTGTAGACAGTTGCTGGGAGAAATTTGAGCTCTTCTCAAACTGTCCTGTGTCTTTAGTTGGGACAACAGACAGAGGAGATGGTTGTCCTCTTCAAGTGAGTGCATTGGAGGTAACTTTGTGCTGTATTAATTGGATTGCCACCAAGCCCTTTTTATCCTTTCTGAAAGACTTTGAAGCATCCTCTTGAGTCTGAGCTGTTTCTTTTGCTGTCCACGAAACATGCTTACCTCCAAGCTGTTTATAGAAGGTGCATCTCAAATTCTTTTTGTTTTAAAGTGGATGCAGGAGTTGAAAGAATCACTTGATAGTTGACTATCCTCATTTTTTTTTACATCTAAAGATTCTGGTTCTCATTCTTTACACCTGTTTCCTGTGTTTCTTCTTGTCATCCCATCCTCTTTGACTATATCTTGATGACAGTAAAATTTTACCTTCAACAGCTACTGTATTCTCCCAGACAGTGGTTCCAGATATAACATATACTGTGTTCCCCTGAAAATAAGACACTTTCTTATATTTATTTTTCCTCAAGAAGACACACTATGGCTTATTATCAGGGGATGTCTTATTTTTATTAAGTATGGTACAACAATCTGCATTGATTCAAATATAGTTAAGTCATTGTCCTCTGGAACATTGTCATAACTCTCCAAACCCAGAATTCCATCCTCAATTTCTTGCGACTCCATTTCCTTTAGAACCATTGGCCCCAATCTTTCCGCTCCCTTCCCACCCCCTTCCATTCCGCACTGGGCCTATCACTATGTCTTATTTTTGGGATATGGCTTATATTGCGCAAATGCTTAGAAATCTTGCTACAGCTTATTTTATGGGTACATCTTATTTGGGGGATAACAGGGTAGTTAGCGTGTATGCTATGATTAAATTGAAGTAATATACTGAGAAAAACTTTGTGGAGCTGCAAGGATTATGAAAGAAAGAAAAAAGAATGGATTTTTCAAACTGCTTTTTCTGTACTTGCACAGCACACAACCTTGGTCATATATACCGTATGTACTCGACTATAAGTCGAGAAATTTTTGCCCCAAAATGGCCCCGAAAATCCTGGGGTAGACTTATACATGGGGCAGTGGAGTCCTTCAACCAAGCCTCTCCCCGGTCAGGCTCCCTCTGCAAGAGAAAGCCCAGCTGGGGAGACGCTGGGAAGAGCGTGCGTTCACTCTGCAGCCTCCTCTCCAGCCAGGCCTTCTCCTTCTGAGGAGAAAGCCTGGCTGGAGGGATGCTGGGAAGGGTGCATGTTCAGCTCGCGCACCCTTCTCAGCGTCTCTCTAGCTGGGCTTTCTCCTCTGGAGGGAACCTAGCTAGAGAGATGCTGATCGCACCAGAGCCTCTCCCCAGCTGGGCTGCCCTGTTAGGTCTGACCCTCGACTTATCCACTGGTCATATAAAAATCCCCATTTTTGACCCTAAAAATTGACCTCGACGTATACATGAGGTCGACTTGTACACGAGTGTATACAGTAGTCTACTGTGATCATGACTACATTACTTACCTCTAACTCTCTGACCTCTTCTTTTAAATGTAGAACTCTTCTAATATCATATCCTGTCAATGTTTTTTCCCCAGGTTTCCTCTTTTTGACATTAGTGTCAGCATTACAGTCCACTAACAACTAATGTCTTCCAACCTCTCCGCTTATTCCACTTTCCAGTTTTCCTTCACTTGTATGTCAGTGCGTTCTACCATGTTACTCCCATTTGGTTGCAGAACCTCCCATTGCTTTGCTACCCCACCATGCATTTTCTGAACCATCGCTGCTTCTGTTTGGTTGGCATTTTACTGTTTTTGTGGCTGTTTTTGTGTGATGCATGTTTTGTTAAGTACCAAATAATGTGTTCCAGAAATAGCAGCAATGCTATTTCCTAGGGGACTTGGGAGAATGCAAGGCAGTGCATGCTTCCTATATATTCTCCAACTCTTTTTAAAATGTGCATTTTGGAAAATATCTATTAAGAGTAATGTACTACATTCCAATTTCCTTTAAAGATGTATGTAGGCAAATAATAGCATCTGTTTGATTAAAGTGTTAACGTTGGGATTTTCATCCTCAGTTGATGCTCATAAAGAAAATGATCTGGAAGTTCTAAATTGATTTTATATGTGAGAAATATAACTAAATATTACAGACTTATGCTCATGTACGATTCAGTTATTAAAAGAATAGTTTGTGTTAGTAATTTATTGTCAAACTAATTTAATGTCTTCACAAATGATTCATTCTATCTTATTTATTTCAGGGAGTTAGCTCATGAACTGGGGTTCCCTTGGGTTGAATACTGGGAATTTCTGGGCTGTTTTGTTGATCTGTCTTCCCAGGAAGGGTTACAAAAACTAGAAGAATACCTGAGTCAACAAGAAATTAAGGCGCAGCAAGAAACAGGGGAGAATGAAACACAGAACAGATGCAAAATTCCTCAGCTTTCTGGTAAAAGCAAAATATTGTTTAAAGGTTGAACACTGAAAATGATAACAATGTTTAATAATTAAATGGGTCACTTTTCAAGATTTCTTAATTTGCAAAATATTTCTTAAGTTTTTAAATATCACAGTGGCAGACTGATTTGTTTTAACTGAATCATTGTAGAAGCGTGAGCTATGGAAGGTCACTGTTATTTTTTCTACTTGCAAATAATGAACATATATCAATTACTGAGAGTGGGCCCATCCTCTTCATGAGTTGAGTCTTCATGTTATTCAACTGAGACATTGCTAAATGGCTTTATACCTAATTGTCAATCATAATTTTCCCTTGAAAAGTGAAACACCCTTACTGCTCCTTTCTTTGTTACTACAGCTACATATTTACCATAAGGCTTGCAAGCTGAGTTCCATTCAGTCCCTTTAGTGAAATTCTTGGTAGTAGTGGCTAGAAGCTTACTCAGCGAGGTATTTGCTGCTGTTGTTGTCCTTGTTAGATGAGGCATAGCACAGCTTCTCCAGTCCCTAGATGAAGCAGTATTTTTGTGACTTGTTCTTAAGAGGTTCCCTCAAGAATTGGAAAAGTGTTTATGAAACAGGCTTAGTCATTGTTTTTACGTAATCTAATGTGGGTGCCTTGCAATTAATAATTATTTTGCTTTGGGATGGACTCCACACCCCACACTTTCCTGAGCAATGAGGTGGTGTCCTATCTCACAGTCTCAATCTGATGTACAGACTGGTGATGATTAGGGGAAATTAGGTGATAGCACAAAGGTGGATAAGCAACTAGCAGTCAAGATCAGTTAAATGAACGTTGAGAAGTAAAAAGTGTATCTTGTTTTTCAGGCAAAAGTAAAAAAAGCTGTAATTCAGTATCCGTTGGGGCATTTCTTGATGATGAAGACATGAGCTTGGAAGAAGTGAAGAACAGGCAGAATGCTGCTAGAAACTATAGCCGAGCGACTGCACCCAGTGAACCAACCATCAGTGACATTGGCAGCTCGGAGTGTGACATCCTGTCCATTGAATGTACCAGAAGTATAATGGCAGAAGCCTCCAATCGGCACTCGGACAAAGAAACTCCTGCCAGTAAAAATGGATTTTGTAGCCCCGTGACCAGTGGTAGGACTGTTAGCCCTCATAGGAGACATGCGAGCCAACAAGAGGTGTGCCTTCCATCACCAGTCTCCAATTTAATGGAAGAATTTGATAAACTGGCTTGCAAAGATCAGACAATGGGAGGTGCAAGTTTCTCAGGGAAACCAAACCAAACTTCCACAAAAAAGTGTGAAAACAACCAGGAGGAAAGTATAAGGCAGCTTAGAAAATGTAAGGATCATCTGACTGAGACATGTTCGGTGCTGCCGAAAGCAGGTACAGCTGCTGGAAAGTCCGAAGACACAAAAATAAGGACAGAAGAAAAAACACCACTAGAAATTTGGGGAACATCACTTGAACCGGGAAAGGAGATGGAGCAGTCTTGCAGTTCTAAATTGCATCCTGAGATGTCACCACAGTGTTCCCTAAACACGCCATCCTCAAATGAAAAAGCCAAGCAGCTATTCCTCTTAGGGTACGAAATAGATTTTTGCTTCAGAAAAAACATTGCAGTATTGTTCTTGTGATGTGTACCCAATTGTTTTTCATGACATAGGAAAATATTTCGTGAAATTTCTTTCCACTTTGAACACATGTGTGTTGAGAGGGCGTAATCTGTAGGGGTTTTGATATAGTGCTGTATGAGTTTATTCTGTTTATTCCGATTAAGAAACAGTGGTGAGTAATGAGGCCCTCTTGATACTCATTGCATCTTGAGTAGGTATGGTGGCAAAGAATATCTGTTGTGTGGTTGTGATTGCCATTATATTCCTTGAGATGTGGCCAGTGTCAGGTTAGTAAGATGAGAGGGAGCCTGCCTCTGTTGCAGGCTTTCAGAAAATGAAAATCCAAGTCTTGTAACAGGCTTTTGGGGGGAAAAGAAAACCTGCCAATTCTTCTTCTGATGACTGTAGTAGCAAATGGTAGCTGTGAGTAGTTCAAATACCAGGAGAGCTTTCATACTGCCACATATCTCAAACATGGTAGTCTTCCAAGAAATGTGATTCCTGCTGTCATCTATTGAGTGAAGACAAGGATGGCACTTTTCTGTGGGATATTAGCCCTGAGTCATCAGAGGAATTTTATTTACACATTGTATTCCCAGTTTAAGGCAAGCTATTTTTATAATGTAATGGGTGGATGTATGTATTTCTAAATGAACAATAAAATGTGCGTAGCAGATTTTTAACGTACCAGTTACATCATGGCAAGAGGTATCTTTCATCCAGTTATCTGCATCTGTGGGAATTTAGTTATCATATAAAGCCTTGGAGTGGGGTTTGGCAGAGGGGTCTAATAACCGTCTGTCAGTAGGCAAAGACTCCCTCTAATACCTAGATTCAGCATTACATAAACAGACATATTTAGTATTCATCCATTAGGGATTGTGGAAATCAAAAGCTTCAATCATTTTTGTGTCCCTAACAGTTCTTTTTCCCTTATCTAGGGAGCAGCCTTCAAAATTAGACAATGATGTGCTAACTGCATTACACAGTGTGGAGATTGACTCACAAAGGTACCCAAGTATTTACAAGTGGAAGAAGTCCGTACAATCCTACTCTTCTTCTGACCGGCAAAGGTACACTCAGATTCAAAGTTAAAAGCAGTCCTCAAGTCCAGCTGCATATCCCACTGTACTTTGTGTATAGGCTCTAGAAGGGACAAAATTTTGGTTGTCGGATTGTGTGGCACAAACAGCGTCAGCATAGCAAATGCTGGGCTAGCATGTGAAGTCAAAGCCTTTCACAGCCGGCATCCATAGTTTTTTGTGGGGTTTTCAGGCTATGTGGCCATGTTCTGGAAGAGTTCATTCCTGACGTTTCGTCAGCATCTGGGGATGGCATCTTCAGACAATGCTGGCATGGAAGTGTGTGGGTTATATATACTGTTGGTTGGTCTCAACCAACAGTATATATACCCTGCTTATTTCCATGCCAGCATTCTTTGAAGTCACAGATGCTGGCAAAACGTCAGGAATAAACCCTTCCAGGACATGGCCACATAGTCCGAAAACCCACAAAAAACTGGGCTAGCATGTTTGGCTGAACATATTCCAAACTTAGCCTTTCCCTAATAAATCTTAGAAAGTAACCAACATGGTTTGTGAGATGTTGTGTGTGCACTGTGTGGTGCTTGTTTCCTCTAGGAATCTGAAAAGTGGGTTTCTGTCCTGCTTTAAAAGTCTGTAGACATTTATTATTATGTTGTTGTTGTTGAACTGCCTTCAAGTAGCTCCCAACTCATGGAGACTCTGTGGAAGATTGTTTATTTGCATCTGAGCATCAGTGATACTCTAGAACAGTGGTTCTCAACCTTTGGCCCTCCAGATGTTTTGGACTTCAAGTCCCATAATTCCTGACTATTGGCCAAGTTGGCTGAGGCTTCTGGGATCTGAATCCAAAACAAATGAAGGACCAAAGGTTGAGAACCACTGCTCTAGAAAATTGTTTAGCTGTAATCTAACATCCAGCAGGAATGAACTAATTTTGGCTAGCCCTAGTGGCCAACTGAAATTGTTTTGTCGCCAGGACTCTTCCACCACAAAAGGGAGGAGGAGGCTTGATTTCTCATTGTGTGTGGCTGTACTTGTTGTAAAGGAGAGACTAAATCTCAGGGTATATTTTAAAAGGTATTATTCCACAAATTATCCCCATACGTTTTGACCAAGAAATGTTTGCATGGGCTGTTAAAGAGGGAGACAATACACATGGCTGTTACAGGACATCTAGATAAAATGGGGTCTTGTTATGTTATCCTTGTCATGGGTTTCAGCAGACAGCAAGTCCCCATTGTCCCAAATGGCAGCACGTGCACGCAGCCATGGCACCATTAGGGACACCTGAAGTCCTGTTTGCGTGGCTGCATGCACATGTCACCATTGGGGGCTTAGCTGAAGTCCCATTGTCCCTAATGGCAGCATGGCTGCGGGCATACACCGCCATTCTGGACAACGAGACTTGAGGTCCTACAATTGGGAGTATCTGCAGGGGGTGGGGGTCTGGAATGGATCTCCCGCAGACACTGAGGTCCCACTGTATAAAATACAAAAGTGAAACACGTAACTAATAAAAAACCACTGTCCTGATTGTACGTTAAAAAGCCTAAACAGAAATGTTTTTGCTTGCTGGCGAAATGCAAAGAGGGCAGGGGCCAACCTAGCCTCCTGCAGAAGGGAGTTCCAAAGGGTGGGAACAGCCACTGAGAAGGCTCTCTCGTGTGTCCTCACCAAGTGAGCCTGCGTTGGTGGTGGGAATGAGAGAAGACACAGTGCGATGTGGCAGCTAAAAAGGCCAATGCAATTTTAGGCTGCATCAATAGAAGTCTAGTGTCTAGATCAAGGGAAGTAATAGTGCCACTCTATTCTGCTTTGGTCAGGCCCCACCTGGAATACTGTGTCCATTTCTGGGCACCACAATTCAAAAAGGATGTGGAGAAACTGGAGCGTGTCCAAAGAAGGGCAACTAAGATGGTGAAGGGTCTGGAAACCATGCCCTATGAGGACCGCTTTAGGGAACTGGGGATGTTTAGCCTGCAGAAGAGAAGGTGAAGAGGTGATAGCCCTGTTCAAATATTTGAAGTGATGTCATATTGAGGGAGCAAGCTTGTTTTCTGCTGCTCCAGAGAACAGGACCCAGAACAATGGATGCAAGCTTCAGGAAAAGAGATTCCACCTCAACATTAGGAGGAACTTCCTGACAGTAAGGGCTGTCCGACAGTGGAACACACTCCCTTGGAGTGTAGTGGAGTCTCCTTCCTTGGAGGTCTTTAAGCAGAGGCTGGATGCTTTGACTGGAAGTCCCTGCACGGCATGGGGTTGGACTGGATGGCCCTTATGGTCTCTTCCAACTCTATGATTCTGTGATCCTAAGACGGTCTTCCTGATTATCTTAGTTTGTCTAGGGAGATGCATTCTCTGAAATGGTCTTAATCTAATTATTTGTCTGTGTGCTTCATATGTACATATAGAATTTTTGTAACTCTACAACTTAAGCCTTGCTTATTCTTAATGCATGCGTGTTGCCTCCCTCTTAATAACCCACGAAAGATGCATAATTATTTCCTGTTCAAAATGTGTTAAGCTTATTTGTGGAATAACACTTTTTAGTACTCACTGTCTTTTACGTCAAGGTTTATTGGATGCTTTCTTCTGCTTGAATATTTGATACAACTATCAGGCATAAGGGGAAGGTGATGTGCTGTTTCCTTCCAGTTTGGAGGTGGGGCCTTGTTATGGCTTGAAATTAATGCTCAGTAAGTATAGAGCAGAGGAAAGCCATAGTTGCTGCTGCTGTTGCGCTTTAGGATGGGGTAGAGACCCCCCCCCAACACATATATTAAGTTTGTAGATAGATTCCATTTTTCTCACCAAACATGGGGTGACCTCCCACCACCTCATGAGCGACTGAGAGGTGTGAGAGATTCTTGAAGGTGATGTTCCAAGCATAACTTCTTCCATTAGAGCTTTCTTAAAGGACAATACTAGTTTAGCTACAAACAGTAGTCAAGGAAATATGTAGCACCACTGTTTCCCCTACCTCCATTTAAGTCTGTTACTCTCTCTTTTATTCTTGTAATATATAAAACTTACTGCCTTTTCTTGCAGCTGGTCAAGTCCCTCACTCAAAGGAAGATTCAAGTCTCACACAGCTTCAAGCCCGTCAAGTGGTACAGCATTTTGTAGCCCAAGAAATAGTCCAGGGAAGTATAACGCACCTGCTGCCAGTTTTTCTCCAGACTTTGGGAGCCCTGGTCTGTACAGCCCAGCCTATGTGAACCACATTCTGTTGTCTAAACGGCATCACTTCCCAGGACCACCTACTCATTAGAATATGACTTTTTTTGGAACTGCAATTTAGTGAAGGAAAAATCAAGGCATTTAAATATGATGTATCCCTGCTTTTTTATTTATTGTTGTTAGGAAAAGGGCTGCTTGCAGAAAATGTCTTCATTCCATTTACCAGGTTATCAGTGATTTTTAGGGTTAGCAAAGTTATGTGTTAAGAATACCTGAGCATTAAACCTTAAACTTTCCTAAAATAATGGTGGATAAAAATGGATTTTGGACATGTCCACTTTGCCTACATTCCTCATTGAGATGTGTAGCAAGTGTGTAGGGGTTTGATTGAGCAGGCGGAGCTACCCAGTGTCAGGATGTTCAGGCCCTTCTGTGCTGGGAAACAAGTTTGTCATACTAGTCTTCCAGTTTCACTGAGGGGAGGAAAGGCTGCTGCTTTCCAGTGTATATGGGATTCAGATTTAGGGACCTTTACTCCATTGAACTAGAGCTGCTAAAAGAACAGAAAGTGAACACTTTAGTTTCTTATGCTGAAAGCATTTTAAAAGCTCATGATTCAAATGAGTGGACCCCCCCCCCACTACTTATCATACACAGATTTTGCAGTTCTTGCACAAAAGCACATTAGCAGTATTCCCCCAGTTCGAACTGGCCTTTCACTTAATCCAGTTCAGTTTTATGTTGTGAAAACGAAGAACTTCAATGCTAGCTCCATGTTCAAAACATCTGTAGAAGATAATAGTTCCATTCAAATGTGCTAAATTTTGGTAGCTACAATTTCAACCTTATTTTAGAATGCATTCTTCAGATTTACCCACACCTAAATACTTAATAATTACATTCACTGCAAGCCTTTTCTAGTAGATAGTTCTGACTGCACATAAATATCCATCTTTATGTATACTGGAGACATTATTTAGAATAGAAGATTCAGACTTGGAAATGAGGTGTATTTGTCACAAAGCACGTGGGAAGTGTCTTATCGTACAGCTTGAGGAGAGCAGATGAGGCTAGAATTATAATACCTGAAATCACCACATCAGATTTTTTGATGGTTTCCTTATACCAAGGGTGGGAAACAAGTGTGATTTTTGCACATACCGAACTATATAACCTAGTTCATTCCTCATCCTCAGCTGTGCTGATGGAAGTTGCAGTCAAACATCTGGAAAGTCATATATTCCCCAATACTGCCTTACACCAAGTGTAATGAGCATTATGTACACGGTTCCTGAGTGTTTGATATATTTCAGTACAAAACTTGAGAACTGCACATAAGGCTTCCAATTTTATTAGTGCCTTCGGTAGTAATTTTGTTCAGTATGTTTTGATCTTGGTTTTAATAGCAAGTGCTATTCACTAATGTAAACAATAACATTCTAATCTTCCAAACCTCTTGAAAAACATTCTTTTTAAGATGTCTTTATTGTTTAAAAATCTGGGGGGATATTGTAAGCATCCATTTACTACTTTGTATATTAACAGACATGGCTTAAACATGTCCAGTTTAGGATGTTGGGTTTTTATATCATACCAGTAGTTTAAATGGTCATTCAGATCTAACACAAGCATTTCTTATTGGGGTGCAGATTTCTTTTGAGGGTGATCTCTAAATTTGCAAATGGTATCATTTTCCATCCAATACAAAACAGATCAATAGGGTACTACCTGTACTACACCGATACTTGACGCTGATTGCTCATAGACGTGTGTAACTGAGACTGCAGTGAGACTTAACAGTAGAGGGAATTTTCCCCAAGCTTTATTGTGTACTTTTTAGCGGTGCCTATATTAGAAGCCAGCTTCTAGCAATCCCTCACTACCAAGGAACTCTAAACTAAATAACTGGCTAACATTATATTAACACCCATTATGGTTCTCCACGGTGTACACAACAACCATTCTTGCTTAGCATCTACAGCCTAGTGGTTGGAAAATATATTCAAGCAACTGACAATGTTTTATAACTTTTCTTTTGCTTTAATACTCTTTGTTACATGCCATTTTGTATTTGAGTGTTGTTGGAGCACAAACTATCAATTTAATACTTGTTTTAAAGGGAAGTTTAGGGGGTTGGTGTTAGGAAAAAAATGTCCTGTGACTCAGTCCTTTTTGTCAATGTGTTTAAAGGAATTTTTAACAATATTAAATTTGTTTACCTAAAATGATTTTTCTTCATTTAGTGATGTGGAGATCAGGTTTGAGTACTGCAGAAGCAGCTGTTTGGGGGCATTGCTGTCTTGTGCACATATTACAGCTCTCTGAAAGTATACAGAGCATTTTAGCCATATTTTCCGAAAGGAAATGTTACAAAGCGTACAGTTTGCAAAATTTTACTGAGTAATCCCCCTTTTTAGGAGAAGTTCTCCCATAGGCCAGGAGGGAGCACCCATAGTGCACACTAAAAAAACACTGCTTTTCCAGGAAGTCTAGTATCAAGGAAGCTTCATGAAAGTCAAAAACATTTATTTTTACAGAACTTTTGCATAACCATAGGAATAACTTATTTCATGTATTAATTGAAAAACATACCACCACCATTTTCCATGAGTACAGAATAGCCTCTTTTCAGAGGGGGCCTACTTGTAAATTCATTTAAATTAGCACCTAAGCATCCCCAGATGTTTCTTCTCCCAGGGAGAGGGTGACAAAAACAGTAGTTGGTTCTAACAGTTATTAATGGTACAGATGCACAAGAGTGGTCGAGTTAGTCTTACATTAGTGAGAAGGAACTTCTGTGTCCAGAAAAAGTCTCTCACCACCTTGGACACTACTGAGAGAACAGCTGCATCACCACTATCTTTTTGCTGACATTAAAAGGTGCAATTTCCACTTCCCATCCTGCTGTATTTAGATCACAGCTGTACAAGAGCAACAGCCTAAGATTTAGCTCCTTCACGCTTGAGATGCAACACACTGCTGCTGCTAAAACCGCTCTGCATTGAGGGTAGGGATCATGCAACTTTCCAGATGATGTTGGGATTGCGATGGCTGCTGCAATGTGTAGTTCAATGTCTAGAGGGAGATATACTTCCCACCTCCATCCTCCACAAATATGCATTGATTGAGCCTTAGTATAAATCTAGGTATCAAAATGTTTGTATTTCTGATGAAATAAAGTACCACAAGCTCAGAAAACAATTCTTTATCCTCTTCCTACAGAAGGAGGAAAGAAGCCCTCTACACACAGGAATATGCTTTGGTTAGAAGCCACAGATACTCCCATGTCACAGCTAGCCAAACAGTACTCTCAACATGAGTTGAATACATAGATTGTCTTCTTAGGTACTTCATTCCATCAACTATTGCTGCACAGCACTCCACGTACTATAGCAGTGTAGGAGAATCGGGCAACTCCAAACTGCACTGCAGCAATGCTTCATGGAATGTGCAACTTGGGCCAAAATGTGCTTTTTTCTAGGCATAAAAGCCCTTCTGTTTACATACAAATGAAGCAGGGATGTGGGGAGAGTAGGCATTGGTTGAGTAGCGCTATGAAACTTATTATCCCTCCAACCCATAACCCTATACCACAGTTGTACTGATGCAGAGTGTCTACAGGGAGCTGCAGAAAGGCTCAGTTGCGTGTGATTTTCTCAGGAGGCATAAATCCTGTTTCGCCAAGCATTCGAAGTGCCACTCTGCCACTAGGACGGATCACCAAGTGGGTGATGCTGCCATTGTTGAGGGAGATCCGAAGCCAGCCTTCAGGAGGAAACTGTAATGCTCTGCCCAAAAACAAAAAAGGAAAGAAAGAGAATGCCATTACTTATAATGTTGGAGAAAGCACTGCAGATTCTGCTCTTTATTTCTCTCTTCCCTTGACACGTAACAAGCAAATCAGCTATGAGACATACGTAGACACAAAAGAAGCTGCAAAAACTTAAGTTTTCAGAACTTCATGACAAAATCTAATTAAATCTACAAGTTATACATAAGTTAAGATGTTATGGAGGGGCTTGCAAGCTGGCACCTCTTCCTCCTGGCTATGTGGCAACTGGGAGATTCTAAATTTAACACCCATTTGCATCACAACAAAGACACTTCCTTTGCAATCTAATATGTCTCCATGGAGACACTGGTTTGCATGTCCTTGTTGTGATGTTAAATTTACTGGATCTTGAGAACCTTCCAGAGTCCCAGTTGCCACATGGCCAGGAGGAGGTGCCAGTCTGCAAGATACACCCCTTTGTACCATCTTTAACTAAGGAGACAGCAAAACCGCAGGCCTATGACTTAACATCTTCAATTTTGTTCTCAAAAAAACAAAACAAACAGCTTCATTTATATACCGCTTCATACCCTTAAGGAGTGTCTAAGCGGTTTACAATTGTAAGCTATTTGCCCCCCAACAATCTGGGTACTCATTTTAGCGACCTCGGAAGGATGCAAGCCTGAGTCGAGCTTCAGCCCTTTGCTGGTCTTGAACTCGCCACCTTATGGTTTTGAGTGAGTGGCTGCAGTACAGGCATTTAACCAATGCGCCTCCTCTTTGGTTTGTAATACCTTGCCAGATGAAGAAGCCAGTGAAGCTTCAAACGCTTGCAACATGTATACTGTGCATTTGGTTGGCCAAGAAAGGTATCACTGTTTGATGGATTTTTGATTGAATTTGCTAAATGGCCAACATGGCTACCCCTGGATATTTAAGGAGGAAAAGGATTCATATCAAATTATAGTAATCTCTGCTCCTCTCCTAACCTCAGAAGAAATGCAGTTTCCTGCCGGGTTTCCAAATACAACACGTGTGGCTCTAAGTGGCAACAAGGGACTTCTTAATTTGGAGCTGAGCCCAATTTGTTTTAGACATACCAGGGCATTTCAAACAGCTGCCAAAGTCTATGGGGATGACTGGCTCATACATTTCCAAAGATACTCAACAGAGGTGAAACCAGTTTGTGTCCAAGCCTTCATCCCCATCCCAATTTTTCCATTCATTTCCAGACATACACCATTTAAAGGATCAGGACAGAAAATTCTCTTTCTCTGCATTTTCTAATAGGAATACTCTAGCATGCTAGCCTATTTTCCAGCACTCTGCAAGGAGTTAATCCAATACCTTCTTGTGTGTGGTTTTTCCAGACTGGGCAATGGCTGCTGGGCAATGGCCCCCCACCAAAATGGACATTGTGACATCACCCTGCTAGACTATTTTGTGTAAATATGCTGGTAGAACTTTATGCTTTACTAGCATGAAATAGGATCTCAGCTTACCACAACACCCTGCTTCTGAGAACGCATTACTTCCACTAATTTTCTCATATGTACAGGTTCAGTGTCCATACTGTTCTGTTATTTCAACGTGATTATAAGTCTTTAGCACAATTCTCAGATATCTAACTTGTGCAGAGCTACATTATGCTAGAACACAGTGAACACTTACTGTGCTGCCTATAGGAGAGTTTTCTAATTCAGAAGGAGGTTCCTTCTCTGGATATCTTCAAAAAGAAGCTGAACACAGCTCTGCCAGGATGCTCTAGCTCAGCGATTCCCAAATTCTGGCCTTCCAGTTGTTTTGGATTTCAGTTCCCAGAATCCCAGGCTACTGGCCAATATGTCTGAGGCTTCTGGGAGCTGAAGTCCAAAACCCCTGGAGGACTAGAGCTTGGGAATCACTGCTCTAGCTGGAGATCCTGCATTGGGCAGGACGTTGGACCCGATGACCCACAGGGCCCCTTCCAAGTCCTATGATTCTAAGGGAAAGTCAGTTCTGAAACCAGAAGGCAACAAATCAGTTAAGGGAGGTGGGGAGAGATAGCATGTGGTCTCCCAGATGCTGGACTACAATTCTCATCAGGCTTCAACATGGCACATTCTGATGGGAGTTGCAGTTCAGCAATATTTTGAAGTGCAGACGTTTCTGGGCCCATGCAGACTGACAGATTTACAGTTCTTTCCAAATTAAGGCCCCATAAGTCTATCCCAGCAATACCTAAGCATCGCAATGGTTACCAAAATAACTTATACTTTGGTAAAGGAACTGGAAGGGCTGCAAACTGAGCAAACAAATTGGGGAAAAACTATCCCATTTTTCCATTTCAAAATTCACAGTATATTTAGTATGAAAAATCTGTTCATTTTAAAATCCCCTGCTCAAAAATAAGGATTAGAGCAAAAGCTTCAAGTTAATCCTGCAATCATATGGTCTGTGAACAGATGCTCATATTATCAGACACCCATTTTCCCCAAATACCCCCAATCTGCTAAAAAGCATCTGGTTCCTTAGTATAATGGGTAGCACAATGTGCTAAGCCAATTTAAAAGAAATTTTCAAAAGGTTTTGCATCTCAGCCAGAGTAACATCAGCCCCAGTTACCTGCAAACAATGTAACGGATGACATTAGCATGACAAACAAAGATTTCATAACTATCCTCTTCCTGCTTTACATCAGCCCTATGGATGTAGTTTCGGAAGGCAGCTTCAATGCGAGCCCCATCTTCATAATACTGCTAAATAAAGATAATTGGTTATTGACATAGATATTAAAAACCAGCCCAAGATTTTTATTCTCGACTTATAATCAGAGGCAACTGTCGAAAAGGACCTGTCCTTTTGGATTAAAACCTAAAATTCACCAACATCCATACATCAGTAACCTTTGCTCTGTATTACTGCAATGTACCTTACATAAGGTTCTTTGGAGCTTTAGCCGTCAGAGAGCAAAGTGACCCATCTATTGACAGGGGCTGACTATGAAGAGAGTACACTCTCTTGAACCCAGTTCAAGAACCCATTTTTAAAACCCAAGAAGCCTTAGGCTTGGACATCTTATGTACCACAATCTCTCATAATTCCACTGTATCAAGTAAGGTTTTCTGCTCTGTGACCCCTCATCAAAGCCATTAGAGCAGCCTTCAACCTGCTCCTCCTCGGATGTTCATAGAATCATAGAGTTGGACAAGACCACAAGGGCCACCCAGTTCGACCCCTCTGCCATGCAGGAACTCCCAATCAAAGCATCCCCGTCAGATGGCCACCCAGCTTCTGTTTAAAGACCCCTAAGGAAGGAGATACCACCATTCTCCGAGGGAGTGTGTTCCACTGTCGAACAGCCCTAACTGTCAGGAAGTTCTTCCTAATGTTGACGTTGAATCTCTTTTCCTGCAGTTTGCATCCATTGTTCCACGTTCTAGTTTCTGGAGCAGCAGAAAACAAGCTTGCTCCCTCCTCAATATGACATCCCTTCAAATATTTAAACAGGGCTATCATATCACCTCTTAACCTTCTCTTCTCCAGGCTAAACATCCCCAGCTCCCTAAGTCTTTCCTCATAAGGCATAGTTTCAAAACCCTTCACCATTTTAGTCGCCCTCCTTTGGACACGCTCCAGTTTCTCCACATCCTTTTTTAATTGTGGTGCCAAGAACTGGACACAATGTTATTTCAGGTGGAGCCAGACCAAAGCAGAATAGAGTGGAGCCAGATCAAAGCAGAATAGAGTGGCACTATGACTTCCCTTGATCTTGACACTATACTTCTATTGATGCAGCTTAAAATTGCATTGGCCTTTTTAGCTGCTGCATCGCACTGTTGACTCATGTACAATTTATGGTCTACTTGGACTCCTAGATTCCTTTCACATGTGGTCTTGTTCATCCAGGTGTCCGCCAACCTGTATCTGTACATTTCATGTTTCCTCCCTAAGTGCAGTACTTTACATTTCTCCATGTTGAATTTCATTTTGTTAGCTTTGGCCCAGCTTTCTAGTCTATTCAGGTCATTTTGAATTTTGATCCTGTCCTCTGGGGTATTAGCTACTCCTCCCAATTTGGTGTCGTCTGCAAATCTAATAAGAGTGCTCCCAATTCTGTCATCCAAGTCACTGATAAATGTGTTGAATAGCACTGGGCCCAGGACAGAACCCTGTGGCACCCCACTGGTCACTTCTCTCCAGGATGAAAAGGAGCCATTGTTGAGAACCCTTTGGGTTCAGCCAGTCAACCAATTACAAATCCATGTAACAGTTAACTTGTCTAGCCCACATTCTTGTTCTAAACTACAGTTCCCATAACCTCTTATGCTGGTTAGGACTGATGGGAATTATAGTCCAAAACACCTGGAAGCTATATTAGAGAATAGAATAGAATAAAATCTTTATTGCAGTCATATATTAGAGAGCTGGATAGCCTTTTAGGCGGAAGGGTGGGGTATAAAATAAATAAAAGAAACATTGGGAAGGAGGGCTCCTATTCATTAGATGAATAGGGTGAGATGGCAGCGTTTTTTGCTTTTAAGCAACCACCATCAGAAGTAGGGAAATTAATGTCACAGGAACACACCTTGGATGAGTTTAGCATGCAAAAAGTCCCCTGGGAAACTGGTTTAAGCAATTCTAAGTATTACATGATTCCATATTACAACATTAAGCAACTGCCTGTGCAAAATGTTACCACGGCTTCTGGTTTCCAATGGGAACTGGGAGGATTTGGTTCAATTGGAGCGCCCTCACGCAGTAAGTCAGTGCTCAATTTTGTCACCCCTGGGGGAGAAGGAAGAAACAATTTATTGTAAAGCCTTGTCTTCTAGAAACAGTCCTGTATTTTAAGTGTCACTAATAGAAAGAAAAAGAAAACGTGAGGAGTGATCCTCAGGTATCACTTCTAGAAATACATACATGCTTAATTCCATAAAGAATTTAGGGGAATTTGAAGCAATTTCAGGCAACTCAGATCTAAAAGGCTCCATCTTGCATTGCAGTCTTCAAAGAGAAGAAATCCATCTCTCATGTTAACACTTCCATTTCTGGAACCCAAACTGACCCACTTTCAGCAACAAAACCGACAACCTAATTCCTACTTGCTGTATATACTCATGTATAAGTCTAGAAAGTTTAGTCAAAAAATTGACCTAAAAAACCTGAGTCAACTTATCCACGGGTCAAAGTAAGTACTATACTTTAACTATTCTTTTAAAAAGGAGCCATCCCCTGGTTAAAGGCAAGAGTGTAACCTGTCCTAGAAGCACTGATCCCCCTCTACTGTCTCATCCATCCAGCCTTTAGGGTGAGCACAAACTGGTATTCCTGCTGGAATTTTCTAACTTGTTTGGAACTGTTTTCCTTTGCTTCATCCTTTGTTACATGCCCCTAGGTTTTACCCTCGACTTATACACGAGTCATATCAAAATCTCTAATTTTGGCCCCAAAACCTGCCACTGACTTATACATGAAGTCGACTTCGTTGAGTATATACGTGTCAGAACAGGGGTCCAGAATCCCAGACAATCAACCAGTCGGCTTCATGCAGAATAAACAGAACTTTATTGATGCTCCAGGATCAGCAATACCACACCATTCAGCTTCTTAGCTGAGACTGACCAGTTCCCACCCCAACACATCTAAACAGCCCCAGCAGTCCTACTCCTCCCCCCACTGCCAAAAGCCCGCGAACTAACACATTCCATCTCTTTCTCATCAGTTTCTGTTTCCCCATCACTCCCTCCCTGCCAGCTCTCATCCCACCAAACTCTGTTACATTCCAAGCCTCTGAGCCGGGCAGTTACAAGGCCAACTGATAACAGCCACCTGGCATAGCTTTACACTCCTAACCTCTTTCTAAGCATGATCTAGCTGTAGCAAACTCTAATACTTATCATCCCCATAAGCACCCTTAAACATATATCTGGTAGAAGACTATAGGGATTCTAACAATACGGGACTTCACTTCCTCCCTCTTTAAGATGTCTCTTTCCCGTCAACTAACAAGTTGATAGAATTCTTTCCCAATTCTTTAAAAAAAAGCCCACCATCGACCCTTTCATCTTTCCTAGTTTCCAACAGTTTATTATCTCCATCAAATGCCTTTGAATGTGCCAAAATCCCTGGCTGGCATCCTGTTACTGACATACCAAGGTATAAATCCACCTTATGCCTCTGCATGTCTTTTTGCTGTTGTTGTTGCTGTGGAGGTTGTTTTCTTCTTCCATCCTCTAGAACGTCTAGCTATATTCCAATAGCCAGAAACAGATCTATGGCACCATCCTCTGAGACCTCAGGAGAACCCCAGCAGATCTTACAGGAAAATGTCCCTACCTCAATCTTCACCAGCAATGTAATGGCCATGGGGGGGGGGGACTATTACAGCAAAAGTGAGTCTTGGAAATGGTGACAAAGGAACTCTAACAGAGTCTCCACAAATCAATAAGTGGAACGTTCATGATGTTCTCAGCTATGTAGGATCGCAGCCACTGTCTTCATTGTTGTTCTTGTAAAACTGGCTTGCTCTTTTCCAAAAATGTTTGAACTACATGCATTCAGCTAAACCAAAATGTCAGTCTCCCATACTGTCTTACCCTACTAAAGTGGGCCCTTGGTATCTGCTGGGGTTTTGTTCCAGGACCCTCGTGGATACCAAAATCCATAGATCTGCATGTCCCATTAAATACAATGGAATGGTAAAATGGTGTCCCTTATATAAAATGGCAAACATCAGGTTTGCCTTTTTGGAATTTATATTTTTAAAATATTTTCAAGCCATGGATGGTTGAATCTGTGGATAAAGAATCTGTGGATAAAGAATCCAAGGGCCAACTGTATTCCTTTTGACATGAATCCTCTCTGTCTTAAGATTTCCCAGTCTTTCAACAATCATCTTGCTCCCTGCAAATTTTAGTCTTAATCTCCTTATTCAGTTGTACATCAAGGCCTGGGCCCACAAAATTTCTGTTCTTGGATTTTCTCCTCTATTTTAGTCCTATTCTCAATGCCAGCCGTCACTAATAGCTTACCCTTGGAAGCCCAGAAATTTACCAACACCACACACAACATGAAGGAATTCCTAATCTTCCAATTCCATATTGTAAAAACATTTTGTTGCAATTGTACTACTGTATTAATATTTCTGTAATGGTAATATTTTAAAAACATATGGCCATTAATATTATCTCTTTTCCCCAAGGCTTGAAGTACAGAAATATTTGAAAATCTTAACTATAAGGGCTTTTCAGACTGATGTTCCTTTTCAGACTGATGTTTTCAAAGGAGATACCATATCAGTATCTTGGATTCAAAGACTATTTCATATAGTTTCCAAAGTGCTGGATTAGATTGCTCTAAGAAGGTCAAAGTACAGTCATAAACCAGACTAGGTTTATGCCAGAGGAAAGAAGAAAAATAACATGTCCTTTGCACCAGAACGTACAATACAACTTGTAGAAGAAATGTGCATCATATCTGGGGCTAGGATAAGTTAATCGCCAGTGAGTATGTACCATATGGTCCAGTGCCTTCCAACAGCGATGAGATCCTTCAGTTTCTGCTTCTGGTAAGGAGATTTTAGCATGTTCACACAATGCAGCTTTTTACACTGCTAAATCTTGCTAGTTGCACACACTTTGAAGGTGAGCAAGGCTGCCTTGATAGCAAAGTAATCCTCTCAAACAATTTATACAAAACCCACTGAGTGACATACTCCAAAGTACAATCAGTGTAGTCATCCCTGTGTCTCAATGTACATTTGTTAAACATACACATGGCTTATCATTCAATTCTAAACTTCACTCACCAGGAAGATATTCACTGATGATGTTGGTTGTTTCAGTTGCTCTGGTCATAGAAGAATGTACAATTTTGTCAAATTTCAGTCCCAAGCTTGCAAGCCTTTTCCCTGTCAACTCCGCTTGCTCGCGGCCTAAAAAGTAAGTTGCTAATACATTTACAATGCGTCTTTGGCACATTCAGAGAAAACATCTGGTCCATCACATCATATCCAATGTTTCCAGGTAGAAAACTGCTGCCTTTGCCATCATGTATTCTTCACCTGTTTTGTATCTGTCCCCTTTTGTATCTGTATTTGCATTATTTGTAGAATTTTGTACTTATTACCTTAATGGCATCAGGGTACACAGACTTTACAGGAGTAGGAAGATAACATTTGTGTATCATCCCAAAAACCAAACATAGTTTTCCTTCAAGACCATTTGTTCCTCCTATGGAAAGTGAAGGAAATTTAACCAGTTACTTAAAATGTGAAATCGAAGGCTTTCATGGCCGGCATCCATAGTTTTTTGTGGGTTTTTTGGGTGATGTGGCCATGTTCTAGAAGAGTTTATTCCTGATGTTTTTCTGAAGATGCCAGTCACAGATGCTGGCAAAACGTCAGGAATAAACTCTTCTAGAACATGGCCACATAGTCTGAAAAACGTACAAAAAACAATTAACTAAAAGTAATGAACAACTATTATTTCTTTAATTGGGTAACATTTGTACCAATTTTCTATGCCACGTTGCTGTACAAAACCTGGCAAAGACACTGCATGCAGTTGAGGCTACCCCAGCTCTAGCATTAGAAAAATCAGAGGCCTTTTAATACATGTGTTCAGTTCTCTCATGGAGTGGCTCCATGCAAGAATACAGATATGAGCCAGAAAGACTGCAGAAGTGGCTCTCACTTTTAATACTGACACTGGGGGCAGAAACAGAAGTTATAGGGCAAAAAGCTAGGGGGCCACTATCTCACAGTATTTATTCAGACAGCTGGATGACTGTCAAGTTTTTATGGCTCACTACTGACTTATAAGACCATTACAGCATTGGAATACCTTCTAAGATTAGCAACTAGCTTGAGAACTAAGGTACAACTGGATAGTTTCCTGTGTTTTTAACCTGTTGCAAGCCACCTTGGAGATTACTTTGTATGTTTTTAACTGTGTGCTGTTTTTTAATGTTGTAAGCTGCCCTGAGTCCCAGCCCTAGGAGAAGGGTGGGATATAAATAAATACAATAATAATAGTACCGGTAATAATAAAGCTATAAAACTCATACTATTCACCATAGCTAGAAAACTAGATGTAATTCTGTGTAAGTAAAAAAAAAAAAAAAGAAAAGAAACTCTCCCATTATCCCTTTCAGCAGAGTGCCCACCATACATACCCAATTTTGTCAGAATTCTCTCTTTATCACTGTGCCCATCTGTATTGTATTGGGAATGACGTATGAGAAATATGTGTCTGGTAGCTTTTGCTTTGTAATGGGACAAGCGAGATGATACTTCCTCTTCTCCAGTCTCTTGGTTTTTCTTCTTCAGGTTCATAAGAGCCAACGGTTCCCTCCTGAAAGCAAGGTTTAAAGTTTATCTTTTCAATAAAGATACAACAGTGTGACCAGATATGCAGAGGAATTAAACCAACTCCATACTCTTCAGTACCGTATGTTCTTCTGAGGGCCTGTCAATTTGGATATCACTTCTCCAGGCTCTCTCTTCTCCCAGTGTTAAAGAATAACAGAGAAACAAAAGCTGGTAATTTACAGAGCAAGACAGAGAAAGCAGCATGTTTTAAAATAACAAGTTCGGAGAAACTGGACTTAGATCAGCTCTCTCTTATGGCTGAAGCCTGAAGAGCTGCTTTACACGTGCTCAATAATTTGCCACACTTTCTATACCCAAGTTGTCTTTCACAAAATGGAAAGAAAGTCCCCAGAGCCCTGTGGAAATATGAAGCTTCCCACTCATATATCTACAGTTATTGGCCCATACATTTTCACTAGGCCAGTAATGTAAAAGCTTAGCTGCAATCTTTTATTCAGTGGGGAGAAAATCCAGGGTGAATTTTGCTGCTCTATAATCCTTTTAGAACATTGATTTATTTGCTTTAGGCATGTCTGACTAATTTCCTAACGCTATCTCGACTTTCAGCCACAGCAGAAACAAATCTTGGCACCGAATACTGAAATATATTATAGGCAAATAAACAGGCTGTATAAATTTCCAGAAGAAAAATGGCCAAATAGTCATTTGGTATGTATGTCAATTCAGAATCCTATTCTGAATCCAAACACAATATATCAAACGTTCTTCTGTATTAAAGACCTTTATTTATCTTTATTTAAACGGAAGTACTCGTGATAGGTTCCCCTGGTCCGGGTATGGAGGTGGTTCCACCTGTCCTCGACGGGGTCACGCTCCCCGTCAAGGACACTGTACGCAGTCTGGGGGTGCTCCTTGACTCGTCGCTCCATCTAACTTCTCAGGTGGATGCGACCGTCAGGAGCACCTGTTATCAGCTTCGGCTGATACGCCAGTTGCGTCCCTATCTGGACCGGAGGGACCTTGAAACTGTAGTACATGCTCTGGTAACCTCTCGGTTGGATTTCTGTAACGCGCTCTACATGGGGCAGCCTTTGTATCATACTCGGAAGCTACAACTAGTGCAAAATATGGCGGCACGGGTGGTCACTGGAGCTCCCAGGACCGCCCATATAACACCTATCTTGAAAGACCTACATTGGCTGCCGATTCGCTTCCGGGCGCAGTACAAAGTGCTGGTTATCACCTATAAAGCCCTATATGGCTTGGGCCCAGGGTACCTAAAGGACCGTCTCTCCCCATATAATCCGCCCCGCACACTGAGATCTACCGGACAGCGTGCACTGAGAGTTCCAGAGGCTAGATTGATGAGTACTACAAAAAGGGCGTTCTCCATCTCTGCCCCTTACCTCTGGAACTCTCTACCCACTGAGCTCCGCTTATCTCCCACCCTCAACCAATTTAGAAAGGACCTGAAAACGCATCTATTCAAACAGGCATATTTGTGAACGGGTCTCTCTTGTGGTTTGCTCTGTTAGTTATGCTGCCTATTGTTTTTCCATCATAGTTTTACGCTGGGAGGTATTGTTTTTATTGTTTTATCGTTGTATTGTTTTACTTGTTTTTATTGTGTTATTTAGATTTTAACTATGCTTGATGTTTTAACGTCTTTTATCTTGTACACCGCCCTGATCTTTTTGGAAGGGCGGTATAGAAATAAAATTTATTATTATTATTATTATTATCGCCTCACCGCTCACAATATATGATATGGCCAAGATGTTGAGTTTTAAGACTTCATCCCACTTTCCCTTACTCAAAATGGAAAGAATGGCTCAAAATACAGGCATAGTTGTCTAAGTTATGAGATTTTTAACATGAAAAAATACCTTCGCAAGCAAACCACCACAGATGTTTTGCCAACTGTCATCAGAAAACAGACCCGGGTGGCTTAACTAAAGCAATCTCGTCCATGGAATGTCTACACAAATTTTTCAAGATAATGGCGATCCATATCTACATTTGATAAAGAAGCTAAATGTGCTAATGTTTATCAGCTGAAGAAGGCAAACAGTTAAATACTGAGATCAGCAATTCGAACGTCCAAACCCACATGTTGTGTGTGAGCTCACATACCCATTGCTCTCAGCACTGCAAGTTGAGTCTCCCTTCTCCGAACCGAGAGAGACCAGAAGCGTTTTGGATTTTAGAATCTCTTGGAGACGGGCCCCACTTCTAAACACCAACCAAATTTATATTTCATATACAGCTTACACACAGGGCCAGCGAGGTGTAATGGCTCGAGCGTTGGACAAGGATACTTGGAGACCAGGGTTCAAATCCCCACTCGGCCATGGAAACTCATTGGGTGACCTTAGGCAAGTCACCTTATCTCAGCCTCGGAGGCAAGCCCCCTCTGAAGAAGCCTGCCAAGAAACACCTGCAATTGTTGAAGGCACACAACAACATACTCATACAAAAATCTCACTTCCAAAACAATCTCCCCAACAAAACAAACTTAACACAAGCACACCCACAAACACCCCACCCACCCCCTCATGTTTATCTTCACAACAACCCTGTCATTTTCATTTGCCTTCTTGAGGTTGTCTAGTAAGTTGGCCAATGATACGAATTCACAAACCCACAGTGGTAAGGCCAGTCTGTCCTTGATGATAAAATATAGATGCCAGATTGGAAGAGAACGATGAGAAATGGATCATTTTTGCAGATGGGCTAAGGAAAGATGTCCAAAAACAAAGACAATGCCTGCACTGTAAAGGTTTACCTAATTAAAAATAGCCTTCAAAACAGAGAGCTTACGTTTAACTGTCTGGCTAATACAGAACACAGCGATCAAGAAATTATTTTTAAAATATTTTGTCTTAGAAAACATTTAAAAATGGTTTGTCTTAGGAGACTAAGGTATCACAGGGCTTTGAGGGGCTGAGAGTGTGTGGGAGATTCCATTATTTATTTTATACATGGGCATTTAAATGGTTATCTTTGTTAAACTAGAGTGGATGTTTTATCACAGCTGGGTTAAATACCAAATATTTGTTCTGATTTTCTTATGTACCGTACTAGTTGCCATCCATTATGACTTGAGTACCATTTCATATATTATTTTATCATAGCCTTTATGCTAGTTACCTTGTAATTACTTTAATTTCTATACTTCACAGTCTCTTCCACAAATGAGCTTTAGCAATTGCACTACAATAGGCTGTTGGTACAAGCTGGGGTTTGGGTCCTGGATCCCCCATGGATACCAAAATCCGTGGATGTTCAAGTCCCATTGAATACAATAGGGTAGTGAAATGGTGGCCCTTATATAAAATGGCAAAATCAAGGTTTGCTTTCTGGAATTTATATATAGATATATATTTGACACAGTGGTCCGTCCTTCCACATTCACTGGGGTTCGGGGTGAAGGACCCCTGTGAATGTGAGAAAACTGCAAATAAAAAAACCACTATCCTTTTTACGTAAGAAAACACTTCTCTAGGGATCTCCAGGTCATCCAGTGCAACTCTCTGGTCAACATCTACGAGATGTTGATCACAATACTCATGCTGGAGGACCTACAAATGCCAAGAGATGTGTTTTCTCTAAGAACTTCTAGGTTCTCCAGCACAACTCTATGGTCAAGCTCTGGCAGAGGACCTAGAGATTCCTAGAGAGAACATATTAATCAAAACTGCAAATAATCAAATCCACAAAAGCCAAAGCTGCTAATGTGGAGGGCCAACTGTATTTTCAAGCCATGGATGGATGAATCTGTGGATAAAATAATCTGTGGCTATGTACTGTATTTTCTTATTTGCTAACCATATTATAGTCTCTTGACATGTTGTACTGCAACCATTATTGCCTCTTACTTTATTTTACATTATGCACTGTTTTTTAAAAGTACCCAGCTCTTTTCATCCATCTTGTCTATCATTTTCATACAAGTTAAATTTGCTTTACTTCTGAGTGTGTTGTAGGTTGAAAGAGCATTCTCCCTTGCTCATTAAAGCAATATACAAAGGACGGTATAGAAAATGAACCAACATTTTCATGGCGGGGAACAATCAGGCTTGACCTGATGTCACTACAAAACACGCCTATAATAAGCCTATTCAGTAAATTCATTTAAGCCACACCACCACAGTTGGTTCAACCCATTATGAAATTAAAAGCCGGGAGGACTTTTGCTCAGATTTAGCGTTATTAATCTGGCAAAGAATTAAACAAAAACCAACGCTTAATTCACTTCAGAAAGAGAAAGTGCTAACAGCAAACATCCACTGCAGAATGCATACCTCTAAGCTCTTCATTGCTGAAAAACAGGACTCACATTTTACATTCCAACACACACACAAATCATTAAATAAAATAAATCTATAAGAAGCCAAGTAACAAATGAAAACGTGTAACCAGGTGTCGAGACAAGACATACTGTTAATATAAATATAATTTTCAAGTATAAGAATGTATTTTTCATGAATATTATGTTACAATATAATTTTCAAGAATATTGTTTAATGAATGTATACCTCACCATCAGAAAGAATGTCAGGATTATTTGACAGCCTCCAAAGATTTGTCACATTGAAGCAATAGTACTTTAATTCTAATGGTTAGAATTGGTTCAGTATTAGACACTGGGATTCAAGGTACCAACTGCTAAGAGTTGGCAAAGCCAGCTCCTGTTACTGCTGTGCCCATGGGTAAGTAAACTTTACATCTGCATATTTTTGCTTGCCACATAGGTGGGTCGTCCCTTCCTCCAGTGACTAAAGCCCCTCTGCCCTTATCATGCCGCCACTGAAACCCATCCCCACTCTATGCCTGGAGGAGAGACAGAGTTTGCAGAATCATCTGGCCATGTCTCTGGAACCAGATCCAAAATGATTACATCAGCCACCGAGTCCTCCAAAGAACCTGGGCAAATAATATAATATCTTCACCTCTGGCTGTGAGAACATAGCTAGTGACCAACCATCCCTTGCCATGGCTGTTGATGGGTGGCTTCAGCAGTTCTACAGTAATGTCCAGGGTGCTGGTAAATGGCTCTGCAGGTGTAACTATTGTACTATGCTTTGCAGAATTGTGACCTAAATGTCTTACAGTTGAAAAATACATTTGAGTGCTTACAGTTTGGAAAAAGTCTTAAAATTCATATATTAATGACATGGGTGAGACCCAGAATTTGGGCTCAGCCAGTCTAATTCGCTTTGGGAACTTAACAGAATGGATCCATGCCCCAATGAAGGCTGCCTTGAGTCTCTGTACTGGGAGCAAGGCAGAATATAAATAAACATAATAATAAACATAATAATAATGAAATGCATTAGTACCATGTTTCCCCGAATATAAGACAGTGTCTTATATTAATTTTTGCTCCCAAAGATGCACTAGGTCTTATTTTCAGAGGATGTCTTATTTTTCCATGAAGAAGAATTCACAATTATTGTTGAATAAAAAAAATGAACATTTATTATATACCATATATATATTTATATACAAAATCTTTGCTAGGTCTTACTTTCGGGGGAGGCCTTATATTTAGCAATTCAGCAAAACCTTTACTAGGTCTTATTTTTGGGGGATGTCTTATTTTTGGGGAAACAGGGTAGTTGGCTCAGATGCCATCCTTCTTTGCAGGAACTGCTGTACTTCAAGCAAGCAAGACTAAAACATAAACACCAACTGAGAGGCCACTGACATGCATTAGTATTTCATACCAAGTTTGCACCTCTGCAGACCGAATGCTACTTCCACTAATTTCTCTGCAGATACACTAAAGGTAAATACAAGGGACTGGCAAGTTTCAAGTCTGCCACTGCAGATTCAGCAGTCATGTTCAATAAATTTGCCAAATGACATTGGGGGGGGGGGGGGGGAGGATACCCATAGGCAACAAGGAACTACATACCAGCACACATAAGTGAAGTCCATGACCATGGTTTCAAAGATGGAAAAGGTTTGGTTGCTTGGTTCAAACATTAGCGGTGAAGTTGAAGCCTGTATTTATTTTGCTGTTGTGTGCCTTCACATCATTTCTGACTTATGGCAACTCTAAGGGGCTTCTTGGCAAGATTTGTTACGGTTGACTTTAGGTGTGCATTTTAGATCAAGTAAGAAAGGACAGATGGCAGGACACATTTTTCAGACCTCTTAATTGATGTTTTTGAAGACATTTTTAGAAAATATTAGAATGATAATAATTTTAAAATTCTCCTGCTTTTGACAACACACCAAGTCACACACACACACACACACACACAAGCACTGCTTAGCTTTCATTACATCAAGGCAACATTTTTACAACCAAATACAACCTTTCTACTACAACCTATGGATTCAAGGGGTTATAACAATGTTTAAAACTTATTATATGTGGCAGAGATTTGCAAAAGTTGCTTGCAGCCACAAAAGGTGACAAGTGTGATTGTGCTTTGGAAGAATTTTAACAAAAAGAATAGTATCAAAATTATTGTGGAGGCTTGGGGCAATGTCTCTAGAGAACGTGTGCATGCTAGTTGGAAAAAAATTGTTCCCTCAGGAGTATGTTTCTGATTCTCCAGGCTTTAAGCCATCAAAATAGCTCTCAGCGATCCAAGGAACTTGTGTTGTACTTGCAAAGCAGATTTGAGGAGGTGGAAGGTGATGCTGATGATGATTTACTGCAGTTACACGGAGAAGATCTCTGCACAGAATATCTGCAGCAGCTTGTTGCAAGTGCTGAGGCTGAAGCAGACAAAGATGAGGAAGAAATGCAAGATGCAAACCAAGAGAGCTCTCCACATCGCCACAAATGTGCCAAGGGAAATTCAAAAGCAGTTGCAGTTCTGAGAAGACAGTGATCATAATGCTGAACGTCTGCAGAGTAAAGTCTTGTCTTGTGCCCTGCAAACAGCTTCTTCATGAACAAGGAAGAATGGCAAAGCACCAAAAATTAGTTTTTTTAAAAAAGCCAACCCACAAAGAAAAGGCATCCAGTCCTGAACTAAAGCCTTCCACCTCAGCTGCAACTTTTTAAAATTCCAAATCCTCCTTCATCAAATACAGCTGAAGATGACAAGCGGACACTGTGTTGTTCAGCGACTGTCTTTGCGACTCTTCCACCGACACCTGTACTTATCCTCATGTTTTTCAAATGTAACAGTCACAAAGAATGCTTATTAAATTTGATTTATTCAGATGTGTGGCAAGTTAAATAAATAGCACAAGTCATGAATAGATTTTTTGAGATCTGCATCTAACCCTATTTTTCCCGTAAGTCCTAATATGTTTAGAGTGCAAATAACACTGCCTTTTTAAAGGAATGCCACTATTGTGTTATAGCAGAACTTACTGTAGTACTTATTTTATGAGAAAGCACTTCTGAGGACATACTCCTAACTCCTCACCTTCACCAATAAACCAGACAACACCCAGCCCTCAAATGCCACTGTTACATACTGGAATGTGGTGGCTTCAAAACCAGACAGAAAACAACTTTAATGCTATCTTACTGACAGGGATCTGCAAAACTTTTAAAGGTATTCAGCATATTTCACAGGCATTATATAGCTAGAATCCTTAAGGAGTCATTACTGTCCTGCAAACATAGCATACAAAGGGGTGGAATTAAATCTGAGAGCAGTTTGACAATTTAGTAAATTCATGGAAGAAGAAAAATCTGAACTGAGAACTTCCCGTTCCCAGTTTCTTGGCCATAATGTAACATTTAAATTCCCTCTTGCCTAGAAAAAGTACAAAAAGGCTTCCACTGTACCTCTCACACGGTCCATTTTATCTCACATTCACAACAGCCCTGTGAAGTTAAGTTGAGCTGAAAGAAAATGTGACTGCCCCAAGATGTTTCAGTGACCTTCCTGGATAACTCCAGGATTAGGATCTTGGTCTCTCAACTCCTATCCCAACTCCACTGGGTAGTCTAACACTGTACTGTAATATTATTGGTTGCTTTTCCTACACAGCACCAAGTTGTTGAGACCAAAAGAACTATTCTACAGTGCGTACAGAAGGTCCCCAAATCAATCTGAAGTCGGAGGCTTTCATGGCTGGCATCCATAGTTTTCTGTGGGTTTTTTGAGCTATGTGGTTGTGATCTGGAAGAGTTTATTCCTGATATTTCACCAGCATCTGTGGCTGGGATTGAAAAGCTGGAGTGTGTCCAATGGAGGGTGACTGAAATGGTGAAGGGTCTTGAAACCATGCCTTATGAGGAACAACTTAGGGATCTGGGGATGTTTAGCCTGGAGAAGAGAAGATTAAGAGGTAATATAACAGCCCTGTTTAAATATTTGAAGGGATGTCACATTGAAGAGGGAGCAACTTGTTTTCTGATGCTCCAGAGAACAGGACCTGGAACAGTGGATGCAAACTCCAGGAACAGAGATTCCACCTCAACATTAGGAGGAACTTCCTGCCAGTAAGGGCTGTTCCGACTGTGGAACACACTCCCTCGGAGGGTGGTGGAGTCTCCGTACTTGGAGGTCTTTAAGCAGAGGCTGTCGGGGATGCTTTGACTGGGAGTTCCTGCATGGCAGGGGGTTGGACTGGATGGCCCTTGTGGTCTCTTCCAACTCTATGATTCTATGAGAGAAAAAGACAAACAATCACCCAAAGGGAAGGTATTTTTACCATACATCAAAGGAGTCACAGAACACAACCTTCAAATGGTTTACAAACCAACCAAGAAAATCAGTGAATATTGCGCTCAATGAAGGACAGGAAAGACCCCACTCATGGATGCAGGGGTTTAGCGCATATGGTGCAGCTGCAGACAAGTCTACATAGGGACCACCAAATGCAGCGTTCAAACACAAATCAAGGAACATGAGAGACACTGCAGACTGGGTCAGCCAGAAAAATCAGCAGTAGCAGAACACGTTATAAACCATCCTGGGCACAAAATGCTGTTTGAAAGCACTGAAATTCTGAACCATGCCAACAACTATCCGATCAGAATGACAAGGAAGCCACTGAAATCCATAAACACCTGGACAACTTCGACAGGAAAGAAGAAACCCTTAAAGTGAACGAGCTTTTGCTACCTGAAAAACACCAAAATCAAGACACAACCCATACAAATGAAAACCACCCCAGGTCAGGGGGATTTCCTAACAGACAGTGGTTCATTACATAAATAGACACCCTGAGGCCTTGCCATTCAACAACAGACCAACACAGAGATTAACATGTAAACTGCTTCTTCTCAACCAAGGGCCACACATTATATATACAGATATACCCCACTCGCTTCTATGCCAGCATTCTCTGAAGGTGCCAGCCACAGATGCTGGTAAAACATCAGGAACAAACGCTTCCAGAACATGGCCTCAGTGCCTGAAAATGGCCTCAGTGCCTGTATTCTAGGAAAGCTCCTGGTGCCAACTTCCTTCTTTCAAAGCTATAGCTGTGTGAGTCTGTAGAACCAGTCTGTAGGGAGATCTTGTAGTACCCTTGAGACTCACTGGAAGAAAGGGGTTGGCAGTGGGAGCTTTCCTAGGCTTCAGCCCACTTCCTCAGGTGCATTTGGCGCATTCTAGGAAAGCTCCTGCGGCCAACTCCTTTCTTTCAAAGCTCTAGCTGTGTTAGTCTGAAGAACCAGTCTGTAGAGAGATCTTGTGGTTCCTTTGAGACTCACTGGAAGAAAGAAGTTGGCAGCAGAAGCTTTCCTAGACCGAGTGGGTTTGGCCTCAGTGGCTTTCCACAGCAGAGCTGGGATTGAAACCCTGTTCTTAACCCCGACTCTTAACAGCAATGCTCAACCTATGCAAGTTCTACCCTTAGTCCTACCTTGTTGTTGTGTGCCTCCAAGTTATAGTGAAGTGTCTAGCGACTCCGTTGTTGTCACATTACTGGATGAGTTTCAATCTGTAAGTACTGATGACGTGGACAAGCTACTTGGAAGTATGCGGAAGACAACCTGCCCCCTCGATCCTTGTCCATCCTGGCTGGTCGTCCAGGGAGGAGACGCACTGAGAATATTTCTTCGGAATACGATCAATGCGTCCCTTAGGGAGGGCATTTCTTCGGAATACGATCAATGCGTCCCTTAGGGAGGGCATTTCAGGATGGTTAAGCCCATCCTGAAAAAGCCCTCCCTTGACCCCCTGGACAGAAACAACTATAGACCAGTGTCCTTGCTTCCATTTTTAAGCAAGGTCATCGAGAGGACAGTTGCCACCCAACTCCAAGCAGTCTTGGATGAAGCCGATTACTTCGATCCATTTCAAACCGGCTTCAGGACAGGACATGGAGTGGAGACTGCCATGGTTGCTTTGACCGATGACCTCCGCTTGAGTATCGACGGGGTAGTGTGACCCTGTTAGTGCTCTTGGATCTTTCAGCGGCCTTTGACACTGTAGATCATTCCATCCTTTTGGGTCGGTTGAGAGAGTTAGGAATCGGAGGCACTGCTTTTCAGTGGTTCCGATCCTTTCTCTCTGACAGATCCCAAAGGGTGAGGCTCGGGGACAGTTGCTCCTCCAAAATCGAGCTTAATTGTGGCGTCCCTCAGGGCGCCATCCTGTCCCCGATGCTATTTAATATTTATATGAAGCCGCTGGGTGAGATCATTCGGAGGCATGGAGCTCAGTGTCTTCAGTACGCTGATGACACTCAGATATACCTCTCCATGACTAGATCATCGGCTCAGTCATCAGATGGCGCCTCCCCTCTTAATGACTGTCTTGCGGCGGTAATGGACTGGATGAGGGAAAACAGACTAAAACTAAATCCAGACAAAACGGAGGTACTAACAGTTACCGGTCCGAAACCAGGATTGGGAATACAGTCCCCAGTCCTAGACGGAGTCACACTCTCCCCTAAGGACTCAGTTCGCAGTCTGGGGGTACTCCTTGACTCTTCGCTTCACATGACTAGCCAGGTGAATGCGGTAGTCAGGAGCGCCTGCTATCAGCTTCGGCTGATACGCCAGCTGCGTCCTTTCCTGGATACGAAAGACCTGGAGACTGTGGTACATGCTCTAGTAACCTCACGTCTGGATTTCTGTAACGCGCTCTACATGGGGCTACCCTTGTGCCTAACCCAGAAACTTCAATTGGTTCAGAATATGGCAGCCAGGCTTATCACAGGAACATCTAGAAGAGAGCATATAACACCAGTGCTCAAAGCTCTCCACTGGCTGCCCATTAGTTTCCGGGCACAGTACAAGGTGTTGGTACTAACCTTTAAAGCCCTGCATGGCTCAGGCCCATCCTACCTTAAGGACCGCCTCTTCCCGTATGAACCGCCCCGCACACTTCGGTCCTCTGAGAGGAACCTACTGCAGCCAATGAAAACCAGGCTGTCCCAGACCTCTCAGAGGGCCTTTTCATCTACTGCCCCTAAGCTCTGGAACGGCCTGCCGGACGAGATGCGTCTTATTACATCACTGGCTAGTTTCAAAAAGGCTTGAAAGACGCATCTTTTCCGGCAGGCCTTTCCCTGAAGGAGAGAATAAATGAAACCCTTGCTCCCTGCTCTAAAAATATAAACAGTACTGGAAATTATTAGTTATTCCCTTTACTTAATATTTACTTGAATCGATTTAATGTGGCCTTGCACACGGACTGTTCATGAAAATGCACTTTGTTTTAATAACTGCCGACCAATTTTAACTGTGTTAATTTTAAACTGTCTAGATTTAATTCAGTTTTAAGGGGGGTGGTTGGGGTGGGATGTGACTGTTGTTTTAACTCTTTATCTTTTTATTTTGCTGTACCCCGCTCCGAGTATTTTATTAGAGGAGCGGGCTATAAATAAACTTTATTATTATTATTGGTTTTTCTTGGCCAGATTTGTTTAGTGGGGGGGGGGGGGGTTGCCATTGCTTTCCTCTGAGGCTGAGAGAGTGTGACTCGTCCAAAGGGCACTGGGGGGTGTTTGTGGCTAAGCATTTGGCATAACTTCTTGTCTGCCTCCAAGTCTTCATTATTAATATTATTATTCTGTTTATTTATATCCCTCCTTCACAAGGACTCGAGGCGGCAGACAAATCTAAAACAATCCAAGTTAAAACACCATAAAAGAGGCAGAATACCAGTTGAAAAAAAGCAATTAAAACAGTTCAGTTGACCCAACTGAGTTTACTATGAACCTTTTAAAGTATTTGTGATTTAATTGTTATTTTAAGGGGGGGGGGGGAAGGGTAGAATTTGGGATTATTGTATATTGTTATTTTACTATGGATTGGACTGTTTTCCTGTGAACCGCTTCAGTCCTAGTCGGAGCAGGTGGGGTATAAATAACAATTATTATTGTTATTATTATTATTAAACAGCCCAAGAAACATGACATTATTAAAAGTTCAAGTTTCAAACCGATATAAATAAAAGTTATTATTATTGTTGTTGTTGTTAAACAGTAAAAAATGACATTATTAAAAGTCCCAGTTTCAAAGGGACATAAATAAAAAGATATTATTGTTGTTGATATTGAACAGTAAAAACACATTATTAAAAGTCCAATTTTCAAAGGGATATAATTAAAAAGTTATTATTATTGTTGATATTATGAAATAGTACAAACACATTATTAAAAGTCCCATTTTCAAAGGGACATAAATAAAAATTTATTATTGCTGTTAATATTATTAAACAGTAAAAAAATGACATTGTTCAAAGTCCCAGTTTCAAAGGGACATAAGTCAAAAGTTATTATTATTGTTGATATTATTAAACAGTAAAAAAAATGACATTATTAAAAGCCCCAGTTTCAAAGGGACATAAATAAAAAGTTATTGTTATTGTTGATGTTATTAAACAGTCGAAAAAACAACGACCGTGTTTAAAAAGTCCCCGTTTCCACCTCTTCCGAGGCAAAGGCTGAGAGAGTGTGACTCGGGGCCCTCGAACCCTCACCTGTCCCAGTTGCTGTCCCAGTAGCCGCAGTCGTGGCTCTTCTCCAGCCAAGCCGGGGCTGAGGCGGAGGCGGCGGCGGCGGCGGGGCAGGCAGCGGCCGGCGAAGGGAGGAGCAGCAGCCCCGGCGGCGGAGGCGAGGCCGGCAAGAGGGGAGGCTCCGGAGGGTCCCCGGGCGGCGGCGCTTGGGGCTGCCGGGCCAGCGGGATGGCCGAGAAGAGGACCGAGCCGCCGGCCAAGCCGCAAGCGGCGGCGGTGACCGCTATCACCCTCCGAAAAGCCATCCTTCTTTATTAGTATTATGAGGCGAAACGGAGGGAGAAGAGGAAGCGGCGTCCTCACTGACTGACTGAGGCGGCAAAAAGAAAGAAAGAAAGCAAGCAAGCAACCAACTGAGGCACTTCTGGCCTGGAGGCGGAGCAAACAGACGCAGAGCGACGTCAAAGGCGCGCCGGCGTCAGCGTCCCGCCCCCCCCTTTTCTCCTCAGAACTTAAGGCCTCTCTCCCGCCTCCTCTTGGACGGCGCGCCACGAGGGCCGAGATTCTTCTTCTCTTCTTCTTAGGCCCCCTGCCGTCGGGCTGGGCGGGGCTCCGTCTTGGCACGCCCACCAAGTTGTGACGTGGTAGCTCCTCCTCCTCCTCAGCTCCGCCCTCTTTTTTGAGGGAGCTTCTCTTCTCTGTCTCTCTCTGGGTTCTGGGCCCAGGACCCTCCTGTTCATAGTGGGAAAACATTACCTCAGACTGAGGACACCTCTCTAGGAATCTCGACTAGATTTGTAGTTTTGCCATGACCTGTCAAGATCAATGCTGAAGCTTAAATTTGAGGTGTACTGTGACAGGGTTTAACCCACTCTTCATGAATTCACCTTCATGAATTCAGCTCTGAATAGTGTCTCTAGTCCTGAAGGCCCTGGTCTAAGGAGTTTATCAGACGGGAGGGATTTCTCTCTATTTTGAATGGAGCCAATTCGAATTCACGTGAATTGGCTAGTTTAGCGAATTCACATGAAATCCCATTGCGTTCGGAATGCGTTTGGAATGACTTCGTATTAGCCGAAAATGATCCCCCGTTGCCCAAAATTGCATGAGATGCTTTAAATTGCAATAAGGTAAAACCCAGGATTGCGTTCGAATTGACTTCCCTTTTGCCCAAAATTGCATGAGATACTTTAATACACAATAACGTGAAACCCCATAATTGCGTTTGGATTGCCATTAGATTATACTTCCAATTTTCATGGTCTGATAAACTTCTAAGACTTTAATATGCCCCTATTGCAATCTAATAGATCCTGAAAGAGGGGTCCCTGTTGATATGCGAATGGACATTAAATTTCCTGGACTTTGAACTGGAGGGGTGCTAAAACAAGAAGCATCTACTGAAAGTGAACCCAGTACTTCTGCACACCATCACACACAAACACATCCAACTTTGCACTCACCAGTCACTACACAAAAGTTTGAAAAGGTGTCCATGAAAGACACAGAGGTGCAAACTAGTTCTGACAGTGAGGATGAAAAAGGCAGAACAAAAGTGATTGTGCCAAGGAGAACTCAGAGGGTGAGGAGACCTCCAGATAGATTCGTAGTGCAGGGTGCAAGAGCTTGTTCAGTGATGGCAGATGAGCCAGAGAGTTTTGAGGAATTGCAGTCATATCCTAAGGAGGAGCAGGAGAAATAGTTTTCTGCCATGGATCAGGAGTACTTGTATTTACTAGAAAAGGAAGTGTTTGAGATTGTGGAGAGGCCTAAGAACCACAAGGTTGTAGGTTGCAAATGGGTTTTCAAGAGGAAGGAAATGCCGGATGGAACCCATCGATACAAGGCAAGACTGGTTGCAAAAGGTTTTTCGCAGCAGAGGTTTGAAAATTTTGACAAAACTTTTTCACCTACTGCAAAGCCAGAAAGTTTAAGGCTGGTATTAGCTTTAGCAGCTAGGAAGAATCAAGTAGTGAGACACTTTGATTTTGAAACTGCATATTTGAATGCTCATCTTGATGAGGAGGTTTTTATGGAACAACCTTTAGGTTTTGACAAGGACAGGGATGGAAAGGTTTACAAGTTGAAAAAGGCATTGTACGGTTTGAAACAGAGTGCACGTTGCTGGAACCTTTGCATTCATGAAGAGTTGGTCAAATTGGGATACAAACGCAGCATTGCGGATGCGTGCGTGTATACAAAAGGTGATGTGACCGTAGTGATTTACGTTGATGACTTGTGTGTCGCAGCGAAGTCAGAGAGGGAAATTACATCAGTTCAGAAAGAGTTGTCTAAGAGGTTTAAGCTCAAGGATTTGGGAAATCTCAAGACTTACTTAGGGATTGAAGTTCAGTGGACTGAGGATGGCAGGTGTTTGTTGAGCCAACAGAAAAAGATTGAAAGGCTGATTGAAAAATGTGGCTTGCAGAATGCAAAAGTTGTAAAGAGTCCAATGACTTCTGGAACTTCTAGTGCAGAATCATCAAAGGAATTTGAGAATCCAGAATTGTTCAGAAGTGTAGTAGGTAGCTTGATGTTCATTGCAAACAACACTAGGCCAGACATTTCGTTTGCTGTTGGAGTACTTAGCAGAAAAGTAAGTGTTCCAAAAGTAGAAGACTGGACTAGAGTGAAACATGTGCTGAGATACTTGAAAGGAACCAAACAAAGAAAGTTGGTGATACAGGGCAGTGAACAACAGCTGGATTGTTATGTGGACAGTTCATTCGCATCAGAATTGCACGACAGAAAGTCAGTGTCAGGTTTGCTTGTATGATTTGCTGGTAGTCCAATAATTTGGCGCAGCAGGAAGCAAAACTGTGTGGCTTTAAGTACTACAGAAGCAGAATTTGCAGCATTGTCTGAAATTGCAGGAGAGATCCAGTGGATAAGGCAATTGCTTGTGGATTTGGGAGAAAAGTGTGAAGCTGAGAACTTGAAGTGTAGGACAAAGTACATTGGTGTGAGGTATCAGAATGTGAGAGAGATGGTTCAGAACAGAATCATAAATCTGGAGCACATTGACACCAGGGACAACATTGCTGATGTTCTCACAAAAGCTTTGCCAATTGAAAGGCATGAACAACTATCATGTTTGATAGGCATGGCACAATAAACACAGAGTTTGGCTGTTCAACAAATGTAAACATTGGAAGATGGCAAACACATATGTGGCAAAAAGATACACATCTGTACATTTTGGAGGGGCATGTTAGGCATTGAGGCCCGACTATGAAATGTACAGATGTGCACAAAAGGAAACCAGGAATCATGGGCATAATTGTCTGCAGCTGAAGGCTGGAACAGCAGACAGTGTTCAAGGTCAGATATGTGCTTGATTGCACGTAGGCCTGGGTAACATCAAAAGTCTTCCTGACTGAGGGGACAACGTTGTTGGTGGCACAAGGAAAAAGAGTCACCAGAAGAGGATGGGTTTGTGACCGCATGGCACAAATCTATAAATAGCCTGCACACTGCAGTGTGGGTTGTTGGGTAGTCGGAGTGGATAGATGGTTGGAGAGTTTTGTTGGATGAGCGTGTATATATTTGTAAATACAGCAACTTTAAGAATAAAACCTCTTGAGGAGATTTGGCTCCAGTCTGTTTCATCAGCAGCGGGCAGGAGGAATTCCTGATAAAGCCGAACAGCTCCAAGGTCGCCGGTACTTCCGAAGGCATCGGAGATTGCTTTACCTGTGCATCTGCTTGTTTACATCAAGAGGAGCCTGCCTGACCAAAATATATCCTCTCCAGTGTACCATCTTTACTACTACTACTAATAATAATAATAATAATAATTTTTATTTCTATTTTCCGCCTCTCCCTTCGGATCTAAGGACTGAAACAACAGGCAGGCCTCGGACTAACATCTCCAATTGTTTTTTTCTTCTCCTGTTTGGTTTGTGACATCTTGCCTGAGGAAGAAACCCACGGAGCTTCCAAAGCTTGCGACATTTTGTTGGGCCATTATTATTATTGTTGTTGATTTATATAGCGCTGTAAGTTTGCACAGCACCATACATACGGTCTTGTTAGTCAGACGGTTCCCTGCCCTCAGGCTTACAATCTAAAAAGACAGGACACCCAAGGAGAAGGGAATGGTGGAGGGGAAGAGGTGCAAGTCCAGCGTTTCTTTTCTCCCTCGGAGGCCTGGATCAAGGCAGATGGTTTGGAGGGAGGGCTCTTCATCTTAGCTGAGGCCTTCTAATGTTCACTACGCTGTATTGTTTTGCTATAAAATGAAATGCATGAAACACTGGGATGAGGAACGGAAAGAGGGCAGAGGGGCTGTCAGTAATGTAATGGTAAAAGCCATGGAGTTTGAAGAGTAAGAGCTCTGTTTAGCAGCGGCTTGAGTCTTCTTTTTCTTTTTAAAAGAACAACAGTGACATCTAGAGGTTCTACATTTAGATCACAGACACAAACTACAAAAGGTCACCTGTGTGTGCGTTGGAGCAAAAGACAGTCTTACAGCACCTTCGAAGACGAACCATTTCATTTTGGCGTCAACATTTGTAAATGCTTCGTCACTGTTTGATACAGTGAAGTCAACCAAAAAATAAATCGTTTGGCTCTGAGTTGCCATCAAGAGGCTTTTTAGAAACAACCATCTTGAATTATCGCATAAGCTTTCATGGACATAGAGCCCATTAAATTCTGTTCTAGGGATGAAGAACAGTTATCTTTCCAAAACAGAAAGTATAAAAACCTGTGTCATTTGAAATGTAAACTACTTTGGTTTATGTAAAATTAAAATCAAGGGTTCCTATGTCTAGGAAATGTTGAAGGCCACCCCACTGTAGCCTGTATTTATTTTCTACGTGCAGAGAGTTTGTTCAAAAATACCTTTCCCACTTGCAATGGAAAGTTAGACCAGGATCCCGGATAACTGTGTTCAAATGATCACTCACCCATGCAACTCATAATCTGGGTCACTTATTCTCGCTTGTTATTATTACTATTGGCTGGAATCCTGTCAGGGACTTACATCTTCATAAGTGGATTTATATCTGTGGGAATAGACAATCCATTTATAGTTAAAGGGTTGCTGTTAGTACGTAGGCGAGCCAGCAAAGTAACTGATGTACAACGAGACTGATGTGCATCATTACCTTGCACATTGGGACACTATCTAGGAAAGTGGCTCCCAAACTTTTTGGGACTACAACCCCCTTTCCTTTTAGGCAACAGCCCTAGTCCACCCCCATGCCTATTTCTTGATATTACTGTTGGTCTACTGTTTGTGCAGCAGCCACCCACCAGCGCCGTCTATGCTGCTCCCAGTTCACCTCCGCCTCTCATGTGTGAATACAGCAAAGGTACTAGAATCATAGAGTTGGAAGAGACCCCAAGGGCCATCCAGTCCAACCCCCTGCCATGCAGGAAATCACAATCAAAGCATGCCTGACAAATGGCCATGTAGCCTCTGCTTAAAGATCTCCAAAGGAGACTCCACCACTCCCCAACAGATTGTCTTCCACTGTCTAACAGCCCTTACTGTCAGGAAGTTCCTCCTAATGTTGAGGTGGGATCTCTTTTCCTGGAGCTTGCATTCATTGTTCCGGGTCCTGTTCTCTGGAGCAACAGAAAACAAGCTTGCTCCCTCCTCAATATGACACCCTTTCAGATATTTAAACAGGGCTGTCATATCACCTCTTAACCTTCTCTTCTCCAGACTAAACATCCCCAGTTCCCTAAGGCGGTCCTCATAGGGCATGGTTTCCAGACCCTTCACCATTTCAGTCACCCTCCATTGGACACACTCCAGTTTCTCAATCCCAGCCACAGATGCTGGTGAAATGTCAGGAATAAACTCTTCCAGATCACAACCACATAGCTCAAAAAAACCCAGACCCTTCACCATCTTAGTTGCCCTCCTTTGGACATGTTCCAGTTTCTCAACATCTTTTTTGAATTTTAGTGCCCAGAACTGGACACAGTATTCCAGGTGGGGCCTGACCAAAGCAGAATAGAGTGGCACTATTACTTCCCTTGATCTAGACGCTGGCTCATTCATCTTGCCTACACCATCCCTACAGAAAAAGGAAGGCCAGCTGGCCAGGCGCCTGGTTGCTGCTCCCAAGGTGATTGGGTGCAAAAGGAGCAGTGACCAAGAAGCCTCTTGCCTGCACTGGCCTTTGCCACCCTGGGAGCAGCAACTAAGCAGCTGGCTAAGCAGTGACAAAGAAGCCTCTCACCTGTGCTGGCCTTGTGGCAAAGGCTGACGTGGATGACAGGATTCACAGGGATGGTAATAGGGAGACCGGTCTATAATTGGTTCTCACCAGGGAATCCAGGGAGGTTTTTTTTTTTTTAAAAAGGGGTCTATCGCTTGTTTTAGTTTTTTTGGAAATATTCCCTCCCTGAAGGATGCATTGATTATGAGTTGTAATAATATTTTCATTGCATTCCCTCCCTGGGCGGTCAGTCACAATGGTCAAGGATCGAGAGGGCACGTTGTCTTCCTTACACTTCCAAGAATCTTGCCCACTTCATCGGTATTTACAAACTCAAAGTGATCCAGTCTACAGAGTCACTGGACACCTCTCTTACTGATTCTGTTTTAATGCTTGCATCCAGATCAGCCCTTATATGAGAGATTTTATCCGCAAAAAAAGTCATTAAAAGCATCACAGCAGGCTTTAGCTGGTTCCAATAAAGGGTTTAGGGTGGAAGGCAACTGAGTTAACTCTTTAACCACCCTAAACTGCTCTGCTGGATGAGACCCTGCAGACGCAATCCGTGCAATCCGTGCATCATAGAAAGAATTCTTTGCTGCATCTATTGCCATTCCATAGGAACCAAAATAGTCTCTATGGTGTGTCTTGTCAGACAAGCGTCGATGTTTCCGCCAGTGATGCTCTAGTCATGGCGCAGTCTGCTTCATTTGATGTAGATTTTCCACGTACTATGGTTTTTTATTTGAAGCAGGCTGGAAAGGATGCTCAGGAGCGATAGTGTCTATAACCTTGGTAAGATCATGATTCCAGATATCAACCAAGGCTTCATCAGACTCGCTGTCATTCCCAACCATTTCCATCAGCTTTTGAGGGCAGACCATTTTAATACGTCCTCCACCCCTGAGGGGGATATGGGTAGTAGTCTTCAGTCCCACTTTGACCAGAAAGTGATCCGTCCATGACAGAGCAGAGGTGTAAATCACCGCTGCCCACTGATGTTTCTCATCTGTACTAAAGACCCCATTGAGTGTATTACCAGCACAATGTGTTGGCCCTGAGGCTAATTGGGACAGGCCCATGGTAGTCATGGTAGCCATGAACTCCCTAGCTGCACCTGTCAAATCTGACGAGCTGGATTCGAAGGGGATGTTGACGTCCCCCAAGACCAGAAGCCTGGGAGACTCTGACACCAGCTCAGAGACCAGCTGTGTCAATTCGGCCAGGGAGTCTGTTAAGCAACGGGGTGGATGGTATACTAACAGAATCCAAAGACTGTCCCTAGCCTTCAGGGTCAGGTAAATACACTCACTGTGATCTGTTTTCTGGACAGGTCTCCTGGTCAAAGTGATGGTGCTTTTATGGACTAAGGCAACTCCCCCCCCCACCCACTTTCCCTAACCTGCTCCTTAATGGTATATCCGGCTGGGAGGGCCTTAGCCCAGGTCACACTACTGTCCTCCCCCAGCCAGGTTTCCGTAAAACAAGCCAGGTTGGCGTTCTCTTCCTCCAACAAATCATAGATTATATGAGATATGTTCCTCACCGACCTGGCATTACAAAGGAGCAAGCTGAGGGTCTGTGGTATGGTCGGGACGACCCTTGGTTCTTTTGGGCTAACAGAGTGAGTGGAAGACAGAATAGATTTCAGGCATCGATCTTGTCTTCCCTTGTGTTTCAAGCCCACCCTGTTAACGCTATATCTGTAATATGTCTGTTCAGCCATGGCAAATAATTCTCCCTGCACATGTAATGTGACTTATGCATGTATATGTCACTAACAGGCTGGTCTTTATAGTAGGGTATGGGGGTGGTGGTGGTGGTGAAGGGCTGTGCCCAAGGGAACACTTAGCTTTATGGGGACTGGGAGTCCAGAATTACATTGTGCATGCATGGAGATTAAAAACATACAAATCATTTCAAGAGGTCTGAGAAAACGTCAGCCTATACCTAAAAGCTTTGGATCGCAGGATAAAGAATCAGCTCCTTTTTATCACTCCAGCACAAGGACAATCTAATCCCTAGCCTTCTGAAGCTGTGCCAGTTTTCTATGTAATCAGACACCATGAATATATTAAATGGGGGGGGGGGGGACCCCTCCTTTTTCTCAGAAGACCTATTCCACTTTTCTAGACTGCTTTAAAATAATTCCAGACACAAACCCATCTGAACCTTTTAGAGCTGGATCCCTTCCAACTGTAAAGGATTTACCATGAATAAATTGTATGAAGCCAATATTACAATATGAATGGCAAGTACGTCTGTTTCATGGAACAGACAGTGTATAATTGGAGCCCTGGTTAAAAATACATTTCTCTGATGTGTGAAGTAATTTACAGCAGTCACAATTTATAATTGTCCTTGCCCCAATATTCCAATATTTTTGAACAACATTGATTGACATTCAGCCAATATACCATATTGTGTTTAATGCAACTTCTTGCTCTTCAAATATATTTTTGGAGGATATATAAAAAGGAAAGCAATGGGCAACATTCAACCAGGCAGTTATGATTATTAAACTAGACACAGGATCTGGTTTAGTTAATATCTAATATTTTTGCATGCACTATAATTTTGCAACATAGCTCCTTGTTGGGATATAGAGTCCCAAGGAAAATGTACAATGTGGGATTCAATACGGCATCAAAGGGTTACTGGCAGCCATAATGACTAAGCAGTTAAAGAGGAGTTGACATCAGGAGATAGTCACCAAGTGCTGTAAAGTACTGCAAAAGGGCTGCTAGTCTGTAAAGTCACTCAGGCTGCAGGGTGACTGGATTCTCTGTGACACCTAGTAGGCCTCACACAGCCTTTGCTAGATTAGTGAGGTGCCTCTTGTTATAGTGCTGGTTGTGGGGATGGTGGACGGTGTAGATTGTTGTTGTATATAGTTTTGTACACCGTGGAAATTCTTCATAAGAATAAAAGCCTCACCTGAGAGAAATCTTCAGTGTCTCTTCGCTCATTCTGGAAGGGGAGTGGTGTTTCTCCAGCTCACAAGCGGCTGCCACCTTGCACCAAACGTTGACATGGTGCATCATGTACTGCGCAACAACAAACGCTAACACTTCTAACATAAAACAAATTTATTTTTGGCTCATCTGTTTACCATCCGATTCCACAATGATCCTACAAAAAACATTGAGACTACAGATGATGCTAATTAAACACTGAAAACGGCATCATATTCATATTCCCATAAGAGGAATATATCATTCCTTATGTGTAGACAAACTCAGATCAGAATATTTATAAACAACGGGAGGCTGGTGATAGAAAGCAACTTAATTTGGAACAGTGTCCACACCCCCCCCCCCGCTCTGTTTTGCTGGAAGTACATTTTTTCAAGCTGGACATGAATCAGAGCATGGGGCACAGTTGCGCCACTCCCAACCCTCCTGCTTTTCCGCCATTCCATTCTCTTCTTGACCGTCATGCAGAGCACATCTCCTAACAGATGCTAACAATAGCATCAATAGCAATGAAGTAAGAATGTGTCTACAGGGATTAGCATAATGGCTTGTGTTTAAGGCTGCTTCCAGACACAGGCTTCTTTTGCCACATGTGTGGGTGTGCGCGAATGCATATGCTTATGTGCACCAGCAGTATTAATTCAGGATTCCTGGCTGCCTCTGTGCCGATTGTCGCTGGTCTGAAGCTGCAGAGGGAATGTGACCCAGAATGACCAGAATTATATCTGTGTAATACCACAATGCTACACACAAGTGGCAGCTATTGTCTGGTGATTTGTTATCGTTGTTGTGTGCACTTCCAAGTCCTTCCTGATTCAGCACAGAGGGTGAGTGCAAGTGAATGGGTAGCATTAGCAATGGTATGATGGAGAATGAAAAGATAGATTCAAAAATATTCTGGGGAGGCGGAGGAATCCATGGCCACCACTGCTGCCACCGCCACACCTCCCTTTCCCAACCCAGCCAGCACCCAGCCAGACTTGGAAAGGGTTGCCAGGCAGCGGAGGCATCCCACTCCCTTCTAAGGTGTTACACAGTGTGGTCAACAACTACCCACACTCCCCTAGCAATGCCATTGAGGCAGATAATAAAAGGATGTTCCTTCTGGTACATTCCAAAGTGGCTGAAAGCCTATCCTTGTGGCTTCCTAGGTAACCACGAGGTGCCTTTCACTCTCTTCCTTGTTTTCCTTGTGGGATGCTAATGTTTTCCAGCCTTTATGATGCCTCCATGTTGTTCATCATGCACAGAACTGTTGTTTTTGAAATCATCATCCTTCCATCATATCCATCCATCAAAAGACACATCCGAGATTTCACCAGAACTGATGTATATCATCTCTGTCCAGAGCAAGCCTATCTTCAGCCATTTTGATTCCAGTCCAAGTCTGGCCACACATTGACTTTTGGGACAATTAGTCCTAAATCTGTGAGATCTATGAAGGAGACCACTAGGGATCATTTTCTCATGAGATACAAATATGTTGAACTTTGACCCAAAAGGTAGAGAGATCTTGTAGCACTTTTGAGACTCACCGAAAGAAAGTTGGCAGCATGAGCTTTCGTAGATCAGTCTACTTCCTCAGATTCTTCCTCAGTCTACAAAAGCTCATGCTGCCAACTTCTTTCTTTCAATGAGTCTCAAAGGTGCTACAAGATCTCTCTACATACAGACTAACATGGCTATAGCTTTGAATTTGACCCAAAAGTAACATTTCCACTCAGGTCAACACTACAACCAGTGCAACGTAGTGGGAATTTAAAAAATTGTTGTTTTTTAATCATATGGCCAATTTTATTCATTTAATTGATTTACTAATATCCTGCCTTTCTCCCTATGCAGGATCCAAGGCAGCCAACTTTCTAGAGGGATTATGGAGTTTATCATACTACGGAATTTGGGGGTATAATGCAATGGCAATCCGAACTCAATCATGGGGTCTCACATTATTGCGAATGAGTGTATCTCATGCAATTTTGGGCAATGGGAAGTCATTCTGAACGCAATCATGGGGTTTCACGTACTGTAATTGCATATTAGAGTATCTCATGCAATTACGGGCAATGGGGGGTCATTTTCAGGAACTCATTCCGAACGCAAACAGATTTCACGTAAATTCGCTAAACTAGCGAATTCACGTAATTGCGAATTGGTTCCATTTGCAATTGAGAGAAATTCCTCCCTATGATACATTATACCTCAGTGGTAGAGCCTGTGCTCTGTAGGAGAAGTTTCAGGCCTTGGCTCTCAGGTAAGGGATTGGTCAACATTTCTATTCAAAACATTTCTGTTCAGAAACCAACTCCTCATTGTAATGAGTTAAATCAAACTGTGATAGTATTCCATATGGGGCACCTCTTTAGATTTTATGCCAATGTGTGGTTATCTCTTTTGGGTATTCCCATCCCTGCATCCCCTCCCTTTTCCCCCCAGAATCTCATAAACGACTAGCTTGACAAGTCAGATTGAAAAAGCTGAAAAACTGCAACTTGAAGAAGTGAAAGAAATACACAAACTAAAAAAACTGAAAAATATATACATATGTATTGAGAGCCACAGAAATGAGAATTACAGACGGAGCTCCACAAAGCCTGCACAGATACATTCCAGAAATTCAAGGTAGTGGAACAGGTGAGCTACAGATTATTAAAGATACCTCAACAGCAAGGTCATCAAACCGTGCACTTGGTAACAACGTTGCCTCTGATCTTCCCATCAGTTCTCTGTCTTTAGTTCAGGTGTTGACCAATATAAATCCTCCAGCAGCCACCTTAGGTTCATCCTAAAGGCATGTGGTCTTCACCTGGAGAGGCTCCCGTACAGACCCAACAATACATTAAACCCGGGCAAATATATACATGACACTGGGTTTGCTTTCTCAGCAAGCCAACTTTGCTGCATATTGGGTTTTTCGACATTAAAGCATACATCTGCATAGTTTTAATATTTTTTTTTACACTTGAGGTTATCTATGGAAAGAAAGATTACTTAATTTAACATTTTTATATACAAAATAATAAAGGCCTTGGGAATCTCTTTGAAACCTCTGAAAACCCTGCTGACTTTTTGTCAGCCCTTCCTGTAAAAATATACTTCCCAAAGGAACACTCTGATTTCTCTCCCTTAACACTGCAAAAGCCCTTCTCTTTGTCATCACTGACTAAGCATAAAGGAGTTCATTCTGGTATTAAACCTGAGCAGAAATGTAGCAGGTGGTGTATCGCATCATCGTTGCTCTCCATTGCTAATTCAGACAAAGAAGTAAAATGTTAAGGCTTCAAGTTAAAAAAATAAAGATCAACCAAAATTCACCCCTCTTCTAATTTTGTTTGTTGCAAATATAAAATCCATGTAACACCAGAAAGTGCGACACCTTTTTTTTTTTTAACCATACCGTTAATGCAAGGCATAAAACTGCAGGGATGAAATGATCCAGTTGAAGACAGCCTTAGTAGTCTGACGTAGGGATTCTACATCTATAATGCAGAACAATTGCTATTTGAAAAGTGAGATGTAGGCTTCAACACAACAATTTACAACTAAATGTCAAAAATCTGTCTTGAAAGGAGAAGCAGTGTTTTGAGGAACAAGAAACCAAGGAGGCAATAACGAAAGAACATTTAGCTGCTGTGGACCTTCTATTATACTGTTTATATATGACTATATGTCGAACTCGTGTTTAAGTCGAGGGCAAGTTTTGGGGCACAAATTATGGATTTTGATATGATCCATGGATAAGTCAAGGGTAAAACTTAGGGGAATCCAACAAATTATGTAAAGGATGAAGCAAAGGAAAACAATGCCAAAGAACTTACAAAATTCCAGCAGGAATAACTGTTTGTGCTCACACTAAAGGCCTGATGAATGAGAGAATAGAAGAGGTCAGTGCTTCCAGGACAGATTATATTCTTGCCTTTCTCCAGCGGATGGTTCTTTTTTAAATTAGAGTTAAAGTACAATACTCACATTGACCCGTGGATAAGTTGACTCATGTTTTTTGGATGAATTTTTGACCTAAATTTCTAGACTTACACATAAGCATATACAGTATTCTCATTTGGTCTTCTGTTATAGACGATCCATTGCAGATGTGGGGGATTAAAAAGGGGTGATAGACATGATACTTTGGGCACATTGTGTTTTACTTTATGTTGTATAATCCCATAAGCAACATCATTTTATTTATCAAACCAGAATCCAAGATTATTTTGAAGTTTATTACATAGACTCATAGTCAGAAGGGAGCCATGTACAGTCAGCCCTCTGTATCCACAGGTTCAGTCATTCAGGGTTGTAAAATATTTTTGTTAAAAATGAATCCAAAAAAAGCAAACGTTGCTTTTGCCATTTTATATAAGGGACAGCGTTTCAGTATGCCATTGAATATAATGAGACTTGAGTTTCCATGGATTTGGGCATCCATGGGGACCCTTGGAAGCAAACCCCAAGAGATACCGAGGGCCCACGGTATTCCAACCTCCTGGCAGTGTACAAGAATCCAGTCCAATCCAATCCATGGTATCCGGTCAGAAACTCGAAAAAGAAGCGGTCATGCTTGGATTGGTTGCCTGTGTCCTCATATACAGTATTTCCAGTCCTGTCTGTGACTGTTTTGTTAAGAAACTAGGTTTCCCAGCGGGCTGCAAACCCTGACCCTCACGCTTATAGGTGATCTAGAGTTTAGGGTCTGGCCTAAGTTCTGGGTTGTCACCAAGAAATTCATACTTAACTTTAAATCCAGAACTAGTTCAGGAGATGAGATCTGGGTGGCTCTTTTTGTCTGGGCACCTCCTTTGCTTGTGTTTTTTCTTGCCACTGCCAGTCTCCCAACTCAGTGGCAATATTTAAAGAACAAAAACAAAGAGAAATCTCTGGGTTGCAAACTGGCAAAGCTACCTAACCACACTTACACAGACGCACTGAAATCTTTTGTGTCTAACTTGCAAGTAGATGTGATTAGCATCAGGGCATTGAGCAGAAATAGGCCAGAACCCTGTACAGTTGTAATTTTCAGGTTATGCTAATCTGTAGACGCTTACTTCCAGGAAGATTTTAATAATTTACTGCTGTCTCTGGGCTATTCAGGCTATTTAAATGCAAACCTCAAATAAGAAGAGGAATAAAATCTGGCACTGTCCTAAGCCTATTAATATGAAATGTATCTTCCCCTCCCAGAGGAGTCTTGTGTCTGGATTTAACAAGCAATTGTTTGCAATTCGTCTGCGTATGGACCCACCTTACATCTTAACCTAATGATATGCATCCCCAATACATTCCGTTTTTGCCCTCTTTCTCACTTGCACTGCAGCTAATTTAAGTTGGCAATAAATGCATCTGGAATTCCCCTTCTGCCCCATGTACAAATAAATAATATGTCTTACAGAGGCTGGAAGTATGATCAGGCATTTTAAAGGCCCAGATGCCACCTTCCTCTTTCTCTTCCTATCTCATTAGGGAGAAAATGCTTGGTGAACATTATAGAATATACATTTTACTATTAGACAACAGTTGTATAAGCTAAGATGAATACAGTTGTTAATTTACCCTCCATGCCCTTCTGCCATCTGCCATTTTTTGTATGACAGGTTGCTTCCCAAAGGCTTCCTTGCTTTGCAACTGCCAAGAAACATGGCATATAAAAAGTGTCCCCTCTGTGTATGCAAACCCTCGCAATCTTTGTTAATTTTTAAAGAAACTCCACAAACATCCATTTGCTCATGTCATATTTTGTTTTGCTGTCGTTTGTTCCTGACTTATGGTGACCCAAAGGCAATCACAAAGGTCCCCCCCCCCCCAGATTTGTTCAGAGGGGTTTGCCTTTGCCTTCCTCTGAGGCTGAGAGTGTGTGACTCACTCAAGGTCACCCAGTGGACTTCCATGGCTGAACAGGGATTTGTACCATGGTCTCCAAAGTCGTAGTCCAGCACTCAGACCACTATACTACACTAGTTTTCATGCCACATCAGCTTGTTAACTTATCAATTAAAATATATATTTTTAAAAAATCAGTACTAGGGTAGTGATAGCTGTGTTAGTAAAGATACCTTGGGAATTCAATTGTAGATTTTGAAATAACTGACCTTAATTCTCCTGCCTGGCTAATGTGCTGATTGGAATGACATTGTCCATCAGACTTTGCACCTCCCTGAATGTCATGGGGTACATCTCTGCTAAAATAAAGAAGGTATCAGAACAGAAATTCATATTTGGAGAGACAATATGTTCAAAAAGATGTGAAAGTGGCATAGAACATAAGCAGATTGAATTATCCATGCCAAATCATGTTAGAGGATACATGGCATGTCTTGGGAAATTTTAAAGGCTAATGATAGTGTATTATAAACCTCCATGATCCCCATGCACAATGCATCGGAAAAAGCTGGACTGAAATCCTTTACACACATTGGGGAGAGGTATCATTGGCCCTCTAGTATTTTGGAATAAAAGATCCCACAGTCTATAGTTTTTTGTGGGTTTTTCGGGCTGTGAGGCCGTGCTCAAGTAGAGTCTTTTCCTGATGTTTCACCAGCCCCTGTGGCTGGCATCTTCAGAAAAAGATCCCATAATCTCTTATCATTGGCTATGCTGGGTGCAACTTTTGTGAGGTGATGTCCAAAACATATAGAAAAATACAGGTTCCCCATCCCTGTAATACACACTTATTATACCTGGGAGTCTCAACCTCTGAATTCATTGGGGCTCACTTCTAAATAGGCACGTATAGAACTGTACTAGTTTCTCGGACAATATAGAAGAGTTACTTTTTTGGACTCCAGCTCCCAGAATGCCGCAGCCAGCATAGCCATGCTGTGCTGTTATTACTTGCGCCCCAATTTTCTGTTGACAGAACAACTACAGCAGCTTGTCAGAAATGGGAAAATACATCACAGTAAGCAAAACCTGAATACCTCCATCAAAGCAACAACCCACAATAGGTAAACTGTCAAGAGGCAACAGTACTCAAACCCCAGGAGAAAACATAATTAAAACAGCAGGTTGCTAATTAAAACCTTGCATGAGTAAAATGGTATTAATTTACTATTCATCAAACCACAAAACAAAAGGAAGCCTGGAGAATCTCTGCCATCATGGGGACACCTCCCAGGAGGTTCTTTCATGCCCATTTGCCTGATCTTATATGTGTATGCAACAGACAACAGAAACTTTGACTGCCTCCACACTGCAGAAATAATCTGGTTTGACAGCACTTTAACTGGTGCTGCAACAAACCACACTTCCCAGAATCCCATAGCGTTGAGCCACGGCAGTTAAAGTGCTGTCAAACCAGCTTATTTCTGCAGTGCAGAGGCGGCCTTTGAGAGCAATTTCAAAGGCCAGGAAATTTCATATTGGAGCAAGAAGCTTTGGGAATGAACCCGGTGAAGCCATTTAGGAGTTTTTAAACTCACATTAAATTGAGTTTGGAAACAAACTGAGAGCAAAAGCAGACAGAACCTGCCTGTTGCATTTGTTGCTGTCCCTGTTTTGTTTGTCAAAGTGCAAAACTAGTGAGGTGTGGCTAGTAAGAGCCTATGCAGCTGCAAACTTTCAGCCTTTTGGTTTTGGGCTAAATGGTTTGAGTGTACTCCCAGAGTGTACTCCTGCCATTTACACATGACATCAGGTTTCCCCCTAAGATTAAGACATTTGCATGAAGCAAGTCCAAGATCAGGTGCCAATGAATGATGACAGCACTCAAAGCACTCTATTCTCACCTCTCTTGTGTTGGGCCAGTGAATTCATCAACATGGTCACTACATCCCATTGAGACAGCCCTCCGAATAGAGCTGCTATTGCACATATTTTAAGTCAAAGCCAGTCCTAATAAGTCAGCTCTCCCATCACAATGCACAGAGATGCCCAACGCCCTCTGCTTTCTTCAAGTGATCCACAGCCCAGTTAAACAGAAGCATCTAGACCACAAACTTTGGTCCTCCAGGCGTTTTGGACTTCACCTCCTGGAATTCCTGACTGCTGGCTAAGCTGGCTGGGACTTGTGGGAGTTGAAAACCAAAACACTTGGAGGACCCAGGTTTAGGAACCACTCATCTAGATCGAAGTCAGAAACAGCAATGATCTGGGCCTGGTTAGACTTGGAAGAAAGCGTCAAAGATCTAAGCAGCAGGCCTGAGCATGCATCCTCCAAACTCACAAATATGGTGGAGCATCTGCACTGCCTGAGATTTATTTATTTATTTATTTATTTGCTTAACCCTCCCTCTAGATGACAGGATCAGGAGAACTGGGGGGTCACCCATTATGTTGTATATCCGCTTTCCACTATGTAGCACCCTCCAGATGTGTTGTGCCACACCTCCCATTATTCCAAAGCCAGTATGCTGGTGGGAGATGATAGCAGTGGCAGCTTTACACATCTGGAGGGTACCAGATGGGGGAATATTGAGAGACAGCCTGTTTTCTATTAGAAATGGTATGAACTTGGCAGTACATTCCCAAGAATTCTTGCCAGAACGGTTCAATTATATCGGCAACTCATCTGTACCAGTTTGCAAACACATGAATGATAGAAAGGGATGCTGCTTAGTTTTGAAGATTATGAAAAACAACCCCCCTTGTTCCATTGGAAATGAAACCAGTTGATAACAAGGCTATCAATGATAGTTGATGGACTAGATAAATAAGATGATAGGTGCCTCAAACAATTACCACACAAAACATTTTTTTTTCTGAATTATGTGCTCATCATCAATATTGAAAGTCTTATAATATTCCCATGAAACAGTTTAAAGGATTGCCGACACTGAGTCCTACAACCCCCATGACTTTTTAATTTTTTCTGTAGAATCTTAATCTGTTCTTTCTATACATGCAAATCAACTGGAAACCAAAACATTTGGGAGCAATGAGATGAAGCAAACCTAAAGGGACCCCCGGGACCAAACAACAAGCTCAACTTAAATGCCTCTTTGCTGGTTGTGGTTGGTATTTTTAAAAGTGCAAATCCGATCAGCTGATCAGGACCCTGAGAATTAATGGGACAGAGAAACAGTCCTGGGAATGGAATCTAACCCTTTCTTCCCCTTCTGTGTCCTGAAGGACAATCCCTCTTTGAGACCTATTGTTTGTGTCAAGAAGAACTCCCTCAATGGCACACTTCCTCCCAATGCCAAAAACATCAGAGGAAGAACTGTCTATAGGATGGCAAGAAGAGAGAAATGGGTTTCCTGATCCACATTTGCTCTGATCCCATTAAATTAACATATCCTCTAAGCTGTTGCAATTTGCATTTTAAAACTCCAGCCCTCACAACTCTGCACCATATATGCAAAGGTGCATTGGATATCATATGCCCTTTGGCCTTAAGGCGTCCTCCCCACGATTAAAACTTTCTGGGCGTTATTGTGGTCAGTCGGCCAAACAAGAAGTATCTGGGGGAAGCACCAACCTCTCTTCTACCAAGATAACCCTGTCCTGAATGCGAGAAGCCTTATAATATTACAAGCCACTGCCAGACAATACTAGTCGAAACCAAGGGTGGAAAACTCTTTCAATCCAAAGGCCACATTCAACTGGCAGAGAATTTCTCAAGGGCCACATTCCAGTGGTGGGCGGCCAACGGCAAGCTGGTGGGACCCAAAGTACCGGCATATGTTAGCTTTAAGGTTTTGACATCCAATAACTCAGGCTTGAATATCATATACCATTTGGTCTTAAGGTGCCCTCCCCATGATTAAAACTTTCTGGGCGTTACTGCGTTCAGTCAGCCAAACAAGAAGTATCTGGGGGAAGCACCAACCTCTCTTCTACCAAAATAACCCTGTCCTGAATGCAGTGTTTCAACCTTTTCAAAAGGGGTGAAAGCGATACAAAAACTGGGAAACTACCAAAATATGGGGTACCTAGGGAACCCAACACGGCTGGATAGGGACCCCAGAAGGGTCAGAACCTAAGATTTTCTACGGGAAGGGGTTTAACTTCCACCGTTTAGTCATCTAAGCACCTGACTTCTCCAGTTGACATTTACCCGGCAGTTGAATTTTTGTTTCCTCCAATGACTAAATAGGAACCCCCTGAGGAATGGATGCTTTAAACTGAAATGACAGGCCAGGGTCAATGTCCCCGAACACTGCAGTCCTGATCCAGTTCAGAGTCCAGCAGCCGATAACATTTTTAAACCCACATGCACACATCCGATCGCTTCTTGTGGCGGTGGATCAGGATGAAAACCAAATTGTGATGAAAGTAAACTTCAGAAATCCTGATGCTTTTTAAAATGTTACTTTTCAAACGCCATGCTGAGGGCTAGTTATAAAAAGAAATAGAATAAAACGTATTTTTTTAAGGCAACAATGTCAAGTATCACGTGCCTAAATGCAATACTTCTATATCTTATTTTTTTTTCTCTCTCTACCCGCTCTGTCAAAGGGTCTGTGATTGCTTTCATCAATGGGGAAGAAAAACAAAAACCCCTACATCTTGCAGAATAAAAAAAATTGAATTTTTGTAAACAATTTGCTTGAGGATATTTGCCTCCAAATCCTCACTGAGTGAACTAGATAGAGTGAACACAAGCACTGGAACACAGTTGTCTCAGAACATCTAGGGCTCAAAGAAAACTCACTGAATGTCAGGCAGGCAGCAAAACCTATCTCCTACAGGCCTGTGCTTGGCAGACAACCACACACAATCGATCAGACATGCACACACACTTGCACGCACACACTGCAAGTTTCAACAGATCATAATATGCTGAGATTATAGACATTGCACCAGTGCAAGACGATACACCGTATTTCAGCCCATCTCCAACAGCACAAAAGAGGAGGAAGGAGGGTAATTCATAATAATAATAATAATAATAATAATAATAATAATACCATCTGAATATTCAGTTTCCCCTATTCTTTGTTGTTGTTTCTAGCATGAAAGGATTTTAAAAACCATCTCAACTAGTCCACGAAGGAACAGAGGTTCCTAAACTGCGTGACAGTTCTAATGACACGACTCATGTTGTGCGTGTAATTTTATACAAATGGCAATGAACAACAACACCAGCAGCACACTCCTTTCCTTCTTTGGCCCATAGAACCATCTCTAAAAGGATGAGCAATATTTCAAAGACCAACATGTGTCCACTGGTTTTAGTTGAAGGAGGACTGGCATTATTTGGCATTCTCTTTCACACATATACACACCAAAGCAGAGACCCATGTATGTGCACATGTGTGCATGACCTCTGTATGTATGTGGACTTCCCCATTCATTCCAATAGAAGAAACAGATCTATATGCACAAATTCATGTGCATGTGAATCTGCTTCCCCGTTTGAAATGGATCAGAGGCCACTGTGGACAAGGAAAACCAGCACCTGCAAAAAACTGCTGGCTGGGGTAATGGACTTTAACACACTCGACTCTTCCAAGTGATCTGGTATTTTATCATGATGGGCTGAAAAAACAACTGGGCCCTGTTGCTCTTCATTGTTATTTGCCACCAAATCTCGAGGGTTTAAGGGGAAACACTTAAGCCAAGACAAGCTGTCATTAGACCACAGCACATCAACATCTACATGACAGGATTTGGTGGACAGAGACAAACCCACGATGGCTTTTCCGTTCTCTTTTGCAGAAGCTAAAATAAAGTCAAACTCGTGGTGCCACGGGTCAGTAGACAGTTCAGTCAGTTCCCATCTGTCTGTTCTAGAGAGTCTCTAAAGAGCTATACAAAGTTTACTCCGTGAAGAATAAGGCTGCAGCTGGTTTTGGCCAAAGAAACAAAGAAAGAAAGAAACTTGAAGAATGTTTGTCTTTAAAATATGAAGGGGGGGAATCCAACCCCCATGAAATAATACAGAAAAGACACCATCAGCTGCTGCTCCTACATTTCTTCTCATTGGCCTTTTTGTATGAATCTTCACAGTGCACCTAGCTTCATGGCTGGGTTTGCGGATGGCTCTGAGTTTGACGAACTTCTTTCTTATACTGAAATTTCATATGTTGTTCCACCTACTCCGGACACTTTTTTAACATTTGAGTGTCTAGCAGGACTGACCGGGGCACCCTGGGAGCTGGATGTTGAACCTAGTCGGCACTCCACTCTGGAAATTCCTTTTGGCTGTCCATTAATTTTACTGTGAGATGTCTTCAACTGGATGTCCTCCCTGGGTCAGAAGAAAGACAATGGGATTGGGATGTTAGTAGGCACAAAGCAACGGCAACCAATCTGCTACATAAAAACTCCAGAGGCTGTTTATATCCCTGAGAACAGACTAGAGCTTGGAAAAGTTGCTTTTTAGGAGAACAACTCCCACTAAATCAAGCCAATAATCCTAGTGGCCACGATGGCTGCAAGATTCTGAGAGCTGTAGTCCGAAAAGGCACATTAACCAAGCTCGGGAATAGTCTCAGTATCAAACAATACATTACATCAAGCAGCTGGCAAGCTTGCCATTTTTAAAACCTGAAATGTCAATGGAGGCCCCATATGTATTGGCACCTATCTGGGGGGTTTGGGACCACCATGACGAAAAGAAATGGTTGTCTTCTTGAAGTTCATACACACACACACATTTTAAGGAAGGATGAGGCAGACTTGGTTCTCCAGATGTTTTGGACTCCAGCTTCCAGAAGCCTCAACCAGCATTGCCAACAAGAAGCATGATCGGAGTTGAATTCCAAAACCTCTGGAGGACCAATAGTACCCAACTCCTGGATTAAAGAAAGGGGGGAGCCTTAGTTGGTGGCCTAGTTCATGAAGAAAGCAAAGAGTGGGTTGAAACTCCCCTTCCCCATGTACAGTGGCCTCACTCTGCATAGGGACTGTACATAGTTATTTTCAAATAAAAAAGCACCGAAACAAATGAGTCAGATAGATGTTGTAATTAACATTACATGCAATTTGAACCTGAGAACCTATTTCCAAGAGAGGATACCAAGAGACAAGTATACCAATGGTGAAAAGTGAACCCTGGTGTAAGTAGCTTACAGTACTCATTGCGTTTTGTTCGAACAGTCCATCTTCTGTTAATGGAACAAGCTCAGGAGAAACAGAACACAACTAATGGCTGCCAGGCACAGGCATGCCAGCAACTAACATATCTGATGATGTTTTTCAACGTTTTATGGGACCAATTTACACTAGGAATCTATTTAGAATAGATGTTTTCCCACCTAGCCTCCAAGGAAACCAGGATGTCATACACCGTAGTTGCCCTATTTTATCCTCACAACACTTTTGTGAGGTAGGTCAGACAGAATGGACATCGGTGCCATCTAGTGAAATTTGTTGACTAAGCGGCCCAGGCCTCCTTAGATCAAGTGCTAAAATACAGTTAGCCTTTTGTATCCACAGTTATTGTTGTTTTTAATCCACAGATTCAAGTAATGGTAAATTGGTTTGAAAATATGTTAAAAACGTATAAATTCCAAAAAGCAAACTTTCGTTTGCCATTTTATAGAAGGGACACCATTTTACTATGTCATTTTATTGTATTTAACAGGACTTGAGGGAGTCCTGGAACCAAACCTGAGCAGATACCAAGGATTGACTACACTGGCTTTCCAACATATCACTTGAGAATAGAATGCTTCAGAAATAACAGGCCCACCATATGTAAATGCAGCATTTGGAAATATTCTTTTTGGATTACTTCTCCCACCCTTCCCTCTGTCATGGCAAGTACGGTGGGAGTTGTAATCCAAAAAAAAAGGGATTTCCCACAATCTGTATAGGTTAGGGAGGGAAGGATGTCATATATTAAGAAGGACAACTGAGGCTACATCTGCACTGCAGAGCTAATGCAGCTTGACACTGCTCTAATTGCCATGACTCTGTTCTATGGAATCCTAAGAGTTTATCAGACGACGGAAATTGGAAGTATAATCCAATGGCAATCCTAACGCAATCATGGGGTTTCACGTTATTGCGTATTAAAGTATCTCACGCAATTTCGGGCAAAAGAGAAGTCATCCCGAACGCAATCATGGGTTTTACGTTATTTCGTATTAAAGCATCTCACGCAATTTCGGGCAATGGGAAGTCATTCTGAATGCATTCTGAACGCAGTTGGAATTCACGTAAATCCACTAAACTAGCGAATTCACGTGAATTCGAATTGGCTCCAATTGGCTCCATTCAAAATAAAGAGAATTTCCTCCCGTCTGATTAACTCCCTAGTATTTGTAGTTTTGTGAGATATCCAGCCTTCTCTGTCAGAGAGCACTGATGCCATAACAAACTACAAATCCCCAGATTCCATAGGTTGGAGACAAGGCAGTTAAAGCAGTGACAAAATGCATTAATCCTGCAGTGTGGCAGCAGCCAGAGATATTCTTCTTCTCCAGAGCAGATACAGCAACCAGTAATGTACAAATGAATGTTTTAAAGTCTGCCTCAAGTTCAAGGTCTGACGCAGAAGAATGAACAACAGGAGCATCTCCAAATCTAGCAGAGCTGGCTGGCTGTATTTGGAAGGCCAGAGTCTAAAATTTCTTAGCAGGACCAGTGCATCTCCTTTACAGACACAAAAACCAAGTCAACATGTCCCCAGTGTCAAAACTGAGTCACATTTTTAAACAAATGACAAGAAAACAACAGCATTTGGTCCTTAAGTGTGTGTACGTGTTCAAAAGGGTGAACGTTTCACATATGGAAATATTTTTTTTCTGTATGTGCTGGTCCTGTAAAGAAAGCCAAAAAAAAAAAAAAAAAAAAAAAGTATTGGCCTACAATTTGCAGGTTAATTCAAAAACATTTAAAGGTAGATTTTGCAATCTCACCAGAAATGTTTTGATCAGACATTATGGACAGACAATTCAGTAAATATGGACAATGCCTCCGATATATAATAACAGTGGCAAAAACATTGTTTGTTCAAACCTGGAAATGGAATGAAGCACCAACAATGGAAAAATCGGATTGTATGGACATTTTCAGCAATAAGAACTCTAACAAAGAATTAATTTGTGACTATGCCTAGTAGTAATTCTAGTAGGATTATTTAGTTATCTAGTTGTAACTGCAGTGGTGGTATAATATATTTTGTCTTTCTTTAGCTTTTTAAAAAACTTTCATTACAGTATAATAATAATAATACTTTAATTTGTATCCTGCTTTTTGTTAAAAAAATCAAAGCGGTGTACAACCTTTAAAATGATACAACAATATATACAATATCCCCCCCCTTAAAATGATTAAACAGTACTAAGATTAAAATTACCAGCTAAGTACGTACTGAGTGTACAGTATGTACTCTGAACAAAGGGTCAGAGCCCTTTTGTTTTTTACATAGGTTTTAGTGTTTCATTTAGTCAGTGTTACATGCTCTAGTGTTTTAATATTATGTATTAATTCTGTTTAGTTATATATGTATACGTAGTTTGCTTTATTTGTTTTTCGTTTTCCCCTCTTTTTATCTTTTCTTTTCTTTCTTAATGGTTATGGTTGTGAATGAGTTTGTGTTAAAATTAAAATTAAAATATTTTGGGGGGAAATTTCACATTTGTCTCTTTGGTCTAAGGGCCAAATGGGATGTGACACTCATCATCTACTTTCCCTTTAGAGTGTGGATTTTTCTTTAACAAATACATACATAAAGAAAATAAACCCTCACCACATTCCACACCATAGCCCTTATCTGTCTTGTGTGCATGAATACTGTACACAGCACATACCTGCTCACACACCAGCTATTTGTGTAAGAATAATGAACCATTGAGGGCAAACTACTTGACAAATGATACCTTTGACATTTGACGTTCGGCACTTGAGTCATTTGCATTCAATGTTTGATTGTCTACACTTGTAGTTCAAAGTGCTGTTACTTTATATGACAGCCTTCACCGGCTCAGACCCTCTGGATGTGTTGGACCACAACACCTAGAATCCCCTAGCCCAGTTTTTCCTATTGGGTTTTGGGAGCTGTAGTCCAATAACTCTGCATAGTGTCTCGTTGGAGAAGGCTGTGCTATAAGATATTGACAGAATTTCAGTATTTGACACATCTTAACAGTTTATCAGATGATGGAAATTGGAAGTATGATCCAATGGCAATCCGAACACAATCATGGGGTTTCATGTTATTGCGTATGAGTGTATCTCACACAATTTTGGGCAAAAGGGAAGTAATTCTGAACGCAACCATGGGTTTTACGTTATTGCGTATTAGAGTATCTCATGCAATTTCGGGCAATGGGAAGTCATTCTGAACACATTCCGAACACTATTAGAATTCACGTAAATTCACTAAACTAGTGAATTCAAGGGAATTCGAATTGGCTCCATTCAAAATAGAGAGAAATTCTTCCCGTCTGATAAACTCTTTAGTCAGATCACTTGAATATGGCATGAGCCTAGATGACTCAATGCAAGTCTTTGTGGCTGAAGTTACCATTCTGAAACTTTTTTTAAAATACAGGTAACAACGAACAGGGGGAAATTGGAGTTGGCAGCATCAGTATCAGCCTTCTTCACCTGTTCACATCATCTTGAAATTGGAGCCTTAGCCCTGTTCCCAGTCAATTTAGGCTCTTTTTCTCCTTCAGGGCTTTGGGCTTATCTTCACTTGCCAGGATACTCTGGGGTGCCTGGAGTATTTCCCCAAAATGTCCCTCTTACCCGCTTTCTTTTGCTGGATTTTTCTGGCTCTCGCAACAAAGGATGGGTCGCTGCCTTCCCATGTGGCTCCCATTTGTCACCCGACACTGCTTCTGAGGTCAGAACAAGGCACCCAACCATGCTATCAATGCTGGGCTTCTCGTTCTGACTTCAGACGGACTCACATCCACAATGGCAATGCCAGGTAACTTGCAGGGACTGCAAATGAAGGCAGCTGTCATCATTGCAAAGAGAGTGTTATTTGATTTTTAAAATCTAATAAAGATTGGTGGACATTTTGGACTTTAGACCCCCGTAGCCCCACCTACAATGGCTGGTTAGGGATTGTGCAAGTTGTAGTCCAAAATAGGTAGACAACCAAAGATTCCTCGCCCTCTTTTTAAGTACATCCTGGTTTACAAAAGGCTCCATTCTCATCTTCTTTGTGTTCCAAAGCCCTGCCAGGTCATCCTATAACCCCTTTTTTCATAAACTTCTTGTTTAGTCAATACCCAGATGGTCTAAGAAACCAAAAATCAAGGCTCAACAGACAATGGCATTGGTACACATGCTCCCACCACCCAACAGCTGTCAAGCCCCAGAAGGGGCAGCTCTTGCTATTCTGTACCAGAGGGGAGGAGAGGGAGCAGGAGGCAGTTTGGACTATGGAGAAGAAGCTGGTCTCAACCTACGGGGGAAGAAAGGAGAGTACCATTGGCCCTCCACATTTGCGGCTTTGACTTTCGTGGATTTATTTGCAATTTTGATTAATATGTTCTCTCTGGGACTCTCTAAGTCTTGCAGTGCAATTCTGTTGTAAGTTGACCCTAGAGTTGTGCTGGAGAACCTAGAAGTTCCTGAAGAAAACACATCTCTGGTCATTTGTAAGTCCTCCAGCATGATTCTGCGATCAACTTCTGGCAGATGTTGACCACAGAGTTGCACTGGAGAACCTGGAGATTGCTAGAGAGGTGTCCTCTTATGTAAGAATAACATTTTTTTATTTGCAGTTTTTCCACCTTCATGGGGGTCCTTTACCCCTAACCCCAGCAAATGTGGAGGGACCACTGTACATGCTCAAATGGAATGCACTCCACTTTTACATCCTTGAGGAGCTCAGAGCAGCCAGAGTTTTATGGTCTCCATCACCTCCCTCCACTGTCTCTCCATTGGTACACAACAGTATCAGAGGGTCCCTCTAGGAGCTTGACAATTGCCAGGTTGTGGGAGGTTTTTGGATAGAAGGCAAAGGCAGGTGAACAGCCCTCTGCAGCCTGGTGTTACGAGTTCCATTTTCTATGAAAATTTGGACGTAAATAACCCATATGACGCCAGATGTACTCTGGTCTAAGGACAGCCACAAACTCAAAGGCGTGGGACCATGTCTGCAATACACCCAAATGAGGCCAGTCTTTACAAACCTTTTCCTCCCAGATAGGATGAGAGTCACAAATCAGTTTGTCATTCAATCCAAATGACTAAGGTGAGGTGCAATATTTGCCCACTTGATCAGCTTAGTACCTCTGCCCCACTGTGGACCCTTCAGATTATGCCCTTCTGGCACTTCCATCCAGGTGTCACAAAGTTAATTAAACAGGCCCAGGTCTGTTTGGGCCTCTTTAAAAACCCTTGAACTTAACAGTTCAGTGTGCCAAGTTGGAAGCAGACTGAGACTACGTCGGTTTGGTGGCCCAACTTGGTTCCAGCACTATTGTTCCCCCCACGCGTTCTGAGCGACTGTGTCTCATATCTCCATCCACACTCCATTGGATCCCAGGAGAAGGTCTCTGCTGGAGTAAGTATCACCCGTAGTTTTGCCTCGTGTCTATCCCCATCTTCCATCCTTGATCCCTGAGCCTTGAAAGTGTGTGTGTGTGTGTATGTGTTGGTGTGTGCTTGCTCTCTTTTCAATAAATTTGGATTCTAATTAATAAAACCTGCCTCTGCACTGTTTCCTAAGGAGTTATTTTGTCTCTCAATAGACAGATTGGGAATTGGGTGTTTGTAAGGGCCCCTTGTCTCAGCAAATTTGAGCCAATTAATTAGACTCATCCCTACACTGGCCAAAATGGAATTCATGCACATAAGTCACTAACTGGATGCTGACCGTTGTATGTACCAGTTTGCGTAACAGTGGTCCCAAAACACACTGCAGAAATAATCCAGTTTCAGACTGCTTGAACTGCCCTGGCTCAGTGTGAGGGAATCCTGGGAACTGTAATTTATTGTGGCACCAGAACTCTCTGACAGTGAAGGCTCAATGAAGTTTTTCACATGGGAGGAATTTCTCTCAATTGCGAATGAAGCCAATTTGCAATTACGTGAATTCGCTAGTTTAGCGAATTTACGTGAAATCCGATTGCATTTGGAATGCGCTCAGAATGACTTCCCATTTCCCGAAAATGACCCCCCATTGCCCGAAATTTCGTGAGATACTCTAATACGCAATTATGTGAAACCCCATGATTGCGTTTGGAATGACTTCCCATTGCCCGAAATTGCATGAGATACACTCATTTGCAATAACATGAAACCCCATGATTGTGTTCAGATTGCCTTTGCATTATACCCCCAAATTCCATCGTATGATAAACTCCTACGTCTCAAAAAGCTACAGTTCCCAGAATTCCCTAGCACTGAGCCAGGGCAGTTAAATCCGTCTCAAACTGCATTATTTCTGCAGCGTGTTTTGGACCAGTGTCTGCTATTAGTGACAAAATGATTAATGTTTTATTATCACAGTTCCGAGGGAGTGGCATGCAGCATCACTAAACATTAACTTCTATAACATTAAAATGTTTCCCCAAACCTGGAAGACTATTGGCCCCTCAAAATACTCCAGATTAAACACAGTATTCTGAAGGAGAAACAAGCTTACTAATATATCAATCAGGGGCAGGCAGATTTCAGGCTTGCAGGATATACTTTGGTGGTAATGATGAGAGCGGGTGTAGTAATGGACATAAGAATAAAAACAAGGATAAGAATAATGGTTTTTGCTTTGCTAACCAGAGTCAATGGTGAAACCATGACTCAGGTGGACACACACAAACTTTTGTTCTTTCGGCTATCTAACTTGGAGGAGGGACATTTTCATGTTGCTGTTGTTAAAATGATGGGAGTCAAAAACCTTAGCCAATTTGTAGCAAGCCACCCAGAGATCTAACACCTGGATCCTGGTCTATCTTCTGCCTGCCCCTGCTGCAAACAACAAACTTCATAATGCTATCTGTACCTTGGAGTCCCCATAGGCTGTGCCTCTGTTATCTCCATGGTATTAACGAATGAGACAGTTTTGGCACCTCCATATGAGGGGGACCTAGTCATCCCACCTGGGGATGATGGGACTTGGTGACTGGGAGATTTGTAGGAGCCATTGCTCATCCTGCCCTGCAGTGCCTGATGGGCTTGGACATTGTTATTGGCTAGATCAGCTTGGATGGAAGGTGTGGAAGTCCTTGATGCCCTGGTCATTGCACTGGAGAGAGATGAAACAGAGGCCTGCAGTACAGGGTTCCTCACACTAAAGCTGGCAGCAGTCATTAGATTGTCCCTTGAGCCATATCTCATGGTTATGCTACGGGGGTCTTCCGATAGCATGCTCACTTGCTGAAGGCTGTAAGAACTAGGAGTGTCATAGACACCTGAGTCCGCAAACACCGAGTCTGGGTGAGAGTGAAGGAGCTTCTCCCGCTCCTCGATTTCTTTCCTCTCCTGGATAGATGCCATAATTGTTTTCGACAGGTTGTCATAGCGAACTGGTGAAGGGTCCCGCGGATGTGGGGCCGGGCTGCCCATCACAGGGCTGAAGCTCTGTGGCGGAGGACGCTGAAGCTCTCTGCCCCGCAGATGGCACATTTTGGCAGACAAATATGGGGAGTGGTACCCAACAGAGCCCATGGCAGAATGAGCGATGCACCTCCTCCCTGAGGGGGACATGGGGTTGAGCAAGCTGTCATATGACAAGCTCCCATTCCTGTTTGAGAGAGAGTTGGGTGAAAAGATGCTTTTGTAAGGAGTTGAAGCTGTCCCTTCTGACTTCATCGAATGAAGGGGCATTTTGTCTGTTCCTCTCCTGCTGGCAGATTTCAGGCTAAGAGACCGCGAATTGACAGCAAAGGAGTCTATCTGCAACGGAGAAGATTGGTAAGTCTTGTGAAGGGAACTCTTCCGATAGGTGGGAATCTCAAGGCTTGGTTCTGACTGGTAATCCAGGCTACTGTCATTCTCTTCCATCACAGATCCTTGCTTGTGTCCTTCCTGGATGGAAATCTGAAAGAAAACAAATTAAAGACACAATTTTGGGTTCATACAGTCCAAAATAATTCACGATCAGATTATCTAAGGGACTGTCTTTTCCCATATAGATCACCTTGGGCTTTATGCTCTGAAAGTGAAACCCTGTTTACATTGCCACAGCCTAATGAGGTTCATTCTGGAATTAGTAATTTTGTGGGATATTTACCGTGTTTTCCCCAAAATAAGACAGTGTCTTATATTATTTTTTGCTCCCAAAGATGTGCTAGGTCTTATTTTTAGGGGATGCCTTATTTTTCCATGAAGAAGAATTCACATTTATTGTTGAACAACAACAACAACAAAAATTTATTATATATTGTATATATATTTATATACAAAAACTTTGCTAGGTCTTACTTTCAGGGGAGGCCTTATATTTAACAATTCAGCAAAACCTCTACTAGGTCTTATTTTCTGAAGATGTCTTATTTTTAGGGAAACAGGGTAGCTTTCTCTGTCAGACAGCTGAGGTGCAACAACAAACTACAAATCCCAGAACTGAGCCACAGGAGTTTAAGTGGTATCAAACTGCATTGTTTCTGCAGTGCAGAGGTAGCCAGAGAGACATTTTTCTTCCTTCTCCATAATACTAGGAGCATGGGGACATAAGAATCTTGTTGGATGCATATAAAGTCCAACTAGTCCAGCATCTTGCTTCCTATAGTAGCCAGTCAAATACTTCTTCAAAGCCCACCATTTGCCCACCAAAAAAGTGCAAGGAATAGGGATTAAAGAACGTTTGAAAATTTTCCCATACTCCATGAGAAAAGGTGTCTCAGACTTTTCTACCCAGTTGGGGGGGGGATGTCTACTGCCATCTCTGCACAAAAGCTAGAAAACAGGCCTTTTGGTTTTAATGCTGCCTTTTATGCTACAGGGCAAAATCTACCTGATTAAAAATTCCAAAATATTCAAAAAACCAAAACTTTTTTTCATGGGTGGCTGAGACAGTGACAGCTTTGCTTTCTGATGGTTCAGTACACACAAACTTTGTTTCACACACAAAATTATTACAAAATATTATGTATAAAATTACCTTTAGGCAATGTGTACAAGGTGTACATAAAACATAAATTAATTTTGTGTTTAGGTTTGGGTTTTGTCTCCAAGATATCTCATTCTGCATATGCAAATACTCCAAAATCTGAAATCCAAGCATTTCGGATAAGGGAGACTCATCCTGTACTACCTCCAGACTGGTGATTTGTAGCATGTACTTATTTTTTAAGTACCCAAGTAACAAATTTACTTACAGTTGCAGAACAGGAAATTAGAAGTGTCTTTTTTTTAAAGGTAGGACTATATTTGTTAACTAATTATGTTTTAAATGTAACTGTCTGATTTAGTAGCCCACTGCTCCTGGAGGTCTCATTTCTGTCCTTTCTGACTATCCTGCATTATAAGACTGCAGGTTCAGAACTAGCAGACAGAACAGCAAACTGTAACAAATAGAAGCAGGAAGATATTGGCCAGGCAATAAGGTGAAGCATTTGAGATAATAAGCTTTCCAGACATGACCAACTGGATGCAGTAATCTCATACTGCAAGGCTCTCTTTCCATCAACCGGGAGACAGGTTCCCTGGGAAAGATTTATGAGCCATTAACATGTAAGTCTCTTAAGGTGGGATTTCTTGATCCATTTCCCTCCTGCAGTTTAAAAGGACCACGGTTAAAGGGTAAGATTGCTTTCTGTGAGGTAACGAACCTTTAAGGAACCACATATGAAAAAAAAAGAGTGAAAAGCTGATTTTTAAAAGTGATTAGTCCCCATTACTTATTATGATAATTTAAAAAGAATGCATTGCCAACACTTGTTACATTACATTAAGACAGACCTGCACAACTTGTCAGTAGGTAGGGGCCAAAATTAAAATAGTCTAAGCTTCATTATTATTATTATTATTATTATTAATAATAATAATAACAAACCATATTAATTCCATAGTTCTTGTGGGTTTTTTGGGCAATGTGGCCATGTTCTAGAACAGTTTGTTCCTGACGTTTCTCAAGTTGTATTTTGCCTTTTCTGACAAAATCTCTCTTTCTTTCTCTCTCTGGCTAATTGTTCAATAGCCAGTAGGCTTTGTAAAACAGAGTATCTTCCATGTAAGACACACCATTTGATTTTTGTGATAAAATAATAAAATGTATGCACTATTTTTATACAAATGATAATGTCCGTTGGTGTCCGTTGTGTGATGCTTTTTACATTCCAGGGTGTGTGTTGGGGGGGGGGGGGAGTGGTTTCCACAGTGCTGTAGCCACAGTGCTTACCTGCTCAGATGCTCCATGGTAGTGTACTTTTGGATTGTTGCTGAAACCTGGGCGATACTTGTACATCGCAGGTGTGGGAGGGCTGATCAGTTTGGGTGAAAGGCTACTCTCTGAAGAAAAGAAAAGAAAGCATACTTATTACTTCGCTGTTTAGAGTCACAAAGAACAAAAATTGATCCTTTTTCTTTTCTGATCAAACATGTGGGACAAAACGTGTCAAGAGCTGTTGGTGCCAGAAGCAGAAACCCTTGGCTCTGTTGGAGGTTGATCCATGTGACCAACCACCTGAACTGCAGTTTGGAGTATCTTCCAGGGCACAGAAATATTCTCAGGCTCTGGACTAGTCCTACCCACATGCTGAAGGGCTATAAGATATTTCCTGTTTGAACTATGACTTCTGCCAAAATAATATAATTGTTTCCCTGGCTAGGTGGTGCATTGCAACATCTTCCTCCAGCTCTGGTTCCTGGTTTCATCCTATAGCTCTGACTCTTTGCCTGTAGCCCACGGGTCACTAAATTCCCATCCCATTTAGATCCTGGCAAATAATAAAGCAATCCAAAGAACTTGTAGGAGAAAAAGAATAGGTGACAGAAGAGCTGGCCTAAGAAAGCAAGTGGCAGGGGGCTTGGAAGTCCAGCAGTCCAAAACAAGTGGTGTTGGAGGAAGCTAGAAAAGGAGGTTTTACATATGTATGTATGTATGTAGTGTATACTCAGCTTTCCTGAAAGTAAGAGCCCACAGCTAGCATCATGAACATAGAATACCACAATAAAATATACAGGCTATGGAAATAAGTGTGATCAAAATCAAAACAGGGGGGAAACACCTGCACTTTTTGATATTTTTACAGGAGAAGCAATTTCGGCAGACAGAGGTTTACATGCAGGAATGTAGACAGAGCCAGACACAGCCCTGTCTGTGGACCAAGAACTGCATAGAGATCAAATCACAACTTGACTTGAATGTGGCTGGTCTCTAGCTCTCAAATAAAGTACATGCAAATTTGCATCATCCAAAGTCCATCCACTGGCCCTTTTAATTCAGTATTATCTATCCTGTCTAGCAGTGGCTCTCCGGGTTTTTAGACTAGAATTTTTCCCTAGCTTTACCTGAAGACGCCAGAGATTAACCCTGGGATCATCTTGCATGCAAAGGTTATAGTTTCTGCCATTTGGCTATAGCCCCCAAAGGGAACGTAGATCTGATGTTGTCCTACGTGAAGGTATCAATTGTGGGAGTTTTGAATCTTTGCACACAACTGCCTTAAATGGATTAAGAACCACTATCATAGTCCATCAAATCTGTTCTGACTGGCAACAGCACTCCTTAGTCCCCACCATCACCTGCTACCTGATCTTTATAAATGGTGATGCTTGAGACCTTCCGCATGCAAGGTAGTGCAGTCAACTGTGGGGCTACCCACATGGGCCAAAAGACATTTGTTCCCTGCAGCCTTGTGTCATCTTGTTTGGACGATGCAGGCCAATACCTCTTGGCCACAACTGGGCTGGATTCTGGCAGATCACACACAGATCTGGTGGATCAGGCCTGATCCTGGGGTAAGTGGGTATTAATGTGGGTCAGATTGACCCAGAATCTCTGTGGCAAACCCTGGTAGATCAGACAGCCCCACTCGCCCCTTACCCTACTCTCCCATTGCCTCTACTGGAAAGATCTAAGTTTCTCCATCTCACATGGAAATGGGGCACCTAACCAAGTGGGTGTAGCCAGGCGCCCTGTCTCCATGTCAGATGTTAGGCCGACCCTGTGTTTTCTTGGCCGATCTGCTCAGGGCCTGCGTTTCATCTGTCAACTGAAGTGGTTCCTATAGCACAACACAGCTCAATAAATATTGCAGTTGAAGGAAAGATTTATGAGAATGGAAACATTTTATCTGGTTTCAAAAGTAAAACACCAGTAAAGCACTGTACCTTCACTGCTGCCCAGCTCGCTGTATTTGCTAGAATCTCCTTTGGGTGGTAGAGGAGGTTGGACCTCCATAGTTTTATCTTCCAGACCTTCCAGACTAACTTTAGACTGAAAATAAGCATTAAACAATAAAGCAGGAGATAAGACTAGATGACCTCCTAGATTAATTTCAAGGCTTAGTGTTCTCTAATAGTTTCACAGGCATCTTTACACACTGAGCAAGGTATTGTGAAGCAAAAATCATAAAGCACCTGTTCTGACCATGTTGTTTTGTGCACACATCACAACTTTTTGGGAATCATATTCATATGATTTCGTATTCATATTCATATAAAAATATTTAGTCATGCATACACAGCTTTTTGAAGGACATTCTCATAGGTTGATGAGAGGATTTCTGTTGGATCTGATTCATAGGATCAATTCACCCAGAAACCACATCCCTGAATACTAGGGCTTTTAGATCCTAGCCTCTCTTGCTAGCCTTAAAACACTTTGCAAAAAAAGGAAAGAAGAATGGGAAGGAAGAATGATCTCTCTGTGCCAACTCATTTACACAGCTCCACCCTTTTACATCAAATTTGGGCCAGCCCAAGACCTTTTTCTCCTTGAGGATTCAAAAATACAGTCAGGTGTGTGAATTCATATCAGTTAAGCCATTCTAGTACAGTCGTTTTCATCTCCATCACGACGACATCTTTTGTAAAGCTGATGGGTTTCAATTTCCCATTCAAGACCAAGCCACCCAAATATTTTGTATTAAAACAGACAACTCAGAGCAATATATTCATTCCCTACTCCAGCTATTTAAAGTATTGCAGCTAAATTGAGAGGGAACAGGGAAGTGGTGGCAATGGTAGGTGATATCACTATTCCAGATATTCAGAAACCTCCAGCGCTTTGACTCTCCAAGCCCTGACTTCAATGACAGTAATTCTAAGCATACATCAACGTTCTGTTAAAAAGCAACATAAACTAAATGCCAGGAGCCTGCAGTTTGCCTACATGCTTGGTATAAGATGGGTAGCAAGCAATGCTCACCTTACTTCGGTTGAGATTAGCTTGGATGCCATTGTCACTTATCTTCACGGTGATCTGTCGTTCTGTTAAATCCGGTCTCAGGAAAGGTGGTTTAACAGTTACAGGTTGCTTCTTCTTTGGCTCAACAATGTACCTGAGAACAGATATGGATGAGTCTGTCAGTGTTGTTTTCTCTTGCATTCATTAAAAACAACAACAACAACAACAACAACAACACAACCCTCCCGTGATTGTTCACCCTAAGGTATGAAGAATTTTGTAAATTAGAGTCATTTCAAAAACAATCCAGATTAAATTCTCACTATCCACATTGGACAGATTCAATATACAACCGCTTTCAGCAAGAAGAGGGCCATGTGTTACAGGCACTATAGACAAGGAGCATGACAATGACAGATGAAAAAATAGGTGACAAGCCTAATTCAGCACCATGAAGATTCAACACATGGATTCAAAGGGAGACTTTTTAAGAGCAAACTACTCTAAGCCCTCGACCCAGATGAGCAATCTGTCATTTTTGTTTAAAATAAATCAGCAATTTAAAATTCTTATCCAATGTTCCCTGAGCTATCATTAAACCTTTCTTAGAAACAAAACGTAATAATGCTCTTCTCCTGTTCTTTTTGCTTTCTAGATCATTGCAAGCATATATAAAATTCCACATTTCCAATTCAAATCTTTTCCCCCCTTTCTCTAGGAGAAAATGCTCTCTGTTTCATAATAAGGAAAATTGTCAGAGAGACTAAAAGCCAAAGCCACTTTCAGTCAGTTATAATGCTTGGGTGGCAACGATTAGTCTGAGGGACTTCAATTTTGCTCAGGCAATGGTAAGCGTTTTGTGTAATGGTAGATGATTTTGTGTTTGTGTATGCGTGTCCGTGAGTGTAAAATAAGATTATAAAATAATTGTTGCAAGCATTGCAGCCAATATAAATCTGCCTAGAGACTGAATGCAATCAGTTAAGCAGTTCCTAGCCAGTGAAACCAATAAAAAGGGGCTGGAGAAAAATGTTCAAATAAAGCAGATAATTATTCTCTACCAATATCATCCCTGAGAGCCAGAATGGTGAAGTGATTTGGGCATTGGGCTACATCTCTGGAAACGGACCATAGTGCTGAACTGTGATGCAATGAGTTTAGGAGGAAAAGCTTACAATATCCTTCTTGCATTCACAACAAATGGGAGAAGAAGTGGGAAGGGTGTGCACCCCATGGCTCACCTAGATTCGTTTCCATCACAATAAATCCTAACCAAACCCAATGAAGCCAAATGCAGCTGATGTATCAAAAATAACGTTTGCGGCCCTCATCTCCAGCTCAAATGAAAAGTACATGTAACTAACTGTTAGCACAATTTTATGCATGCTATCTCAGGTCTCCCACTGAATTAATCTAGACTTAAATAGAAGGTAGAGGAAACAGGCCGATAACTCTATCTTTGCATTTCCCATTGCCATTTATTATTAAATGGCAATTTAATAATTGCCATTTATTATATTTGCATTTCCCATTGCCATTTATTATCACCCTTGTCTCAGTCTTCACTGATGTCAAAAATTTCTTTTCTGCTGATACTCTCTGAGGTGTCACGCACAACAACACAACAACAATCATCACCCATTAAAGAAATCTGAGCCAGCTAGCTGGGTAAGTTTTAATTGGTTTCATCTGCATTTCTGTACGTTGTAAGCAAGAGCTGAAAATACAAGAAGTATTCAAGATATAAATCTTAAAAATTATTTTCTCCATTAGTAATATTGCGTATTAGGGGTGGGGAGTAGAATGGAACTCAGCTTGTCTAGGGAGTTTATCACACAGGAGGAATTTTTCTCAATTTCGAAAGAAATGAAAGTGGGGCCAGTTTGGAAATGAGTGAATTTGCTAGTTTCAGCTAATTTACGTGATTGCGTATTGACGCTGCATCGCGTTCGGAATGACTTCCCATTGTCCGAAATTGCGTGTGATAGTTTTTCACGCAATAACATGAAACCCCATGATTGCATTCGTAATGATTTCCCATTGCCCAAAAATGTGTGTGGTAGTCTTTCATGCAATAATGTGAAAGCCCATTATTGTGTTTGGACTTCCATTGGATTATGCTTCCAATTTCTGTCGTCTGATAAACTCCTTGGTCAAAAGGTGGCTTTTCCATACACTAAATTAACCGGGGAAGGAGAACAGCCAGGGGAACCAGCCTCAAGTTAACAATTACTATTGTGGATTTCTCTTCGCCTAGCTTACCTGGGTGCCAGAGGGCTGCAGAGAACGTGTTCCACATTGCCACAGCATCCTCGGGTGAAAGGATTTACTCCCCCACGGAACTTCCCTGTCACCTGGAATTATAATATTCAGGGCACTTTAAGAAAGAGAAGAGAAACATCCAGCCTATAAACCTAAGTTGGCCTGTGAAGAGTCCCAATCAGTCCTGCCCACTGCCTGGGTTCCATCTTCTTTTGGAACTAACCGGGGAGAGATAGTCTCAGATACAGTGGGACCTTGTTATCCGCTGGTGTTTGGTTCCAGGATCCTCCATGGATAACAAAATCTGTGGATGCTCAAGTCCCATTAAATATAATGGCAGAGCAAAATGGTGTCCCTTAAATAAAATAGAAAATCAAAGTTTGCTATTTAGAATTTATACTTTTTTGAATATTTTCAAGCCGTGGATGCTTGAATCGGTAAATAAAAAAAATCTGTGGATAAGAAGGGCCGACTGTAAACCAGCAGAAATTCCCAGGCCCGCCTCAATAAAGGCATGAGGAGAAGCGAAGAAGACTTCTGACTGAACCACCCAACTGAAGGAGTACTTTTGAGCGCAGCTCAGTCAGCATGTTGCTTGTACCACATCCTCCCTCACTGGCAGTGATGTGTGATGCCCTATCAGCCTCCTTGGATCTCCTAAAAGAACAAGTGGCTTAAGTAACCAAGACCTTACCACCAATCAAAAAGCTTAGCATAATATCAGAACATGGACATTGTCTTGTCATTCCTCTAACAAGGCAAGATTGGAAAGCCAATTGCCATCCCTGACTTCAGATCTCATAAGAACTTGGTTACTGTAGCAACTTCTGCCAAGCAGGAGCAAATGGACAATTGAATTATACTTTGTCATACACACATTTTTAATACTGCTTTTAAAAACCCAGTGTTTTTATCTTATTTCAATGTATAAATTGCCTTATGATACTTTAACAACTGTATTGTATGCTATCTGAATGCCAGCAGAATTGTAATAAAATAAATAAATAAATAATATCATCATCATCTCACCTGTTCATTGGTTGTGCGTCCTCTGGCCACTAAAACAATATGGAAGCCTGTGAGACCAATAACTGGGATGAAGAACAGCCCAGCTACACACATGACTGCCATACTGTGTTGCCGACGTTAAGGAAATCCTATGCCTTTATGCATAAAAATGACTAAAGGTGAAGAAAAAGTACTCCACACTTAAAATATAATCTTTCTCCATGTTACTTTTGTTGTTGTTGTGTGTGAGAGAGTTTGTGTGTTGTTGTATTTTTTGGAAGAAGATATAATGATGCTTACATCTATGACATTATCTTCTAACAAATAATATTCAAAAAGGTGTACAGTCTCTGAACATCCATACACTGAAGGAAGGATACGTGATGGCAGTATGCACTGCTCCCAGCTTTTCTGCATGGTGTAAAACAAAGATGAGCCCAAAGGTAAACACTCCAACCATGTGGGCGCTTAAGGACAGCAAGAAAAGGAAAAAAATACCGGTAGTTCCTCCGTCCGATGCAGTTATTAACCCAAGGGCAGTGATGGTCAAAATCCTTGTAAAGAGAGGAAAAGTCAAGATGTAAGATCCAGCTACACAGACAGAAGCAACAGTGGTTTGAGGATTGTACTATATACATTTTTTAGCCTGCCCTGTCCAGTATTTAGGCAGAAACTCTTGACAAAAACAGAAAGCCCACTTGGTTTTGAGCATGCACCATTTTGAGAATCTCAGTGTTTATTTTTAAGTAAGTGTCTACATCTTATGGTGTAGGGCAGGCATGAGGACTTTGCAGCCCTCCAGATGTTGTTGGACTACAATTCTCATCACCTGTAACCATTGGCCGTGCTAGCTGGGCCAGACAGAAGATGAAATCAAACAACACTGGAAGTCTACTAGTTTCCGACCTCTGATTTAATGGCAGGAAGCAGAGCTTTTCTGACTACCGTTCCCAGAATTCCTGAGCAAGCACAGACACTGGCCGTGCTAACTGGGGGCTCTGGGTGTTATAATCCAGAAAGTAACTTTTCCAGGCTGTAAAGAAGGACTTTGAAAAGTGAGCACCTGAATCTAGGCTCATGGTTTTCTTTTGACGGCTCATCCTTGACAAGGAGGCTGTTCTTTCCACAGCTGCCCATCAGATTTTTGCAGACCAACATCTCCTGCTTAATTTCATTTCAGATTTCCAAACATGGAAGGATTTGATTGCTTGTCCTTCTGTTTCATTCTGACAGCTCCTGCTCCCCACAATCCACACAGTTTCTCCTTTCTCTCTCTTTCTCTCTTTTACATGGGTGGGCCACCTTCTCTCCATCCATCATATCCACTCCTACTGTTTACCTGCTTACCAAGTCCTTGGTCAGACTCTTATCCCTAATGTAAGAAGTACTGGGCACTTTAGCCCATTTTTATGTTGCTGTTTTTGGAGAGGAAGAAATTAGTCCTTCAAAAGCAAGCCAATTCTGGATTGTCTTGCTCATATCCAGTGTAATGCACATTTCTGATCTCCACGCCTACTGTCATTTTTTTCTTGCCCGTTCTAAACTGCTACGTTCCAGAAATTACAAATTGTCTCTTCTGCCCATTCTCTGTATGTTACCTTATGCACTCTGTCTGTACCCATTGGAATGTTCTGCAAAAGAAGGTGTGCTTGAACTCTTCCCTAATGTATCATAAAAAGTAACAAGGCACTTGAAGGGTAGAAGGGGTAAATGGTTCCCAGTACAAACCTAATTAGGTACAATGCTGGAAACTGTACAAGTGAAACTTCAGGCATTTTAATTGAAAGGGGGATGTATTTTTCTATCTGAACATAGAGTGAAGTCACCCAGTAGTTAGTCCACCACATGATGAACTACGACAGAGGGAAAATCAACCCATACTTCCCCATGTTAAAAAGGGTCACAAGAAGGCAGCTCCATGAAACCACTGCTGGTTATTGCTATCATATACTCGTGGCTTCATGTCAGGTCTACACGCTTCCACAGCCTTCTCTCCTTTCAAAGTAGTTTCAGCATGGAGATTGTGGATGAAAGAATTATACATGGGAAAACTCATATGCATAGAGTTTATGTAGTTATTTTCTTTTTTATGTATACGTACTTAGCTTGGAGAATGGAAGACTGAGAGGGTTTATGAAGCCATCTTTAAATACCTGAAGGGCTACCGTGTAAAAGATGGGGTGAGCTTGGTTCCTGATGCTCCAGAGACTAGAGCATGAACCAACAGGTTCAGATTACAAGAAAATAGATTCCAGCTAAACATTAGGAAGAATATTTTGACTGTAAGATCCATTCAATAGCGGAATGGACTGCCTCTGAGGGTGGTGGACTTTCTTTTTTTGGAGGCCTTTAAACAGAGGCTGGATGGGCATCTTTCAGGAATGCTGTAGTTGTGTATGCTTAATAGGCAGCGGGCTGGACTAGTTGCAATCCTTTCCAACTTTATGTTTCTATGGTTCCGTGTTTATCATGCCTTTCCTCCATTAAGCTCAAGGTGGCATATATTGCTCTCTCCCTCCCCACATTATCCTCACAACAGTCCTATGAAGTAGATCAGGCTGAGCAAAAGTGCCTGGCCCAAGGTCTCCAACCATCATCATCATCATCCTGCCTCTCCCTGCAGATCGAGGTGGATTACAGTAAAAGATAATAAAATGCATAATACAATAAATCATAAAATTTCACAATCCCCTTAATCCACCACCAACATAAAATATAACACATAATTACAAATTCAAAAAACAATCAAATTACAAAGTCAAGTTAAAATTAGTTAAAACAGTTAAAAATAAGCAGATAATAAAAATAGCCATGGGCAGGTGGGGTGATCTTTTATTTTGGGAGGCCAGTCAGTCAGGGAAGGCTTGCCGGAAGAGATCTGTCTTGACTGCTTTCTTAAAGGTGTCAAGGGTGGTAATCTGACGGATCTCCTCCGACAAGTCATTCCACAATTTTGGAGCATTGTGACTCAATGGAGAATTGAATCTGTACCTTTCAGGCTCCATTCCAACAGTCTAATTGCTGCATCATAAGTGGAGAAATAATTGTTGTAACTTAAATAGAAACACAATACATCTCATTACAAGTGGAAGGACAGTAATCAGGTGTGGTTATGTGCTCAGAGTTACTAACTGTAATAGGCAATTGCAGGTCCCAGCTTTACCTTCTTCTGGTTCTTTATCTTTAAACCAGACAATCTAAGCAGTTCTTCAAACAGGTGACAGCCTCAGGTAAAGGAGCATCCTCTGTAAAATCGGACACACAGCACATCCTGCAACCTACTCTATGCATCCCTAAGGAATCGTGAAATTTAAAACCTAAATGTCAGTGAAATTACTGAATTACAGCTCTTCACTTCATGAATGCATGCAGCCTCTGGAGTGAAACACCAATAAATGCTTCACTGTGACCACATCTCCTGGCAGCAGAGTGATGCATAAGTATAGAGGACTTTCACCCCCACACATACAAGAAGGAGGGAGTGGGGAATCAATATGTTGCTTGCTTCCAGGACACAATTTATTGATTCAAGAGATGTTAATGGTTCTGTTGATTCCCTTCAGTAAGCAATCAAAGCTTAATAATGTAGCAACGCTGTCTATTAGAACCAATCATAATCGGAATTGATGGCAAGATACTGTGTGATATGTTGTGTTCAAAAGGCTGGGAGAAAGTAAATACTCAGGCTTTCCCTATTTATAGGGAACGATCTGATTGCCAAGAAAGGCCCGATTCAACTATAATTGGCCAAGAAATTATAATTGGCCAAGAAAGAGCCTGTAGGGACAAAACCACATTGTAGGAATCTACCCTTGGTTGGGCAGTTGTTACTGTTAGATGTTCTGATGTGGATGGACAAATTAATGCCTTGAAAGATTTTGCAGTGCAGCAGAAATGAGCAATTGAGGGCTCTCCACATGTTGGTGGACTCCACTTCTCAAAAGTCCCAGCCAGCACAGCTAATGGTTGTTCCCCAACCTAGCAGCTGGCAAACAATATTTTGGCAGGGCAGAGAACCTTTGGTCCTCCAGCTGTTTTGCACTAGAACTCCCGCGGTACTTTAAGATTGGGCATTCTTGCTGGGACTTCTGAGAAGTCCCAAACAGCTGGAGAACCAAAACCTTTCCATCCCCAGACTATAGTCAGATCTGCACTGGCCAGGACACCCTGGCTATCCCTGGAGTATTCTGGCCCTGAAACTGTCCCAACTCCTCTCCCCACATATCTGCATGTTTTGGAGAGACACTGGGTGGCTGTTCTACACAACATCCCACTGTGCTGCCCACAACTGTCACTGGTGCGAATTGCTCCCTCTGAGGCTGAAAATGAGATGCCAAGCATCAATCTCTTGGCTGAGCACCTAGGACTTTATCACACCGGGGGAAAGCTGGGATTAAAAAGGCATTTTCCCGGCAAAGTCCCAAGATCACGGCAAAGATTTTCAGACAACATCACAATTACAGAGAACTTATCTGGGGAATAACCAGGGAATAACCAGTAAAAAATCATTCACAGAGAAATCCCGTGGAATGGTTTATTGCTGGTTACTCCCTGGTTACTCCTGGGATACACCCTCTCTAATCATGATGCGTCTTGCTGCATTCTTGGGACTTTGCTGAGAAAATGCCTTTTTAATCCTTTTTAAGTCCCTAGCTGCAACCTCAGAGGGAGTGAATAACTGCAATGGTGGCAGTGGAGGGCAGCACAGCTGGACACTGTGTAAACAGCCACCTGGCATTGCTACGGAGTGCTCTGGATTTTCTGAGAAAGATCCAGAGCAAAATGTAAAGATTTTTTTAAAAGTGCATTAAGGGAGAGAAAGCCCAGTTTCACTGTGGGACTGCCCTTCCCACATGTAAACGGTTCATGGTCAAATCAGGCCTTTAGGTCTGCCCCAAGTGGTCAGGGCATCATGAGAGCATGGGAAAACAGCTGCAAATGGCCCATGTAGACCCTCTCCAAGATTCCCTTCCGCATTCAGTATAAGCTTTTGTTGCTGACTTTTAAAGCCTTGCCTGGGCTGGCCCTTTCTTTATTTATCCGAGCTTCTCTCTCCTTACATCTCCACTCATGCCCTCCGTTCTGGTAGTCAAGGTCTGCTATTCCAGCCCAGGATTTCCACCGCCCCTTCCAGGATCTGTCCCTTCTTACTTGCTGCCCCACACTCCTGGAACCTCCTTCTCCCACGGTTTCAAAACTGAGTTGAAGACCATATTATTTAGGGAAGAGTTTCCAGGCATTGTGTGATTGTTATCTGACTGTTACTGGATATTTGAACTGATACTACTTCCACCACCATCCAAGGAGAGAGAGAGGCAGGACAGCTCCATCAGACCTTGCCTGAAAGAAGAAGAGCCCTCCCTCCAGTCCTTCTGCTTTGGTCCAGGCCTCAGAGGGAGAGATGAAGTGCTGGACCTGATCCCCTTCCCCACCACCATTCCCTTCTCCTTTTGTGCCATGTCTTTTTAGAGTGTAAGCCTGAGGGCAGGGAACCATCTAACTAAAAAGATTGTATGTACAGTGCTGTGTAAATTTGCAGTGCTATATAAATAAATAAATAAATAAATAAATAAATAAATCTATAAATTTGGATACCTCCAAATCTACAGTTCCATAAAAACTTCTATGAGAATTTTTAAAGCAAATCTTGGAATCAACTAAACTCCTCTTCTCCTGTCTCAGAAAATCAGCTCCACTTGTCTTCACTGTAACCGTTCTTGGGACTACACTCAGTGCCTTTTGCATTTTACTCTGGCTGAATCTGACATTTTGCTGAATGACTTTTTACCTATTTCCCTTGATTAAATTCATACCCACCCTGCTTTTCAACTGCACAGTTTACTACACTTAAAAATTGCTTAAAAGACAGCCCTTCTGAAGTTGGATGTGGAGCATAACAAACACTAGGCCTGGCAATAAAATAGGAGAATTACAGTCCTCTCTTTTCACAAGCAATATGTTTTTGCTTCTTTGGGCTAATTGTTTAAACATCCCAAGGGCACCATTAAGGCATCCAGTTTATCAGCAACTATGTCAGAGTTCTATAAACCAAGACCTCTAATGTACAGTGTGACAAAAGTGATACACCAGAATGGTCAGCTTCTTCATGGAGAGGAGAATAATTTGTGTACCATACACGCATTACACAGAGATTTTTGACCTTTTCACATGTTCAGTGAACATGTAGAAGGAGAGTAAAGTGGAGCTGGTACTTGCTGTCCTTGCTCTGGTCCTCCGTGCCTTCATCTTACAACCTGGCAAAGTTACTTATTTGATGTAGTATTACCAGAATTGTCCAAAAACAGGGACTTTTCTAAGCTCTGAGTCACCCTGAAGTGTGTAGGCGCAAGTTGTGTACATGGATTCACCTCCACGTGGGTGTGCAAGTACGTCATGAAAAAGTGCGGACTTCATTATGGGAGGGAGCTTTTTCCTACCTCAACACAATTGTCGCAGACACTGCAGTGGGAGCAACGTGGAGGTCGATAGAAATGGCAGGTGGCACACCATTTCATCCGTACTTGGATCCCTTTAATCTCCACATTCTTGTAGAGTGGAGCTCGGAAATCGTCGTCTTTATCCTCGTCTTCATCTGCTGCTCAAGCGTCCCACAGAGAGAGTGAGCGAGAGACAGAGACACAGATAGAAAAGAGAAGGAAAAAAACACAAGCAAACAAAGTGAGAGACAGAGGCACAAGATTATTGGAATCAAAACACAAAACTATAACAATAAGCAGTTCTAGACAGTTTGGACTAAGGGTGCATCTACACCTTAGAAATAATGCAGCTGGACACCATTTCAATTGTCATGGCTTCATCCTACAGAATCCTGGGGTTTGTAATTTTGAGAGGCATCAGAACTCTTTGCCAGAGAAGGCTTTAAAACCTTGTAAAACTACAGATCCCCAGATTCTGTAAAATGAAGTTACAGAACTTTCAGTGGTGTCAAACTGCATTATTCCTATATTGATAAAGTGGCATCAAACTGTATTAATTTTGCAGTGTGGCAGCAGCGAAGACAACCTGGATCATGCCAAGTGCAGGAAGGCAAAGGAATGTAAAATAAATTTTTGTCTACCACTGAAGATAGGCAGCAAGGACTTTTATGGTTGAACACTTCTCCTTATAAAATTAAAGTCAAACACTGCATGCCACCTTGAGATCTCACCGTAAAATCAACAAAAAACCCTACACAAAACAATAAGGGCCAACATAAGAACTGCAGGTATAAAAAGTTCATCTGCATTTGTTAAGGAATATTTTAATGTCTTACAGTAGTGCTGAATTGTGTACTAGGCAGGCTTCTATGTGGAGAGCATTTATAACATGTTCTGTATTACAAATGTTGTGTCATTGTGGGAACAACAACAATGGAGATGATCAAACTGCCTTTCTCCCAGCCTCAGCGGGGGCTGAACCTTTTGAAAACTTTTTAAAAACAGGCGTTATTGCACACCTCCATGCCCAGTTTGGAGGCATCCCATACCGATTTTGGCATCCTGTACCCGATCCGTATACTTCTCCTGTAGTTTTTGAAAGAACGGGAGTTTCTCGTTCTTTCAAAAAGTGGTGGAGAAGTATGAATTGGGTACGGGATGCCTCCAGACTGGGCACGGAGGTGTGCGATAACACCCGTGTTGTTGTTGTTTTTTTTTTTTCAAAAGTTTCAGCCCGCATTGAAGCTGGGAGGAAAAGCAGTGTGATAATCTCCAATAACAGCAATGAATTCCAGCCACCTAGCCAGCCATGTTCCCCACCTTTTTCTGTATTGGCTACTGAGCATACTGACTCCTCATTGAGCTGTATTTTAGATTCTGCTCCTCTTCAAAGTTTTGTTTTATTTTTTATGTTAAGTGTTTACATTTCTGCAAACCTTGCAATTCTCTCACCAAGGGTGTAGCCACACTGCAGAGCTAAAGCAGTTTGACATGACTCTATCCTACAGAATCCTGGAATTTGTAGCCTGGTAAGTATTCCGCCTGGTCCATCAGAGAGCTTTGGTGTCTCACCAAACAACAAATCCCAGTATTCTGTAGGGTTGAGCCGTGGCAGTCAAAGTGAGGTCAAACTGTTTTAAAAAGCTGGAGTGCTCATATGACTGTCTTGTGGGTGGATGGCGACATTTCGGCTATGCAAGGAACCACACTCAGAGTAAAAGGTTTTGAGCAGGGGACAAAACTGTTTGGAAGGGGATGCTTAGTGAGAGCTGGTTGTACTTGTGCAATTTTTGTACGGTATACATGTATGCTTTTCATTCTTTCCTTCTCATGTTTTCCTTTGCCGTGCCCTGCCCCAATCCAAATTTACCTCGTGGAAAAACCCCAGGATCCATGAACGTTGCCATGCTGAAGTTTGCAAGTACAAACAGGAACACAAGCCCATTGTACAGAGGAATGGCTGGGGAGACAGCTCTTGTCAACCAGGGACACCTGCACAGGGTCACAAGACAGAAAGCGGAAAGTTATTTTGAAGATCCAAAAGCTTCACACCAAGAAAAAGCGAAAGGTCAACTGATCACACCAGTGAGCAAGCAAATCTTAATACACTCCTCAAACGAAAGCAAAAAAAGAAAGAAAAGAAATAAAGGAGGGGACAAAAACAGAGCTTGGGAGATACATTTATTTGTTCATTTTTATTTTATTTTATTTTTAATATATATGCCACTTTTTTCCAAATTAGACCCAATGTAGCTCAAAAAATATAGCCTTAAAAATACCATTTTAAAAAAGAATTAAAAATATCATATTAATATAAGTTAAAATATAAAATTGCTATAATCTAACAATATAAAATTGCTACAAGCTAAAAATATAAAACTATTAAAAACATACAAAAGCAGACACTCTAATAAGAAGCCTTCCCAAGAGTGAATTGCACATTAAAAGCCTGCATGAAGAGATGTTTTTGCCTGCCAGCGAAAGGAGAACAGGAAAGAGGCCACCGTGCTACTAGGGATTCCGGGAGGTGAAATCCAAATGCAACTTTGCCAAGGTCTTGTTTTAAAAAATGATTTCTTAGCAAGGGACTGCAGGAAAGAATGACTTCGGCTTTCAAAAATTAGATTGCATGAACCACCTAGCAAGATCAGCATTGTTTCCAGGATTTGTGGAGTAAGAACATGGGCCATTTGTGGAGTGAGAGGTTCACATGGTCCTCACCACTGTCCAACAGCAGCATACTCTGGCAAAGAACCTTGACTTGTCATGACTTGTGAACTGGGTCATTGTGTCAAAATCATAGACTCATAGAGTTGGAAGAGGCCACAAGGGCCATCCAGTCCAACCCCCCTGCCATGCAGGAACTCTCCATCAAGCATCCCCGACAGATGACCATCCAGCTTCTGTTTAAAGACCTCCAAGGAAGGAGACTCCACTACACTCCGAGGGAGTGTGTTCCACTGTCCAACAGCTCTCACTGTCAAGAAGTTCCTCCTCATGTTGAGGTGGAATCTCTTTTCCTGAAGCATGCATCCACTGTTCCAGGTTAGTCTCTGGAGCCGTAGAAAACAAGCTTGCCCCATCCTCAACATGACATCCCTAGATATAATCACCTCCCTAGGTCTATCTTTATAGGTTTCTAGACCCGTCATCATTTTGGTCACCCTCCCCTGGACACAATCCAGCTTTTCAACATCCTTTTTCAATTGTGGTGCCCAAAACTGGACACAGTATTCCAAGTGAGACACAAATGCACAACTAATGCTTATAGGAGCTGTGGATGCTTAGTAGACCAAGGGTGTATCTACACTGTACAATAAAGCAGTCTGACACCATAGAATCATAGAATCATAGAGTTGGAAGAGACCACTCCAAATCAAAGCATCCCTGGCAGATGGCCATCCAGCCTCCGCTTAAAGACCTCCAAGGAAGGAGACTCCATTACACTCCGAGAGAGTGTGTTCCACTGTCAAACAGTGTCAGGAAGTTCTCCCTAATGTTGAGCTGGAATCTCTTTTCCTGCAGTTTGCATCCATTGTTCTGGGTCCTGTTCTCTGGAGCAGCAGAAAACAAGCTTGCTCCCTCCTCAATGTGACATCCCTTCAAGTATTTAAACAGGGCTGTTATATTACCTCTTAACCTTCTCTTCTCCAGGCTAACCATCCCCAGCTCCCTCAGGCGTTCCCCATAGGGCATGGTTTCCAGACCCTTCACCATTTTAGTCACCCGCCTTTGGACCCTCTCTAGTTTCTCCACATCCTTTTTGAATTGTGGTGCCCAGAACTGGACACAGTATTCCAGGTGGGGCCTGACCAAAGTAGAATAGAGTGGCACTATTACTTCCCTTGATCTAGACACTATACTTCTATTGATGCAGCATATAATTGCATTGGGCTTTTTAGCTGCCGTATCTCACTGTTGACTCATGTTCAACTTATGGTCTACTTGGACTCCTAGATCCCTTTCACATGTAGTTTCATTCAGCCAGGTGTCTCCCATTTTATATCACTTTAAGTGTTGTAGCTCTATCCTACGGAATCCTGGGATTTGCAGTTTTATAAGGTCTTTCGGCTTCTCTGCCGAAGGGTGTTGGTGCCCCACAAACTACAAATCCCAGGATTCTGTGGGAATGCGCCATGGCTGTTAAAGTGGTGTCAAACTGTATTATTTCCACAGTGTAGATGAATCCAAAAAGGAGACAGGCTGATCTAATTCATAGTTTGCTTGTTTGTGTTCTAAATAGTGTTTAGCACAAACCATTATCCTGTCTGAGCCAAAACTTCACCAAATACCTCTGAGTAAATACATTGCCTCCCTTTCATGCCTTCTTTCACACAATAGAGTGCTGTCCAAGCAGAGGTAGGGGACTACGGATGAGTGCGCATGTGCACGTACTGAGAGACATGCTCAGATCCTTGGCTGTCAGTGACTGGATGTGAAGTCCAAGCAAGTAATGCCAATCTATCAAAATAATAGGCTAGGGAGTTATTTTTGACCCAAGCGGCTGCAGAGGGGGAAATTAACAAGATATTTTTCATTGGGAAGTTCCTACCACATTCCCTAATGAACAGAAAGAAATCAGATCATTTAGTGGAGCTGCACATTTGAATGAGTTCAACGAAATGTAAAAAAAGGACACACTGAATCATCATGAGCATCAGCCAGAGGTTTTGTTCCCCACCCTATCACTGTTCCTTGTATAATTTGTTTTCTGGAAACTGACAGGATATCAAGTATGCTGGGGAAGACCTAGGATCTGAAAAAGCTTTGGGAGAAGCAGTTACGCATGAAATTGACAGGATAACCTCAAAAGTGAAAATAAGAATATACAAATTGTATACACACACTTCCCTGGAAAGCTTGGCTACATTTATCCAAAAAAACAAGACTATTTATCTCTCTTCCTCATTCCCACTGTTTCTTCTTCTCTCTTCCCAACCTCCCGCCCCCATTTTTTCTTCAGTTCCTTCTGTTCCTTTCAGTATATCCTATTTTGCTTTTCTTTGCCACAGGTTTTACAAACTATTTATTATATTTTAAGGATACATTAGACTTTTGATCCGTTAGTGACCCGCCTTAGATCCTGTGCAAGAAAAAAGGCAAGACATAAATTAGGGCTCGAATTCAACATAGCACCTACCAATTTATAACCTAGAGTTAAGGATTTAGAACTGATTTATAGTCATGTCGACTATGGAGTTTGTCGCATGAGAAAAGAAAGCAGAAGTTCAGCTGATAGTAGCACCTATCTATGTGCCTTACCGCATGACGTCGTAGTTCTTCAGTTCTCTTCCCGTGGGAGATTGTTGTAAAAGTGAGCCCTTTTTTTAAAAACTGGAAAAATCAATTCAGCAAAAACTCACTTTCATGACCATCTCCCACGGGAAGAGAACTGAAGAACTATGATGTCATGCGGTAAGGCATGTAGAAAGGCACTACTCTCCAGCTGAACTTCCACTTTCTTACCTTGGACTCATTCCTACTATCTTTTAAACCAGATGACAATTTGGTTTGAACCGATTCAAATGACCCTGGTTCCCACTGAAATCAATTCGCTGAAGTGATTTGGTGAGGGGAGCCATGCACCAGACCCATTTAACCTGCGTCTTTTTGATACTGATTGTTTTTGCGTCTTTTTCACCAAATTGATTCAACACAAGCGTGAATCACAGGTCGATCGGAATTTATTCAAATTTGCCCTTTGGCCGGTGGAACCAAATTATTTTGAATCCATTAATTCATGAATGTGAACCACAAGTGGGTTATTTTGATGTAAGAAAATGACAGAAAATGTGATTGGGGCAAATGTAGTATAAACTACGATACGATGTTGAATCAATCTATCGATTCAGATTGCACACTGATTTAGCTGTAAGTGGGAATGAGGCCCTTGGCTATCAACCTATCTATTTTGACCTATAACCTCTTTCAATTCAATTAACTGGACCATTGAGGAGAGTGAAAACAAGATTTTTCCTAGCTCTCCTAAACCACTTTTCCCACTGAGATCCTTTCCATAACCAGCAAATACAAACCTTAGTCATGCTGGTTGGGAATCTGCGAACAGTGCCCCCCCCCCCCCCAATACATCTAGAATTCTTGAAACAGCTTGAATCCTTGAATTCTTGCACACATCATACAAGCTAACCCAAATGTTTTTTTTTAATTTCAACAGGTGAGTTGCACCAAGTGCCTCCCTTCTGCCATTCCATTTGCGTAGGAGGGAAATGGAATTGGATTTGGCATTTTTTTTCAAGGCAGGACAGCAACATTTCACAGGTGTGACTGTGCTGTTTGTCCTTTTAATTCTCATTGAGTGCCATCTGCCACATCCCCCCACATTTACCCTTCTGAATATCACAACATGATGGGGGGGGGGTAACTGACAACTATCAACTGAAAATGTAGCTTTTGAGCCAGAAATAAGCAATATTTTCAAAGTTCCTTTTAATAGACCCAGAGGATGCATTTGGCACTGTAGAACTGACATGGTTCCATCCTACAGAATCCTGATAGTTTTGTGAGGCATGTTAGCATATCCTACACCAATCTTATGCTAAATGTGGGGTTTTATATTTTCATATCTAGTGTCAGGCATGTTTTTAAGAGGTCACAATGACCTTAGGAACACTAGGAGGTTTTACATGGGAAAGACACACTAGCCCGAAGACACGTAGAAGACCTAGATAGCACTAAATAAAGGTTTAAATTGGTTTGCTGACCACGCTATCTTCCCTCAGGCTTTCTGCATATCCTTTCACAAAAGGAACTGAGTGAATCCCATAGCAAACTAGTTAAAAACATATTTCCTTCTCACTCTGGGCCACGTCCCTATCCACCCCTTCCCAGCCAAACATCCAGGGGTTATCTCAAATCCAATAATTGTTTTGTCACTCCAAAGTTAAAACTATCAGTCATTCCGGAATCCTATTGTTGATCCGCTGGGAAGACCCTCAGGTCTTTGTCACACTACAGGATAGCACCAAACAACTCCCTCCTTGAGGCCAAATATCAACCCCAGGTTTAGTTTCATGTGTGTCTCATAGAGCATCTCTCTCATGCACTGTGTCTCCTTCAGATGCAGTCTGCCCCACTCCATCTTCCATGCAATCAATCCCCTCTTCAGGACTGGTAATGATTATCCCTTCTAACTACCAATTTCTCGCTATCCAACCTTTCATACCTTTATTTCTGTTAGAATCTGTACGGTTCTTAAATCTGCATTGATTTTGAGTTTTTGTGTGCACCTTTGCATATTTCTAAATAAAACTTGTATTCGCCAGAGTCTCTCTGCAGTTAGTACTGGAATGCAGAGGTGTGAAAGATCCCTTACATTACCCAACCACTTGCAGGCCTTCTGCTGAGCTAATAAGTTCCAGCAAAATACTAAGCAGATGCTGCCACTATTGGTGGGAACTCCAAGTCCCTTCCACCTTTTGTATAACAGGCACCTGTGCTCTCTGGCAGAGAAAGGTAAACACCTTGTAAAATGACAAATCCCTGGATTCTATAGGATGAAGCTGCAGCACTTAAAATGGCATCAAACTGCATGATTGCAACAGTGCAGATGCACCCAGAGATACAGATATTCCTAAGTTACAAACATATTGCTGATCTTTAATTTCAGAGAGGATAACTGTAGTCCGCCAGATGTTTTTGGATGGCAGTTTCACATAACTCCTCAGCATTGGATCTGGTGACTAGGGCTGATATGGCCAAATACAACTGAACAGACACAGCTGCCGACACCTGCTTTAACTGAGATTTTCAAGGCCCATGTGGCCTTGTATTCGTCGAAAGACCAACTGTGACAATGCCCACCCTTCCCAACCTGGTGCAATGCAAATGTTTTGGCCTATAACTCCAGTCAGTCCTAGTCAACATGGGCAACTATGAAAGATGATGACAGTTGTATTCTAAAACATCTGTCAAATACCAAATGAGGTTCTTCTTCTTCTAGCAATGATTTTTTTATAAATGCAGTGCCATGTTCTATTTATTTTTGTCTGTGGCTTCAGCACCCTTCAGCACAGCTTTTATCTTACTTTCTCTCCCAACTGCCTTTCCTCCAGGAAATGTCACAAGTGACTGCCTGTTAGCAATCTGATTTCACCCACTCAGTTGGCAAGGCAAAAGCCGAAAGAGAGAATAGCGGCCTTGTTCTGGCTAATGTGCAGACTGCTTCCTTAACCAACTAGCGTTTATATGATGCAAAACAAAAGGGGGCATACAGACATTAGTCTTCATTGTGCATCTCCTGCCCTTTCTCCAAGGAGCTTTAGAGATTTCTGGTAGCTAGGGATGATGTGGATTGTGATACAATACATTTGGAGGGCACTTGGTGAGAAAAAGGCCGTTTTAGACTGCCAGTTACTAACATATAAGACCAGAATTTGAGCTGATTTCACCTTCTACCAGATCCCAATACATTTTGTTGCCTGAAGCAAAATAGAAAACGGCATCCCCACCGTGCAAAATGTGCATAGTACGTAAACCCACCAATTTATGTCGGTGTATAGAACAGAAAAATCTCATAAGTACCTCCTCCCCCTACCTAAGAGTAGAATACAGTATCAATAAATTTAAAAACTAACACACTATTACCCTTGCATGTCACCCTGAGATAGGTGGCTCACTTCATCTTACAGTAGGGCTGGCCTGTGCCTCATCCTCTGAGTAGTCATTGCCTTCTTGCTCTTTTAATTGGAGATGTGCGGATTAAACCTGTGGCATTCTGCATGCAAAGTATATACTCTGTCCTTGAGCTATGCCATCATTCTATTCCTGCAATTCCTCTCATCCAAATCTAGCTTTGATCCTTTGTATGAATATTTTTGATGTCCCAATGATATCAAAGTTCATCTAACAGTAAGTATAAAACATGTACTTTACAAATATCCGCTTAGCTGCTTCTATCACACTCATGAATGAGAGGGACGTTATTATTCTTGACATGATGCTGTTCACTACTCTGTAGTCACCAGAAGTCCATCTGATGTGAGAAAAGGTCCATCAACTGTCTGTGTTTGTCGACATGCTCGGTAAATGGGAAGCAAGTCTCTATACATTTGCCATCAGCCTCCCAACTTTTCAAAGCATGGATTTCACAAGTTTGTTTTTCCATCAGCACAACATGTCATGCCCTATTGATCTAGGAGACAGCACTAAATTTCAGCATTAGGCACTAAAAGTAGCAAATGGCCACAGAATGCAACTTTTTTGCTCGGAGATCTTTGCTATTTCATTTAACACTAAAAAGCATGTGTTATTTGGTACCACATCTCTCCAGCCTTAGGAAAAGCTTCTCCCTCTCCCATTTCTGCTCATGTGGCTGAAATATATTGTCACTCATGCACTCGAAATTTTTCTTCATAAATTCTGACTTGAAAGGTAATAAGGGAGGTAAATAGAGAGCCAGCAGAGTGCAGTAGTTTGAGTGTTGGACTACGATTCTGGAGACCAGGGTTCTGCTCAGTCATAGAAGCCCACTGAGTGACCTTGGGGAAGTCACAGTCTCTCAGCCTCAGAGGAAGGCCTGGCAAATGTCCTCTTGGCAAGAACAAATCCTGCCAAGAAAACCCCATGACAAGCTCACCTTAGGGTAGCCATAAGTTAGAAACAACTTGAAGGCATACAAAAACAACAACAACTGAGACGGCCACAACGAAATAAAACTTACAAAATAAAACTATTATTTGTATCTGACCAGTCTATAATAATGGTACTGCTTGACCCTTTAGATGAGCTGTTTCAGTGACAGTAGGTATGAAATAGCAAAGGATCTTGGGATTTTTCCTCGTTGATCCAACTCCCCAATAAACAGCATTTAAAAAACCTATTTATTTTATTTTCCAAAAACTGGTATTTAGTCTGAAGTCCTGCCATGTTCATTGCCCTGTTCATTTGAAATTCGCTTATAACCACCAAATAGGTCTTGAACTCAAAATTGAATTCAAATGAAATTTGGCTGCTCTCTCTTTATCTTGGAAGTTATCATACAACGGAATTTGGGGGTATAATGCAATGGCAATCCGAACGCAATCACACAGGAATTCACAATCCAGCCTCTGTTTAAAAACCTCCAAAGAAGGAGACTCCACCACACTCCGAGGGAGTGTGTTCCATTGTCAAACAACTCTTACTGCCAAGAAAGACCTGCTAATGTTTAGATGGAATCTCTTTTCCTGTAGCTTGCATCCATTGTTCTGGGTCCCATTCTCTGGAGCAGCAGAAAACAAGTTTGCTCCAGCCTCAATATGACATCCCTTCAAATACTTAAACAGGGCTATCATATTATCTGTGAACCATCACTTGTCCAGGCTAAACATACCCAGCTCCCTAAGTCTCTCCTCATAAGGAATGGTTTCCAGACTCTTCACCATTTTGGTCATCCTCCTCTGGACACACTCCAGCTTGTCAACATCTGTTTTGAATTGTGGGGTCCAGTATTCCAGGTGAGGCCTGAGCAAAGCAGAATAGAGTGGAGCTATTACTCTCCTTGATCTGGACACTATACTTCTATTGATGCAGCCTAGAATCACATTGGTCAACGTGTGGTCTACTAGGACTCCTAGATCCCTTTCACATGTACTCTTGTTAAGCCAGGTGTTCCTCATCCTATATCTATGCATTTCATTTTTTTCCTGCCTAAGTGCATTACTTTACATTTCTCCCTGTTGCAGTTCATTTTGTTAGTTTAGGCCCAGCTTTCTCATTTATTAAGGTCATTTTGAATTTTGATCCTGTCCTCTGGGGTATTAGCTATTCCTCCTAATATGGTGTCATCTGCATATTTGGTAAGCATGCCCTCTAGTCTTTCATCCAAGTCGTTGATAAAGTTGTTGAATAGCACTGGGCCCAGGACAGAACCCTGTGGCACCCCACTGGTCACCACTCTCCAAGATGCAGAGGAGCCACTGCTGAGCACCCTTTGGGTTTGTATCTTCCTCTATGCTGACACACACACACATACACTTTTTAAAAAATCTAAGGCACCAGCATGGTGTAGTTGTTTGAGTGCTGGACTACGACTCTGGAGACGAGGGTTCGATTCCCTACTTGGCCATGGAAGTGCACTGGGTTTCCTTGGGCATGTCTCGCTCACTCATCCCCCCCAAAAGGTTCACCTTAGGATTGCCATAAGTCAGAAATGTCTTGAAGGCACACAGCAACAAGAGCAAACGATGAAGCTGGAGACACATTCCAACCATCAGTGGGGTTCCTTCAAAGGAAACACTGCAGTCTCATCCTAGCATGATCTCTCATGTGAGGTGGGAAAGCTCCACACCTCCATCCGTAGGTTCCAAAATCTGCAAGATGGGCTGATAATTAAAAATCTTGTGGGTGCACTGGGAGATAAATCTAATTAAATGCAATGCACAAAGCACTCTGGAGTGTTACTTGTATCCTTGATTCCTTCTGAAGTTTCCATTTTACACAAACACATTACCATATTTAGAGATGATTGCCCTAGAAAGCGAGGTGAGGGAAACGTTGTGAGTCATAAAATAAGATCCATCAAACAATAGGGAAGCCATTTAATTTCTCTCCATTGCGTGTGTGTATCGGCATACACACACATGCTCTCTCTCACACACAGGTTACAAACAGCACTCTCACAACATTAATGCCTACCGTTCGCATGAAACACAGAGGGGCGTTCAGATTAATGTATTTTTCAAAAAGGAAGTCAAAATTATTATTCAGTTTCTGTCAAGACTCGGTTCCAACTCTATTCCAAAACTGGCCCAGCTTTCCGCTCTGAATGAACAACTGCCCAGTAACTACCAAGTCAACAAGACCAACTGCTGGTGTCAGGGCTGATGTCAACACTTGGCATACTTGATCATCGCTGATGCTTGCCCGAGCCTCTCTTTAGAAATAAATTCTGGACTAGTATTCTGAGCAGGAGTCTGGGCCTTGGCATCATGTTAACATCCCACAATATCCCACATGAGGACACGATGGGAAATTCAGGTGGATCCAGCCACCCTTTAAGTGTCTGTAATGGGGCCAAAATAGACTCAGCTGTTCAGAATATTGTGGACCACTGCCTCTGTCCACCAGCAGATGGAGGGAGCTTACTGGAAGGCACGTCTTCCCCCATAACTAGAGTTGGCCTAAGGTCTATGCCTGTTTAGATAAATCTTAGTAAATTCAATGGGGCTTACTCCCAGATACATCTGCAGAAAAGTCCAGCTAAGCAAAGTAATTGAAATGAAGGGATCTGCCACTTTCTCCAGCCAGAGTGGGCAGGAAAAGGCAGGTAGCTTTCTCACATTCTTTCTTCCCCGTGTATCTTTCTATTTGTCATTTTCCTTCCCAGCGAAGCCACTGGGAGGGGAAATGCCTATGCTGCCATCGGGTTGGGAGATGTTCTGGGTCTGATCAAGTGCCTGCTGGAGGAACAAAGGATCTTTCAATCTAGTAGATTCAAAATTGGCTTCACCCTGGCACTGAAATTACCTGCTCTGGAGCCTGCTACCAGTTCCGCTCTGAACTCTGTTTTGCTTTGGTCAAACCCTACCTGGAATCCCATGTCCAATTTCACCAAAGAGGGATGTGAACAAGATGGACTATGTACAGAGGAGGGTGACCAAAATAGTGAAAGCTCTGGAAACCACCAAGCCCTATGAGAAGTGGCTTAGAGAACTGGGTATGTTTAGCCTGGGGAAGAAAAGGTAAAGGAATGACATGATATTGTAAATATTTGAAGAAATGTCATATTGAGGATGGAGCAAGCTTATTTTCTGCTACTCCAGAGATTACGACACAAAGCAATGGATTCAAGCTACCGGAAAAGAGATTCCATGTAAATATTAGGAAGAACTTCCTGACAGTAAGAGCTGTTTGACAGTGGAAGATGCTGCCTTGGAGTGCAGTGGAGTCTCTTTCTATGGTGGTTTTAAAGAAGAAGCTGGGTGGCCTTCTGTCTGGTGTGCTTTAATTGTGCATTCCTGCATGGCAGGGTTTGGCCTGGATGGCCCTTGTGGTCTCTTCCAACTCTATGATTCCACATCCCTGGAGCTTTCTGTGGGTATAATGGAGTTTTGCACTACAGAAGTCCCACCCTAATAGCGAGGATCCCTTCCACCACAAAAACAATCAGAGCTTGGAAGAAACACTTTATGAGCAACAGTCTTTATGTAACATGTTACATTTTGGGTACTGATATTACAAATGTGTTATTTTTTAAAAAGCAATATAACTAGTGGGCCCTTGGTATCTGCTGGGGTTTGGTTCCAGGACTCCCCCATGGATATCAAAACCCATGGATGCTCAAACCCCATGGTAAAATGATGTCCCTTATATAAAAATGGCAAAATCAAATACTGCTTTTTGAAAGTTATATATTTTGGGAATATTTTCATGCCACAGCTAGTTGAATATGGAGGGCCAAGGGTATACCAAATAAAACCTACCCTTTACTCCTCATTTTGAAGGAGCTGTGACCATTTTTGTTTTTTAAGTGAATTTTTCTAGTTAAAAGTTATTTAGCAATGTGTTAAGTCACATACATTTTTGTTTTTACGTGCCTTCAAGGTAACTCCAAGTTATGGTAGCCCTATTTTCCTCTTAGGCTGAAAGGCCGTGACTTACCCAAAGTGTTTCCATGGCTGATCCATTTTTTCAAAAGTAGTGAGCAACGAGTAACAAATTAATTTTAAACGTTCTGAAAGCAGCACTCATCCTAACATCCTACAGCCAGCTTTTGGCAAGGGTTAACATAATGTAACATGGTTCAACACAACATCATTTTGTGCTGGTTTGGCAGATAGATAGTTTCATCCAAAGCACTGGTGATTCCAGCAAATCTTCAGATCAGGAAGCTAGTGCATTATGTGTTTCTAAACGCACCTACAAACTTAAAGATATATCCAAATGGTAGCAACAATTACAACCAATAACTACAACACAGACAATCAATTAAAAGTGGTGCTCCTCATATAAAATGGCAAAATCAAGGTGTGCTTTTCAGAATTTATATATTTTTTGTATATTTTCAGCAGTTTTTCTCACTTTCTCATTGCATTATGACTTGGCATCACTCACAGGGTTCTGTCCTGGGCCCAGTGCTATTCTATATCTTTATCAATGACTTGGATGACAGTATTGGGGGCCTACTTATTACATTTGCAGATGACACCAAATTGGGAGGAGTAGCTAACACCCCAGAGGACAGGATCAAAATTCAGAATGACCTGAATAGACTAGAAAGCTGGGCCAAAGCTAACAAAGTGAAATTCAACACAGAGAAATGTAAGGTACTGCACTTAGGATGGAAAAATGAAATGCACAGCTATAAAATGGAGGACACCTGGATGAACAAGACTACGTGTGAAAGGGATCTAGGAGTCCAAGTAGACCACAAGTTGAACATGAGTCAACAGTGCGATGCAGCAGCTAAAAAGGCCAATGCAATTTTAAGCTGCTTCAATACAAGTATAGTGTCTAGATCAAGGGAAGTAATAGTGCCACTCTATTCTGCTTTGGTCAGGGCCCACCTGGAATATTGTGTCCAGTTCTGGGCACCACAATTTAAAAAGGATGTGGAGAAACTGGAGCATCTCCAAAGGAGGGCAACTAAAATGGTGAAGGGTCTGGAATGCCCTATGAGGATCGACTTAGGGAGCTGGAGATGTTTAGCCTGGAGAAAAGAAGGTTAAGAGGTGATATGATAGCTTTGTTTAAATATTTGAAGGGATGTCACATTGAGGAGGAAGCAAACTTGTTTTCTGCTGCTCCAGAGACTAGGACCTGGAACAATGAATGCAAGCTACAGGAAAAGAGATTCCACCTCAACATTAGGAGAAACTTCCTGACAGTAAGGGCTGTCCGACAATGGAATACACTCCCTCGGAGGGTGGTGGAGTCTCCTTCTTTGGAGCTCTTTAAGCAGAGGCTGGATGGTCATCTGTCGGGGATGATTTGATTGGGAGTTCCTGCATGGCAGGGGTTTGGACTGGATGGCCCTTGTGGTCTCTTCCAACTCTATGATTCTATTATTCTAATTAATTTGAATGGTAGGAAAGGTAGGATATTCAAAAGGAAGTCCTTCTTCACACAAAGAATAGCGAAATCATGAAGTCATCTTCTCCAAGACCACCTTGTGGAATCTGTATCCATCAAATTAGGTAGCTTTAAAAGGAATGGTGATTACGGGTATCAATAGGTATATGCCGTACCAAGTCAGAGGCGACATGTCTCTGATTACCAGCTTTTGGGAAAAACAGTAATAGAAGTCTGTTGCCTGCAAAGATTGCTTTGAGGCTTTTTTTAAAACATCCACACAGCTGCAGAAATCGGGCTAGGAAGGACAATCAGATTTATGACATCAATATACACATATATGTCTCTATCCCACTATGGGCACTGACACAGAGTTTTGGTTCCAAGTACCGTATATAGTTGACTACTGTATAAGTTGACCTCACGTATAAGTCGAGGGCAGGTTTGGGGGCCAAAATTATGGATTTTGATATGGCCCATTGATAAGTCAAGGGTAAAACTTAAGGGCAAAAGATCTAAAGGATGAAGCAAAGGAAAATAATGCCAAAGAACCTACAAAATTCCAGCAGGATAACTGTGCTCACACGAAATGCTAGATGAATGAGAGAGTATAGGGGGGGCAGTGCTTCCAGGACAGATTACATTCTTGCCTTTTATCAGGGGATGGCTCCTTTTTTAAATAAGAGTTAAAGTGCAGAACTTACGTTGACTTGTGGTTAAGTTGATTCAGGTTTTTTGGGTCAATTTTTGGACTAAAATTTCTAGACTTATACATGAATATATACAGTATGTATATTGTTTAGCTTTATTGGAGAGCAAGACCACCCTTCTCCGCTGCATTTTAAATAGCTAGATTCTGCATTATGCATTACATTTAGATCTTCCCATTCTGCCAAAAATAGCAGTCAGGATGGCTGACTGTAGCAATATTCAAACACAAACACATACTATTAAAACACATTTTAAAAAAAAATCAATAAAATCCCATGTTCTGGAAGATGAAAAGTATTTTTTCTAAGGCAGATAGAATGCCTTCTCCAAGTCAGACAGAATGGAGGCAGAGCGGTATAGCATGCCATCTCATTGCGAACAACGAAAAACAAGGGATTTGCTATCCATTATTAGAGGCTCGCTCTGTCTTTTTGTCTCTCAGTCCACCCGCCTACCTGCCTATGGCTACCTATGTCTAAAATAGAGCAAATTAGGTGATGTTAAGCCCCTTCTAAGAAAATATGACTCGACACCATAACACTCCCAGGTTAAAATCTATCTATCGGACTTAACTCGGTTTAATTATTAAAATGAAGTGTGCAGAGTAGAAATTCGCTGTGGTTTAATAAGACCTGATGGGCTTCAGTGGAGCATTCCATTTAGATCTGGACACTTTCCAAACATGTGTGCCATACACTAAGGGTTCTGAAGATCAGGGAAGAGTAACTGATTAAAAACTTGAGAGAGAGCTGGCCTTTGTAGGGAGTTCTGGTCAGGGCTCTGCTTCACCACCCTGTCAGCTGCTTTGCGAAGAACAAAACCATTTGAAATCAACGGAGTTACTTCCGCGTAAAGAATTGCACTGCAAAATACACATCCAACCATGCAACTGTTAGAGACATTGGGTTGGGTCTCAGAGCCAACTTTAAACAGCGTACCTTGCCTAGAAGAGTAAATGCCTACAATGTAATCCTTTTTTCCCTTTTCTCTTGTGTATTAATAATCACAGAAGCGTTGCCCAAACCCAAGAATTCCGTCTCCCGACAACGGTCCAAAACACACAGCAGCTTGAGACCACTTTAACTGCCCTGGCTCAATGCTAGGGAATTCTGGGAACTGTAGGTTTGTGAACCATTTAGCCTTCTCTGTTAGAGGGCTCTGGTGCCACAATAAATGACAGTTTCCAGAATTCCCTAGCACTGACCCAGGGCAGTTATAGTGGTCTCAAACTGGATGATTTCTACAGCATATTTTGGACGAACAAGGACAAAAAAAAAAATGATCCAGATTTGCACAGACTATCTTATAGATGTAAGTGTATAGTTAGTTAGAAAGAATTACTTAAATACAGTGGGCCCTTGTTATCCGCTGGGGTTTGGTTCCAGGACCCTCCGTGGATAACAAAATCAATGGATGCTCAAGTCCCATTAAACATAATGGCACAACAAAATGGTGTCCCATATATAAAATGGAAAAATCAAGGTTTGCTATATGAAATTTACACTTTTGGGGAATATTTTTAAGACGTGTGTGCTCAAATCCATGGATTAAAAAAATCCATGGATAAGGGGGCCAACTGTAGATATGCAAGGCATCTCACTAGAGTGGAAATATTTGACCAGTGATCTATCTGCCTCCTCATCTTCTGTCAAGGTACAGCTAGGAATCGATGGTAACTTCAAGCCCCAGATCTCCTTTCTTAGCATTCGTAATCTTTAAATCATATCTGAATTGGATAGTCCTTCAAGCAGAAGCTGTCGTGCAGAGCACTGTCCTCTGACAGACCTTCAGACAGATGTTTGTTGAAGATGCCCATTGGCAGGTAGCACTTGCACAGCAAACTGAGCAGGCACACGATAATCTGGCCATTCTTGCCCACTATGGGTGACACGAACTGTATTTCTATATCCATGACAGTCATTTCCCTAAATCAACATCTATAAATATATAAATATATGTCAATATAAGTCACCTCTGCATATTCTGTGCCTAAGTAACCCCTAAGAAATTCATGGGGACATCATGAGTGAACAGGTGACTTGAAGGCACACACGTACACATCTACATATGAAACTTTGCACAAATTTGTGTCCTCCTTTTGTCCTCTTGTTTGACAATACCTTTCCTCTTTTTTGACTGATGCCTTAGTAACCACACTAGTGAGACACTAAGCAACACACAGCATGGGGTTTTAATGTTTTATTCCTGAACACTGAAACTAGGTATGTATAAATTGTTCCATTTGGGTTTTTTAAAAACCTAACTCTGGTTCATCCAAACCTATGTGATTTCTTTTTAATAACTGCATGAACATTCATACACTTTTAAAATTAATTTCTTCTAAGAGTTCCCATTTTCCATGCAATTTTGTTGAATGTATCTTTTTTTGATGAGCAATTGTCCCAATGTGTCACATTTTTTAGCGGTATTTCTATTAACATATGCATTTTGTGTGTGCATGTATGTGTGTGTATTGGCTGGGCAACTCCACTGGAAAATCCAAATGTTAATTGTGAAGGATCAACCAAATTTTGCTTCACGTATTGGTTTGAAAGTATGAAACTAGGTAAAATGCAAACAGAGCCCTTTTTTTCTCCCATCTAAACACTAGGTACAGTCATTCCCTTAAATATGATCACCCTAACAGTATAAAATTAAAGATGATGTCTTGAAAAGGCAGCACCACAGACAAAACTGTGACAATTTTGTTTTCAGTGCTAAATACCAGAAAATAGAGTTTTTGCCAAGGAAGTCAGACAGCTGGAATGCATGGATCAAGCCACTCAAATAACAAGTTTACTCTCTGTCCATTACAGCACATGAAAATATGAGTGTCTCTGAAACATTTACACGCCTCTTGGCATAGATTTTATACCAATAGATTTCTCTCTCTCTCTCTCTCTCTCTCTCTCTCTATATATATATATATAAGAGGAGTGTTTTGGGTTTTCTTATTATGCAGAATGACACTGAGCAGGCAAGCATTTTTTTTCCTTAATAAGAAATTCTTTTCATACAGTAAGAGCATGGAGGAAAGAAAGCTAGGCTGTCTCCCTGGTATTCAGGAAAATAGATATTCTAGGGGGAAGTAATTATAATTACACATGCTGCTGATCACAGAGAAAATCAAGAGCTTTAAGGGATTTGATGACATTGCAAAGCCTACAGCAAAAGTTAACAGAGCTAAGCTCCCCAAATTTCCTTTTGCTGTCGATGTCACCACAGCTCGCCACTTGCAATAATCGATAACACAATCGGGATAAACTGGATTGCTGCTGCAAAGAACAAAATTGGGGTAAACCAATGAGGGCTGTTGGCATCATGAAGTGTCTATCGAGGCCGATCCTTATGTGAGGAATGAGGTGCCAACCTGGGAGCACTTTGCCTTGCTCCTCTTTATCACTGCACTCACTGTCTGTTTGCTTACTTTTTCCAAGGAGTTTATCAGACGGGAGGAATTTTTCTTTATTTCGAATGGCGCCAATTTGAATTCACGTGAATTCGCTAGTTTAGTGAATTTACGTGAATTCCTATTGCATTCGGAATCCATTCAGAATGACTTCCCATTACCCAAAAATGACCCCCCATTGCTCGAAATTGCATGAGATGCTTTAATACTAAATAACGTAAAACCCATGACTGCGTTTGGAATGACTTCCTTTTTGCCCGAAATTGCATGAGATACTTTAATACGCAATAACGTGAAACCCCATGATTGCGTTCGGATTGCCATTGGATTATACTTCCAATTTCTGTCGTCTGATAAACTCCCAAGTGATACTTAGAGCATCGCAGGCAAGTGTCTCTTGACCCAGCCCTTAACTGGAGCTATATTTAGAGGTGCTCAAATGCCAAAGGCCTTTTGCTTGACAGGCAGTTCACATGTAATGGGTTTCGAACCAGAGAATGTAGCAACTGAACATAGGAGCCATCTTGTCTGTGCCACTGCAGTGGCTTACAATACAAGAGATAGAAGATGCTCTTTTTTTCCCTGCTGCATTCTGCGCCACCATTGCACACAGACAGAAGGTGGTGTTGCTTGCTAGCACTGTCAGCAAGGGTCAAGCGACACAAGGGGCCAATAGGATTCCATCAGATACTCCCAGCCTGATTTGCTTAGGTGCTCACATCTACAAATATTGACGTATATCAGTATCAAAAACAATGTGCATACCCATTCCAATTTCACAGAGCTAAAAAAATGTCCTTTCGAGGGATTCAAGGGGCTGTAGACCAAAACAATAACATTTCCAAGGTCTAGTATGATGTGTGTGTTGATATGACACACAATTACAGTAGCTACATCATATGTTATACTCATTGCTGTTGTCCGTGGCGGATGATGATGCCAAAGCCTGTGTAAATTCTGCCATGTGTTCATATTCCGTATGCTGATAACCATCCTCATGGCAATGCACAATCGGCCCTCCTTATCCACAGTTTTTTTTATCCATGGATTCAAGCATCCGCGGCTTGAAAATATTCAAAAAAGTAATAAATCCCAAATAGCAAACCTTAATTTTCCCTTTTATTTAAGGGACACCATTGCGCTCTGCCATTATATTTAATGGGACTTAAATGGGATTTTGTTATCCATAGAGGATCCTGGAACCAAACCCCAGCGGATAACAAGGTCCCACTGCAATTGAATGGAAATGAGATGTCATTATTTGTGCATAATGTATCTATTTGTTTATGTTCCACTAAACCCTAAATCTGGTGGAACAGACCCATTTTAAAAAGCAACCTGATTAACTTAAGATTTACTCCTATTAATAATTCAGCATATATTTTTAATTTTTAAACAAGGTCATATAAGTGTTAACTTTAATCTGAGGCAATGCATTCCCTCTGGCTGGGAGGTAACATCTTTCAAAGGATCTCCCAGAGGACCTTTTCAGCTGCCGCTCCAAAAATATGGAATGACCTGCTGGAGGAGATCCGCCATATAACATTACCCGCCTCAATCCAACACAGGGAGAGGCATGATACAAATAAATATTATTATTATTACTATTATTATTATTTATTATTATTATTATTATTCAAAATGATGAATAGGTAACATCTCTTCTAAAATGATGCTTGCTTTCATGTCCATGTGTGTTATCAAAAACAAAAAAAGTATTAATGCTTCTTTCTTCCCTTTTTCTTATTTTTTCTTACACTGCTATATATATATATATGCATATATATATATATAGAGAGAGAGAGAGAGAGAGAGTTCTGAAGGTAGACTAACACAGATTAAAACACAATACAAGTAATATCAATAATATTTTAAAATTAAAATAATTAAACTAGCACACTAAAAACAGAAATAAATCACAGTAAAACCATTTAAAACATAACAGAAAAGGGCAGTACAGTACTCCACATTTTTAAAAAAACCATTAACATCAACCAGGGCTAAAAGGGGACATAGGTCCATGTTTTCCCAAAATTAGTTTCTCCTAATGCAAATGTATATCAATTTATTAAGTAAGGAAAACAGAAAGCTACTTTGCGCTGACAATGGGTTCATCTAGCTCAATCGTGTTTACATGGGAGTTTATCACACGGGAGGAATTTCTCTCAATTGCGAATGGAGCCAATTCGCAATTACGTGAATTTACTAGTTTAGCGAATTTACATGAAATCTGATTGCATTTGGAATGCGTTCAGAATGACTTCCCATTTCCCAAAATGACCCCCCATTGCCTGAAATTGCGTGAGATACTCTAATACGCAATTACGTGAAATCCCATGATTGCGTTCAGAATGACTTCCCATTGCCCGAAATTGCGTGAGATACACTCATTTGCAATAACGTGAAACCCCATGATTGCGTTCAGATTGCCATTGCATTATACCCCCAAATTCCATCGTATCATAAACTCCACTGACTAGTAACAGCTCTGAGGGTTTCACAGGAGCCGCTCTCAGCCCTATCCAAATGTGCTAGGGATTGGACATGAGATCTTCCGCATGCAAATAATGTGCTGCATATCTGAATAATAGCATGTCTTTCTTAGAATCATAGAGGTGGAAGGGGCTGCAGGGACCATGTAGTCCAACTCACTGCAATTCAGGATCACGCAAACTCTGCTTCAAAGGAGATGCTTTACAACTGAGGAGTGGTCTTGCTCGCAATTGATTCCATGATACATTCTTTGTGGACTGTCAAACAGCGCTTGCAGGAGGATTCAACCCGACAATCTTCAACAGAAATAATGAGATACAAGTAACGCTACCTTGCAATTGTGTTGCCTTTTTTGGGTAACAAGGATAGCTCAAAGTTCAATTCCAAAACCGGTTTAATAATTGAAAAATAATGAATGATGCAACACATGACACAAGATTCTAATTTTGAAAAACCCTACAACCACAATGAATTTCTTCTAAACACCATAAGGAGAATAAGTACAAGTTACTTGGGGAAAAAAGTAGCAATCAAGAATAATTTACTCGGATGCTACTTAGGAAACAAGGTGAATGGAATGTAGCCAGCTGAGGCTAATGGCTTCTGTGTCAGTAAGATGCTGAATCTGTTCTGGGTTTTAGTCTGAACTTTGCTATCCAAGTTGATAAACCCTATCACCAAACTAGGTTAAGCATTCTGGATAGCTCTTTTAATGTTCAGAATGAAACCTGCTAAAAGTGTTTCTTTTTGGTGCATGCAGCGGACGTCATGACTGTGCCATTGGCGCATTGGCGCACGTCAATGACGCAAGCGTGGCACCATGATATGTGAACGCTGCACTGCGCTTGCGTCATGAGGGCAGCCCCCGTGCGGATTAAAGGCCGCCATGATGGCGGCGCCGTTACGAACTAGGGTTCGGGAGTGTGCAGTCGCTCCACTCTCCCGAACCCTAGTTTGGGACCCAGGGTGCCAAAAAGCACCCATCTGTACTAAGCCTTAGTCATCAGCTTCCTCTCCTTGTTAATCATTGTGTGTGTTGCGTGCCTTCAAATTGATGCAGACTTATGGCAACCCTAAGGGTTTTCTTGGCAAGATTTATTCTGGGGGGCTTGCCACTGTCTTCCCCTAAGGCTGAGAGAGTGTGACTTGTCCAAGGTTACCCAGTGGGTTTCATGGCCAAACAGGATTTGAATCCTTGTCTCCAGAGGTATAGAGCAATAGCATGCTGGCTCACCAACCTGTAATTGATTCAAGTGTGATTTGTAATCACACTTTTGCAATCACACTTTGCTCATATTTGTGTAAATCCTGGGAGGCTTTATTCATATAAAGTGGCCCCAAGAAGAACACCACACACATACACACACACACTTTCTACTCCTCCCAAAAGTCAATCTTCCCCTTGCTAAGCTAGAGCCTACAAAAATGCCATTGTAATAAACTATTAGAACTAGAACACCACCACCACCACCCACGCCCAGCCTAAAAAAGTGTGCCAGGAGCGTGAATAAACAGGGGAATGGAAAGGAGCAAATCATTAAATGTAACACACTATACATCTTTGTTGAAAAGCTGTCCCAGCTGATCGGCTGTGCGACCTTGCCATGCATGCTGGAAGCGGGGGAAGACATTAAACCCTAATAAAAGCCACCTTTCCTCCAAAGGCCCAAGGGGAATAATTACAGGTAGCAAGGATGACTAAACTGAGATGTACAGCATTTCGATTCATGAGAAAACAAAAGAGCTAGTTAGGGTTTCCAGAGCAGGGACAATATTAATTGCATCCAGTGGCTAAAAGACCAATGTGTTAATGGCACTCATGATGCCACTCGGTGCTCATAAGGAGTGCGATGGAGGGCAAAGGGGTGAAATCACTGACAAGATGGATGACCCTGCAGTATTTGTAGTGACTGCAAGCCATTTTAAATCCTGAAAAGAGCCAGGTTGTCTTTTAGGAGGGAAGACCTAGAAGGAAATCTTTTATCAATGGCTTGGATGAAGGAATAGAGGCATGCTTATCAAATCTGCTGATGACACCAAATTAGGAGGAGTAGCTAATACCCCAGAGGATCAGAATCAAAATTCAAAATGACCTGAATAGATTAGAAAGTTGGGCCAAAGCTAACAAAATGAAATTCAACACAGAGAAATGTAACATTCTGCACTTAGGGGGGGGGGGGGAATGAAATGCACAGATATAGGATGGGGGACACCTGGCTTAAGGAGACTATGAATGAAAGGATCTAGGAGTCCAAGTAGACCACGAGTTGAACATGAGTCAACAGTGTGATGCGACAGCTAAAAAGGCCAATGCGATTTTAGGCTGCATCAGTAGAAGTATAGTGATTAGATCAAGGGAAAGAATAGTGCACTCTGTTTCTGCTTTGGTCAGGCCTCACCTGGAATAACACTGTGTCCAGTTCTGGGCCCCAAAATTCAAAAAGGATGTGGAGAGGTTGGAGTGTGTCCAAAGGATGGCACTAAAATGATGAAGGGTCTGGAAACTATGCCTTATGAGGGAGCTGGGGAGGTTTAGCCTGGAAAAGAGAAGGTTAAGAGGTGATACGATAGACCTGTTTAAATATTTGAAGGAATGCCATATGAGGAGGGAGAAAGCTTGTTTTCTGATGCTCCAGAGATTAGAACATGGAACAATGGATGCAAGCTCAGGAAAAGAGATTCCACCTCAACATGAGGAGGAAATTCCTGACCGTAAGGGCTGTTCGAAGGTGAACAAACTCTCTCAGAGAGTGGTGGAGTCTCCTTCTTTGGAGGTCTTTAAGCAGAGGCATCTCTCAGGGATGCTTTGATTGGGACTTCCTGCATGGGCAGGGGGCTGGACTGGATTACTCTTTTGGTCTCTTCCAACTCTATGGTTCTATGATTCTATTAAATCAATCCAGGATCTGGGACTGCAAGCAGGATAAGGCAATTGTTCCTAGAAGTCTGGAGGATGCGGACAGGTTGACACGCCAAACCAACCTGTATAGAGAAGTACCACGGCTTGTTCTTGCCAATCACCCACTTTCCTGCAATTATGCCTGTATCAGATCTGGGACTCTATGAAATTGCTTCCCTTTTGGTAGGACAAACACAGCCTCCAACTCAGCCAATGCGTGGCGGTGACATACGTTCTTGGCAGGCGAAAATTCTAAGAAGTAGATTTACCGGGGCAGTGACAAAATACCCAGCGAAAGGGCACATGATCTGCACATGTAGAAAGTGCAGAGGTCAGTTCCTGAGCTCAGATGGAATGGAGCTGTGCCCAAGACTCTGGAGAGCAATTGCCAGTCAAAGGGGACAATATTGCACTAAGCGATTCAATAGTTGTCAAAGGCAGCTTCCTTTGTTCCCATGTACCCACATCCACACGAGGAAGCTTTACCCGCAGTTTGGGGCAACAGCCACATCAGAGCTGATGTGTGAATAGCCCAGTTTCTCTATGGACCTTATCAGACAGGAGGAGTTTCTCTTTATTGCAAATGGAGCCAAATGGAACCAATTTGCATTCACATGAATTCGCTAGTTTAGCAAATTTACATGAATTACAATTGCACTCGGAATGCGTTCAGAATGACTTCCCATTACCCATTGCCCAAAATTGCGTGAGATGCTTTAATTTGCAATAACGTAAAACCCATGATGGCGTTCGGGATGACTTTTTTGCCCGAAATTTGCGTGAGATACTTTAATTCGCAATAACGTGAAACCCCATGATTGCGTTCGGATTGCCATTGGATTATACTTCTAATTTCCAACATCTGATAAGGTCCTATGCATCTCTTTACCTAGAAGCACACCTACTGCATTTAGCCGGCCTTTGGATTTACAGGATTGCTACCTTGTGACTTTTAGCTTTCATTAATGCAAAGGCTGGTCAGGCAACTCATTTATTTATCAATTTCAGATCATTTATACCCCACCCTTTGGCTAAGGAGGCTCCCAGAGCAGCTTAGGAACTGTTAATTTGACAAGTGCTTGCCCTGAGGCTTGCAAACTCAAAAGACAAGATATACAAAGGAGAAAAGAGGATGGCCTTTTAAGTCCAGCAAATGCTGGCTGCTGTTCT